>VDFB02270651.1:597682321-598282321 GCA_007258455.2 Sequoia sempervirens | reverse complement strand
GTGAAATCAATGTGGGATTAAAACCGTCCAATGAAGCAAATCTGTGATACCAGGCCATGATGGAATGCGGAGAATGGGCTTAATAGCTAAGGAAAGCGAAATGCCTATCCATCGCTGCATCCTTGCCCCGAGTTGATCAAGTGTCTGATCTTTTGGCTGCATCAAACAAATGCGAACAGCGTAAACGGCAAAGACGAACGGGAACGGGAAATGTAAACTGCAACGGAAACAGGAAACGGAGATTTGAAAAGGTTCGGGTTAAGAAACGCTACGGAAACAGGAAAGGTTGAGTTAAGGGGGGCCACATGAGTCCGGCCACCTAAACAGTCAAAGCTTAGAGTGTGCCGGTTAAGCCGGCCCAGCACATGGTAGGTAAGTAGGATGTTAAAGATAGACAATTTGGAGACTGGCCGTTGTACAGAGAAGATAGAAGGATCCATATAGGTATTTACTCGTCTGTTGAAAATTTCTTTGTCTGGGAAAACTCAAAGTCCACGCAACTGCAGAAAGCCTCGACACAGTCAAGGAGATTGAATAAAAGCATTGAGAAATTTCCCAGCAAAATATAATGCTTTCTTCGCAAGAATCTCATATAAGCTGATTTAGGTATCTAAATATACATGCCGTTTGCAGGTTTTGAGTTGCGCAAAAAGTAGTTTTGCAATGGACATGCTCCTTTGGTTGGCTGTATTAACATCACTATGCCTGTGTGCGTTTACTTTTCTGTTAGCATTGGATGTAAGGAGCGCTTTCCGCAAACGAGCGAGTTGGATCCCTGGCAAAGCCCTCCTCCTCGGCGCTCTCACTATTCAACTTCTTGCCTTTGTAGCCGGCACAAATATTAGTCTGTTACAGGATTCCACCGAATCGATAGATAATATCGACGAATCGATCCTTAACCAGTTAGTCGTCGTCACCTGCGAGCTTAATATTTGTGTATTCTTAGGGTACTTTCTTACTGGAATGGTCACCCCACGCTCACCAGACAACTTGGCAGCCATTGCAGTGTTAGTAACAGGTTTATACTTTCCATTAAAGGATTTTATCTCTGCTAAAAAAAATACTACTGATGACAATAAAAAATCTTTTCTCTTCGACGGTTATTTTAACATTCACTGGGTTTTCTTTATATGTATTACATTTCTTATTCTTTTACTAGGCTGCACAGTAATTGCTGGAATTACTGTTCGCCGCATTATGAAACAAAGGATTTCTGCAATTCTGTCAGCTGATCAAGATCAAGAAATGCAACAATTTACTGATAAAAATGAAAGGATGTCCCGTTCGTGGAACGATTTGGAAGATGAGTTGTTCAAGTCATGGATTGTTGCTCGCGTTTCCCAGCCAGATTATGTAATAGCCAGATCAGTGTTGACTTCAGCAGTGGTGCTTGTGGTCATATTTTGTCTCGTATTGTGTATCATAAATTATATATTCTCAGAAACGAATATGTTAAAAAACCCGCTATTTTTTCCGTTGTGTGTTTACGTGCTAGAGGAATGTGTTGTCATCTCCTGCAGATGGTATTCGTCGCTTCTCATTCGCAAGAGATACTTTTGCTTTGAAGACTTCTGGACACGCGCCCTCTCTGAAAAAATTTACATGTACGACCTCCAAAATTTGCGGCCAACATCAAATTACTCTCTCTCTTTGACAAAGATCGGAACACTTCTCAGATTGCATAAACTACTGCATTTGCTACAGCTTCTTCAGATATTAGTGATTTTACTCAGCAAATTCTTGTGGCTTATCTCAGAGATTGTTTTTGGCATGATTTTGCGGCAGTGTCACAAGTGTGCCCGGTGTTTGTGGCAGAGGATTCAACCTACATCACCAAGGTATCATTATAAATCCTATGCTGCAATATTAGAACGCATCTGCATGTCTGGTGAAGATCCCTCAGATCTGTGGAAAGCCAATAAGAGCGCTATTAACAGGATAGCCCTTCTTCACAAGGAAGGCCGTGATGATGGCAGCATCACCAATTCTCTCTTCACCTCATTTTCTATGGATTGGGTGGATCAAGGTTTCCAGCTCGCAGATAAATTCCAAAATGTAGCGCTTCCTGAAGTTGTCAAGTATTTTCCCAATTCTGAAAAACGGTGTTGGAAAATGACGGTGGTGTCATTAACTCTTTTTATGATTAAACTCCATAAGCAGGTGAAATCAGATCGTGTGATCAACGCTTTTAAAGCTTGCAATCAAGCTTGGGATTTGCTCGCCTTCCTAGACGAGAGCGATTCTCCCTTCCCTGCCGATGAAGTATGTATGGCTGCCGACAAAGAATTCTCCAGGCTCCGTCAACTGTATGCTCAGGAAATAACTATTGAAATGGCAAAGAACTTATGCGACTACCCGGAGGCACTGCTGGAAATAAAGAATGTATTGGGGAAAATACAAGGAAGAGCAAAGGGGGACACACATAGCAAGGATTGGATAAGAATAGTACATAGCTATAACTTCTACAAACTATCCAAAGTAATGGAGACCGAGTTAGAGATCGACAAAATGGAGGATTTGGAGGCACAGTCAGAGGAGGTTGACATAGCAGAAGATTTGATCGCCTGGACAGAAAGTTCGTTGAGAAATGTAATTGCCGCATGTGTGTGTATGGTACCTGATATGCTAGCAAAGCACTGTCGGAAATGCGCCCAAGGATTCGAAGAAGACAAGATATGGGAAGCGATTTATTTAGCAGGGAAGGCCCGAGGAATGATGGAATCATGGGGGCTACAACTGAAATGGAGCTCCAATAGATGGACAGTCCAACTCAACCGAGACACCGAAGAATAATTTAAGATCCCCAAGTAGTTCTTCTTACCCTGTGATGTTCTATAAGGTACGTTATCAGAACCTGAACTCTATCGTTGTTGTCCCACAGATGTTTCGTTCTTAGCTTTAAATTTTATTCTACGTTGTATATTCTATCTTTGTTATCCTACAGGTGTTGGTCTTAGTTTTAAATTTTATTCTATTGTTATCCCACAGATGTTTCAGTCTTGACTTTAAATTTTATTTTACATATGTTGTAAACTCTATCATTGTTATTTCTAAATTTTATTCTAGATATGTTCTATTGGTGTGATGGGCAATCAAACGCTACTTGAGAGAATTAAATTAAATTAAAAATAAAGTGCAATGGATACCTTGATAAGTTAGCTTGATTAGCATTTTATTAATTTTATTAAAATCAATTTATATATTTAGATCATTACAGTTTGAGAATTTTTGTATAAGATATTTTTTAAAAATATAAATTTTCACTTAAATAAGTATACATAAATTTATGGTTCATATATAATTTATATTGTTTATTACTTTTATATTTTGGAAGTATATCTACATCCTTGAACATAAAACAAATGATATTTCACTACAAGTATTATGAAATAGTTGGTGTGAGTTTTCTATAGTTTATAAAATTATATAAGAGTATTTATAGATTCAACCATGTAAAGAGTTTTGTCTATGTTTTAGATCACACTTAATGATTCATAAATACTTGAATAAGTCCGTATAGTCTTTCACACTTGTCCTTCATATATGCATTATTTTTTATTAGTAAGTGAATACTAAAGAAAAGACCATGTTTTTGTTGGCATATATTTGTATAATTGTCGATGTTTTTAAGACTTCTATTAATGCTTTTAATGTTTTCTAGAACTAAATAGTTAAATTAGTTTGAATTTGTTTTCAAACTTCTGTATTTCAAATCACACCTTTGAACAATTCAGTTTAAATGAGTATGACAATGATTAGAGAGAGAGAGAGCGCATAAAATTAGTGTTTACATTTTGGGTCCTCCTCTTGAGTGAGAAGTAATAAAGAAAGATTCACTGTATGTAGAGGTAAAATAATATGATTTAATCATGCATGTAGTGTGTTCTATATTCAACATCATAATTAAGAATACAATATAAATTCTATCAAATGCAGTAGGATAAATCATATTTAACCATTTTATTTCCTATATGCAATGACCGTAGGATAAACATTTGAGAGTTCATGCTATAAAAATATATGTCTATTTCACCATAAACAATTTGACATTTTCACCATCATTTTTGTTCCACGTGCTAGTACCCATGACAAATCCTAACTACATATGAAAATACTAGAAAAACATATACAGTCTAATTACAAAATTATTAAAAATATGTGCCTCAAAATGTATATCTCTATATCAATCTATGACATTCCAATGCATATAAGGAAGTTCCAACCATAATACACCTACCAAGGATTGTATGAGAAGAGTTCCTAGTTATAACCTCTACAAAATATGTAAAGTAATGAAAACCCAAGTTAGATATGGATAACATGAAGGATTTGGAGGATCAATTAGAGATTGACATAGCATAGAATTTGGTCACTAAATAGAAATTTCATTAAAAATGGTTATAGTTGTGTGTGTGAAAGGCACCTAACATGTTGGTAAAGCACTACCATATATACACCTAAATACTCAAAGAAGACAAGATATTTAGAATGGAAGACCTAAGGAATGATGAAATCATGGGGTACAAGTCCTACACATTAACTAGAATAAATATTGAGGTAGAATTTTAGCCTAAGAAATTTTGACAAATTTGATACTTAAAGTTCACATTTCTTCATAAGGAAAGAGATATAGTGTAACATCCTTTGAATACAAAATTTATTTGTTGTTAAAATTTAAAACAACACATTGAATATAAAATTTTAAGATATGTTTTTTTGGATAATTAATATCATAGAATTTTAAAATTTTAAAAAATGGTGGTACTTAGAGATTCATTTATTTTTTATTAGACTTATTCAGAGTTCTCGACAAACCTTTTTTGAAAATATTAATCAATATGAAGATGTTCCAAATGATAAATCATTCATAAAATACTTTAATAAGTTCACACTACTTTCAACATTTATCCTCAATATATAGATATTATTGGAATAATTTCATATTGACATCCATATTTGTTCTCTATAAAGCTATTATTTGAGTTAGTCCATATTTTTCCTCTATATTTATCCTCCATGGTTATCCTCCATATAGATATTATTTATTATTATTGAGTGATTGTGAAAGAGACCATTTTTTTGTTGGTGTATATTTGTTGATTCTTTTAAGTCTTCTACTGATGCTTCTAAATTAATTTGATTTTTTTTAAACTTCTCTCTGTAGTATATAAAAAATATAACCTTCAAAAATTATTTAGGACTCTAGTATTTTCTTTAGTTCATTTATTTCCACCTCTACTTGTTAATTTGCATTGCTTGTATTTATAGATGTAGAGGTTGATCTTTTTATCCTTCTATATAAGTTAGTTATCTTGTTATCTATTAGTTTTTTCCTTGCTTTCTCATTTGATAGGCTTATTTGTAACTTTTTTATTTGTATAAGATTAGCAATAATGTGCATAACACAACATTGTTCCTCTTTAATACACTAATATCCTTATAAATTTTTATTCCACTAAAATCCACTAGTTTACTTCATATTCAAAATGATACACCCAATCCTCTAGTTTAATTTGAAATTTGGGTAAAAAAAAATTTACTTCATGGTTTCTATATTTGGGTCATATGTAGTCAATGCTTAGTTCTTGCAGGATCTAAATTTATAGTGACTATATTCTCTATCACTTGCCTCTCATTTCTTATATTTTTTTATTTATTGTTAAACTCAACTTTGTAATCAAAACATAGGACTACCAACACAATCAAATTCTTGAATATTTAAGGAGTAATTATAGTGGTGGGCGAATTTCTAATTGTTTGAGGGCGAGCATTAACCATTCCTTTTCTATTCACACTAAAAATATGAGGGTTTTGTTATGTATTGCATACACACCCCACCATTTTTTGCTTATGAACATCAAGGATCCCCCTTTTTATTGTTTTTGTTCTTGATACATGTTTTGTCCTTTTGATTTATTCTAGTTGACTTATGGGTCTCTCTAGGTCCTTCTCTTCAAGATTTTGGTCCTTTTTTTTAGTTCCAAGACTCTTAGAGTCCCCATAACTTCTTTTGGTACCTGTTGATCCACGTGTCCCTCTTGAAACTTGAAATCTAAGTTTCAATTTTTGAGTTCCTTTTACGACCCAACCCTCACTTATATTTGATCTTTATATTAGAAGTGAGCCTAAGATGAACTTAGAACCTAGGTCCCAAGTTCAATATGCATAGCATAACCTAACATTCATTTCTTCCCTTAACTGCTTCTTTTGACTTTCAATTAATTTTTGAGTTCCTCTCAATATTTGACTCCCAGGACTTCTTCATGTACCTCCTCTACACATTTATGGTATGTATGCATGCCTTATCCCACAAGTTTATAAGACTACCCCCCCTCCCTTTTCTATTCCACCTTGAATTTCTTTCTTACTTTCTTTTTTGTCTTTTTGAATCCTCAACAAGTCAATTATGTTGTTATTCCTCTTTGTTCAGTGGGAGACTTAACATATTTGGTACATTCCTTAACATGTCTTTAGTCACTTAGCTTACTCCTTTCATGATCTTACATCCAAATGATGTTTCCTTGAGTTCTTGATTGAAAGGTAGGCCTTTATTTTGTGTTTTCCTCTTCCTTTCTTCCTATTCTTCTCCTCTTTTCACATTTTCCCTTTCTTTAGAAAAATAATTTTAGGGTATTCTTATTTCCAAAACCCTAATTTCTTATTGTTCCTTATCCATTCGCCTGAAACTTTGATTCTAGTTGTGTCTAAATACCCTTTCATTTTCATTTCTTATCTTAATTTGGTAGTTTTGGTCTTAAGGCTATTTTACTTAAGGTTTTCTTCAAAATTTTAAATATTTAAGTTTGTTTTGGAATTTTCTCCTCCCATGATGAGTTTCAACCATGTCACCTCTTCTTGGTCACTATGGGCCTTGGGTACTGAGTGGAACCCAATCCTCTATTTTAGCCAAACCTTCAAATTGGTTTCTTAACTTCACAATGAGCCTTGGACATCAGATAGAACCAAGGACTTGGAACCAACATTCCAAGTCCATGTTTTCACCTTCCTCCCATGACCTAATCCAAATAAAAATTATCTAAACTCCTTATCCATTTGCAAATAGGTCCTCAAGTTTTAGTCAGGACTTGAAATCTAGCTACGAGTCCCTTTTACCTACCTATTGCCCACTCTCACTCATGCTTACTCTTGCTTTCCATCACTTTGGGTTTTAGAAGTTGGGAGAAACCAAGGGCTTGGAAAATGTTCTAAGTCCACATTTCCACCTAGTCCCCATAGCCCACAAATTAATAAAATCCATCTTTATCCTTCTACTATTTTCAACTAGGTCTCAAAACATGATTAGAACTTGGAACTTAGTACTACAAGCTAGGTTCCTCCCACAAATTGAGACCTGGGTCACAATAAAATTCCTCACCCACACCCTATCAGATCCTAGAACCCAATTACAACTAGAAATTAATTTCCTAGATCATTTTTCATCCTAGCTCCCACCTTCTATGCCTCTTTAGATTCTTTCCTAATTCCTATCTAATCCCAGAACCCAATAAAAACTTTGGACATAATTCCAAGTTCTTTAATTTTCCTACAACTTGAAGCTTGCAATCTTATAAGGTAAGTTCTAGGTTCTATATCTAACCCAACTCTTAAACTCAACACATAAATAATAATACTAGAATTTTTTGGTGAAAAGATATAGTTCCCTAAACCTTCAAAGGATTTTTTGGTAGGTTTTCTAGGATTGAAAGAATCTCTTTAAAATCTAGCACACCTAGAAAATTAAACAACAAATGGTAAGAAAATTTAAACATGAAGATTTATTAGGCTTTCTTGCTCTATGTAAGATTATTCACAAAGATACTAATAAGACTATTATGAAATTAGAGAAATTTATTACCATGATGAAATAAAAATTCCAAGGAATTCCTAAGTTGTCCAGGAAAACTTCTACATTGCAAGACATTTAAGATACAAACCTACCCAATGATTTTCACTATGTTTTAACCCACATCTAAAAAAATATAGCAATAATTTTTTTCTTTTCTAACTCAATAATAAGATGCACATTTGGAATAAACCCATTCCAAAATCCCACTATATTTCAATAATAAAAGATGCATATTCAAAATTAATCACATTCCAAATTTGCATTGCATTACATAATTTCCAAGTAATGATTATCTATTACATAATCCCATGCAATGATAATATTTTCCCAATTTACAATTTTTCAATAGGAATAGAGATACATGTTTACATACATAGCTTCCATGAGCTTAAAGAAATAGAGATACAAATGGTCCAAATGTCCCTACCTGGGCATACACCCTTTAATTTCCCAACATTGGTGCATACATTCTAGATGTCCTCATCACTAGTGCATACATTCTAGTTGTCCCCAATACTAGTGCATATATCCTCAAATCTTGGTCGCTAGTTGTACGAAGGAGAGCATTACTCAAGTACTTTTCTACCAACCACAGACTTATTGTGGTCCCTCGAACATCTACCTAATTGGTAAGATGGCCCTACCCTTCGACGAAGAGATTGATTTGATAATCTCATAATATTGGCCTTCTTGAGCATAGTGTTGTGTCCTACATATCTAGAGCTACCATACCTTGGTTTTCCTACCTAGAATACAATCATGGATCACAATGAACTAATAGTGTAAATAAGAACAACTTACACTACTTTTTCTAGAGAATTCAACACCTAGTACTTTGAGTGTGATTCATCTATCCATCCACTATTTAGCTTGATCTAGTTTTGACCATATAAACAAACATACATTCACGCTAAGGTGATCACATAACAAAATGTTCAACAAGGTAATTCCCTTAACCACGGATTACCTTAACCCTAAGAACATCCAAGTCTAGATAACAAACTGATTATCTAGGTTACACCCTTTCCCATGGATTCCTCTAACCCCAAGTATAACCATAGTAATCATACATGCACACATACTAGTGTCTATCTAGGTTATCCCCTTTCCCATGGATTATCCTAATCCCATGAATAATTTGATTAACCACCCTAGATAATCATAACATCATAGAATTAAATGACTAGTCAAAAGTATGATCACAATATTAAGTGCCTTATTTTTAGAAGTATGACCTTATGAATAAATGACCTCATTCAAAAGTACAGTAACATCAATAAAGGACTCCATTCAAGAGTAAAATCTAATCAATAAATGAATTCAGTCAAAAGGTATAATCAACAATCAATGATCAATCAGATCATATAAGTTAATCCCAACCTATTTGCTTCATTCAATAATCAAGTAAACAACCCAACCAAATAGGTTATTCCTGGGTATGTGCAGGATCATGATGGGCTAAAAAGTGGCGATATGGTGGGTATGTGTAGGGTATGTGGCTAATGATATTTTTTTTACCCAAAATTGATGAAACGAAAAGGGTTTTTAAAGGAGATTCTTAGCTTTCCACCAATATAAATTATGCTTTACTTTGAGTTTAATAAATAATTATTATTCATTTTCTATTTGAATTATGACAAAAGTCCTAATTGATAGGCTAATTGAAAAACATCTATAGCTTTCAAATAGTATCATATTTTTTGAATCCAAAACATGTGTCACATTCTATGCTTCACATACTATAGGATTTCTAAATTGAATTTCATGAAGTTTTGACCAAGTTAAGGTGGTTAGACAATGAAGTTTTATAATTTTTAAAAGTTCTAATAAAAAATCATAATTAATTATTTACTTGGAAAAAAAAAAACATGCATCACATTGGGACATGATTCCTCTACTTATATCTAAAATATTATCATTTTATTGTGGTTAGGGTGGTCGACAAACACCTACTTCTTATTTTTCACTAAAATTTAAGTACTACTCCATTGAAATTTCAAATTTTCACCAAATAGATTTAAAAAAATAAAAATAAACCTAGTAGTTTAGAAACTACACTCAATTTGCTACAAATTCTATTCTTACATTTTTTTGAAATAATATAGATAAGTTATTCAAATTTTTATGTCAAGTTGCCTAACTCTGATTTTTTTGAATTTTTCGCCACTTAAGGGCCTGTTTTTTCCATGATGATCCTGCACATACCCTCCTAACCCAGGGTTTCAATAAAAAATGATGTAATGATCAAGTGATCATAAACAAATTATAATACCTTTTGATGTAGGGGTATCTTGTCTATATATTTTGTTTTGCATTTTTTGGGTGTTTGGTCATTGTCTTTTGTTTTCTTTTATTTGGTCTCTTTGTGACAGGTGGCAGCTTATGTGGGGGCAGTGAACTTACTTTATTTCCTTTCAAGCCTTCTCTGTTTTGGATTGTATGGAAGGTCAGTTAGAGTGATCACCCATTTTTGTGTGTGAATGGATGCAAGTTGAGGGGACGGTTAGGGAAAACAACCAATCCAAGTCTTTTGTGGATGGAGGAAAATGAACAAGAAGGAAAAGGTCAATAGTTGACAGTTATAGAGAATCTTTCTAGTAATGAATGAAGCCAATTCTGCAATTGGGAGAGGGATCAATGAAATGTGAGAGTATCTACCAACCAAAATAAAATAGTTCTGGAAAGAGTTCCATTGTTACTTGAAAAGAAACCAATTGGTAATGTGTGATAGAAAGAAAGGAGACAAATTGTGCTAAGAAGCAGTGCAAATAAAGAAGTGAAATTGGGTTGTAAGCAAAGGGAGGTTGATTCTTTGAGAATCGATGAACTAAATTATGGTGAATGCACAAATTAAATAAATACCCTATTTTTCAATATGGTATTGTAGACTTCATTTTATTTTCACTAATGCTTTGTAAACCTAGATTCCTGCCGCCTTGAATAAGGGATGAGTTTTGTTAAGTTGTTAGATTGGGTGTGTGTTGAGAGGGGAATAACCCACTCCATTTATAATCACGGTCAATAGCATTTTGGTGTGCTTTACATTTGTAAACCCGTCTTTCCATTTTTTGGATCATCGCTTGAAGTAAGAAGATAATAAGTCTTTGTTTCCTTCCATTATCATGTTGTAAAATTTGATGCATGTCTTTTCATATGATGCACCATGGGTTGTTCTTATTGAATTTTTCTAAGGATCTAGCACATTGTTCAATCCATCTTCCTATAACTGCATTTGCCAATTAGTAACTATTTTAGATTGTTTGGTTGTAATCTAGTGCTACCATCATTTTGGTATCAGAGCCACACAAGATTGGAAAAGTGGGAAGTGGGAAAAATGCCACCTAGGGAAATGAGACAAGGAGGTTCTTAGGGTGGTGGCCAAAGAGGTCATGAATAAAAAATCTTGGAGGTGTTGGAGAACTTTTCCACAAGGTTAGATGCCATGGAGCGGTCACAATGAAGGGGAATCATTGCTAATGATGTGAGTGAAGTTGTGGAAGAATAACAACCTCAAGTTGAGGAAAAAGCTCAAGAAGAACTAGAAGGTGGGTATGTGCAGGATCATCCTGGAAAAAACAGGCCCTTAAGTGGCAAAAAAATCAAAAAAATCAGAGTTAGGCAACTTGACGTAAAAATTTGAATAAGTTATCTATATTATTTCAAAAATATGTAAGAATAGAATCTATAGAAAATTGAATGTAGTTTTTAAACTACTAGGTTTTAAAAAATAAATCTATTTGGTGAAAATTTGAAATTTCAATGTAGTAGTACTTAAATTTTAGGAAAAATAAGAAGTAGGTGTCTATCTAACCACCCTAACCACAATAAAATGATAATATTTTTTATAAGATTTTAGATATAAGTAGAGGAATCATGTCCTGATGTGATGCATATTTTTTGTAATTTTTTCCAAGTAAATAATTAATTATGAATTTTTTATTACAACTTTTAAAAAATATAAAAAGCTCGTATGTCTGACCACCTTAACTTGGTCAAAACTTCATAAAATTCATTTTTTCTTTTTTTAATCCTATAGTATGCAAAGCATGAAATGTGACACATGTTTTGGATTCAAAAAATATGATATCGTTTGAAAGATATAGATGTTTTTCAATCAGTCTATGAATCAAGACTTTAGTCATAATTTGACTAGAAAATGAATAATAATTACTTATTAAATTCAAAGTAAAGAATAATTTATATTGGTAGAAACATGAGAATCTCCTTTAAAAACCCTTTTCATTTAATCAATTTTGGGTAAAAAAAAGTCGTCAACCACATACCCATCATATTGCCACTTTTCGGCCCATCATGATCTTGCACATACCCAGGCATGAAAGAAAGATTGATCAAAGTGGTGATGAATGTAGGAGCCAAACCAAGAATCAAGGTTCCAATGTATTTGGGAAGCCTAAACAATGAATATCACATTGACTAGATCAGTGATTTGGATAAGTACTTTGAGTATGAAGGAGTTGCAAAAGAAAGAAAAGTGAAGTTTTCCTGTAGAAGGCTTAAAGGTCATGCGACAATGTGGTGGGATTTCGTGAAGTCAAAAATAATAAAGTGAAACAAGGAAAAGATAACCTCATGAAACAAGATGTTTTCCAAATTTAAGGAAAAATTCCTTCCGCTAGACTATCAAACCAATCTTTTTAGAAGATTGCAAAATTTGAAGTAGAAGGATATGTCAGTAAAAGAATACATGGAAGAATTTTATAAGTTAGTGATAAATTTAGGCCATAGTGAGGATGATTTTGAAAAGGTGGCAAGGTATCTAAATGGACTGAAATATGGTTTGCAAGATGATCTAACTTTAGTGTCACCAAGAAATTTGGAGGAAGCCTTCTAGTTTCCATTAAGGAAGAGGAAAAGTTTACATGAGGATGCACAATCAGCAAGGCCAAGGTAAAGGATGAGGCTATGGAGAAAGAGGACAGCAACACCATCAAGATGGAGAGGCAAGTAGTTCAAGAGGGCTAGTTAAGTCTGAAACAGGAGGTTATCAAGATAGAGGAGAAATATCAGTTGGAAGCGATGGGTATCAAGGAAGAGGAAGAGGATTTTTGGGGAAATGTTTTAAGTGAAACCAATATGTTGGTCACAAGAGTTGGGAGTGTCCAAAATATTCTCAAGGAGGTTACACAAGGTCAGAAAGGAATAATTAGGTGGTACAAGCATATCAAGAGAGTGCAAGATCATTTTCTCCAAGGAGGAACTTGAGTTAGGAGAATCTTTATTGTTTAAAAGAGTGTTGTTGAAACCACTAAAGGAGAGTCAAGAATCTATACAAAGTCTATCTTTATTCAAGAAGAAGTGAAAATAAAAAGGTAAGTGTTACAAGCTTATAATAGACAGTGGTAGTACAAATAATATTGTTGTTGTTAAAATGGTGGAAAAGTTGGGACTTAAGAGAACTACACATCCTACACCATATAATATTTCTTGGTTGTAAAAAGGTCATCATTTGTTGGTAGATGAGCAAGGTTTGGTTGAATTTCAAATAGGTAGTTATAAGGATAGTGTTTTTTGTGATATCATGCCTATGGATGTGTGTCGTGTGCTACTTGGTAGACCTTGATAGTTTGACCGAAATGCCATACACAATGGGAGACATAACACCTACACTTTTGAGAAGGATGGTCTAAAACATACCTTGTTACCTTTACAAGAACCAATAGAGGATAGCCATAACAACAATAGTAAGGTGATGTTGGTAACACGAGAAGAGTTTATAAATGAGAGGGAGTCACAATAATTTGCAGTTGTAACCAAGGAGGTGAACCTTCATTTTCCTTAATGTTACATAGGTGGAAACAACTTGTAGATTTATAGGTAGGACAACTGACAACATGTGATGGCATAGCTGATTGTGAAGTTGGGCCAACTATTGGTATTATGATGGATGTAGGGAGATAGGAGAGTTCAAAAAATAGTACCAAGATGAATACATTGGTTTGAATCTGCATGAACAGAGTGTGGAGATAGAGAAAGGGAATGGGGAAGATGACTTGGTTCTTCAAATTGAGGCAGTTGAGCAAGAATGGCTTGTACTAATAGGAGGTGTAATGAATATTGCATACACCAATGTTGAGGTAACATCTCAGTTTTCAAAGTTCCCCTTGAATATAGTTGAAGATGATTTTACTGAAGATGTAATGATTGCTATGGAAAGGAAAATGTAAAATGAATGGGAAAGGTACAACAATGAGAGGCTAACTAGATAGTAGATGGAGTATATTGGAGATGATAAGATGGGGTGTGGAAAAGGAATTAGTCCGATGGATTGGGATAATATGTAGAAAACCAGTGGAATGAACATGATGAGAGTATGGACAAGGACAATGTCTGGAGGTCTGACCAAATGCTAGAGGAAAAGGAAGAAGCAATCATACTAATTATGTTTATCAGCATAAGGGAGTATGCTAAAAGTGCTAGAAACTTGAAAGGGTAGTCCTACTACCCAACTACCTTTGTGAGCTACACTCACAAAAGACTCCCCCAAGGAGCCTAATGCAGGGGTATCATGTTTATATTTTTTTTTTTTTTCATTTTTTGGTGTTTGGTCACTGTCTTTTGTTTTCTTTTGGTTGGTCTCTCTATGACAGGTGGCAGCTTATGTGGGGGCAGTAGACTTACTTGATTTCCTTTCAAGCCTTCTTTGTTTTGGATTGTATGAAAGGTCAGTTAAGTGATCGTGCCTTTTTGTGTGTGAATGGATGCAAGTTGAGGGGATAGTTAGGGAAAACAATCAAGCCAAGTCTTATGTGGATGGAGGAAATTGGACAAGAAGGAAAAGGTCGATGGTTGACAATTGTAGAGAACCATTCTAGTAATGCATGAAGCTAATTTCGTAGTTGGGAGAGGGATCGATGCAATGTGAGAGTGTCTGCCAACAAAAAGAAAATAGTTCTAGAAATATTTTCCCTATTGCTTGAAAGGAAATTGATTGGTAGTGTGTGACAAAAAGAAAGGAGGCATATTGTGTTGAGAAGTAGTGCAAATAAAGAAGTGGAATTAGGCTATAAGCAAAGGGAGGTTGATTCCGTAAGAATCGATGAACTAAATTGTGTTGAATGCATAAATTAAATAAATACCCTATTTTTCAATATGGCATTGTAGACTCTATTTTCTTTTCACTAATGCTTTGTAAGCCTGGATTCTTGTCGCCTTGAATAAGGGATGAGTTTTTTTAAGTTGTTAGATTTGGTGAGTGTTGAGATGGGAATAACCCACTCCATTTACAATCACAGTCAATAGAGTGTGATTTTCCATTTGTAAACATTCTTCCCATTTTGTGGATCTCTACTTGAAGCAAGAAGATAATAAGACTCTATTTCCTTCCATTATCTTGTTGTAAGTTTTGATGCCAATCCTTTCAGATGATGTGGGTTGTTCGTGTCATAATTTTCTAAGGATCAGTCACATTATTCAATCCATTATCCTATAACTGCATTTTCCAATTAGTAATTGTTTTAGATTGTTTGGCTTTAAGCTAGAGCTTCCATCACCTTTCTTTCAATATAAGTCAAATATTCACATGTTTATAATGTTCACTACATTTGTATATAAATTGGAGGATATTAGCCTGAGAGGATTTTATTCTTCTGCACCTATAATTCCTCTTCTCAATACAACTTTGGTTTTCCAGATCGTGAGTCCTCTTCTAGAATTCCATTAATAGGAATAGACTCCTAATCAACATTTCTCAACCCTACTATTGAATATGGATATAAAAATCAAGTGTACACCCTAACCCTAGGGAAAATACCATCTTCCTACTTCAAGGGGATATGAGTAATCCGTCAAGTATAGACTATCATCATGGTTTGCATAACAATACAACCTATCAATGATGACATTTCTATCATGCCATCATTCATGTTGTATTACTAACCTTCTTATCCACAAAGGTTTTCCTAGCATCATAAGCTAACAAATCAAGATAACAACATATTCCACATCTCATTTTTCATGCCATATCCATATAGACTTAACAAACTAAGTATAGTTATAATGACACTAAAACCACACATGCTTCAACATAATATAAATGTATTCATTGATAAGAGTGTTTCACTAATTCAGGACTAAATCAAGAATCACACAAGAGTATTCCATACTAGGGAATAAAAATCATATCATGCATTCAAAGATTATTCCAAAACTAGGAAATAACCGAGTTCATAAGAAAAAGCATATCATGCATTCTAAAAAGAAATCTTCTCCAAACAAAGGAATTTGCAATCAAATAAAATTTCAAACATAAATAATGGAGGAATACAAATTAGCATGCCTAGATAATAAGTTCCAACTTGATAATGTTGATTTCCAACCTTAGCCTTCACAACCATGAATTCTAAACTCCAATTCTATCCTCCACTCAAGAATTCTCAAAAAACTTAACTCACAAACAATTCTCTCTTTCACTAAAACTCTAGCAATAATGCTTTCACATAAATTACAACAAAATAACAATAGAGGAATCAGAATGAGAAGTGTACCCAATGATAGAGAGAGCACCTCTATATATACTAAAATTGAGCTTCCAAAGGCTACAAACAAGCTAATTTAATTCTGCCACCTTCCTATTCACATACAATGACTCAACTGAATAAACTCTCATATTACAACACATAACCATCCTCATATTTCCAATGGATGAGTTGACCTCATGCTTGTGAAAACATGATTCCTTTTACTCATTCAAGCATAACAATGTATTGCTACAGGTTTCCTATTTGGTTTGCAAGTTGACTACCCCCTTATATTTCTACCATCTTTACATTGACTGAGTTCTATGCTTATCTAATGGCTTTATCTAGTTTTTGGAAGGTTTATACTTTTTATTGTTTCCACATTATTCAGTTTCTAGCACCACATATTTACATTTCAATGCCCTCTAATATAGTGTAGTCAAAGACTATTCCCATATTGTTAAATATGCTTTTATTCCTCTAGCAACATTTTAATTGTATTTCCTTTACTCATGTGCTTTAAACCTTTTGACTTCTTCACACATGATGTGTTGCATAATCCATATTTTACCTTACCCCTATTGTTTTGTGTTGATTTCATTAAAAACAACTTTTAATATATTTAAAGGCCTTATTTATAGCACTGTTAATGTGTTGGGTTAAATCTCAAATTATTTTTTATGTTTGAAAATGATATACACTATAATTTAAGTGTTTTTACAATCTATTCCATCCCAAGTGTTGAACATGGCATAACTTTTATTCATATAGATGTTGGATTTTATTAAGACATGCTCTTCTTTATGGTTGTGCCATATATGTTCCCTTATACATATACATATATACATTTGTATGTATATATGTTTACGCTAATGTAACAATATACATACACATTAATTTATATATATATATATAATTATTTTAGAATCCATACTAAAGTACATATGCTCATATTTTCATTGATCGACATATATACATGAAGTGTATATACTTCATCAATTAGCCTATAAATATAAACACACAAAGAAGAAATTTCACTCGACATAAAGACTCAATCACACAACCCCAAATAGGAATATTCAAAGATGAAAACCACATACCAGTACAAAACATACTAAAACCCTGATAGAAGGTTTCTTACCATTTCTTGAACTAACTCGACTCTATTGAACAATCCAAATAATGGAGAGGGGGTTGAATCAATTATTATAAAACAATTTTCTTGACTTTAATTAATCCAGAGCAAACTTAAATCAATGAAATAATTATCTAACAGATGTGAACATGAAAGCACATATCAACACCATGCACAATAGACACCATAATTTACGTGGACACCCAAGAAGGGAAAAACCATGAAGAATGTTAATTCTCAATTATTGAACACCAGTTAAGGTGACACCGGTTAAGGTAATTTTTACAATGGCTCATTTCCAAAATGCTCACTATAGGTAAGGCTCGCTGTCGATTGAGCTCACTGCCTGATTAATACGTTTGATTATAAAATAGTCTCACTAATTAAAGTGAACTGATGAAGTTGCATCTACATATGCATGAATTCAGTTCTGATTAAGAGCACAATATCTATGTACAACAAATTTTGTCAAGGAATCTTCTGCATACCTTCCTCACACAACCTCTACAAATCAAATTACTTCTTCCTTCACACCATTCTTATCTATTCGCACACACCATACTCCACACTTCTTTTTTCATTGAAAAAAAACAACTTATACTTATATCATTCCATGTCTTCATAATCTCCTAAGTTGGACAAACACAAATTCTTCACAAAACATGTTGGATTGAAGAACGATCTTGAAATATTAAATAAGGCACACTAGCATTAGACCCAAAAAGATAGGGCACACATAAAGATATTCTTACCACATTACCAAGGTACCCATAAATAGGTCATACATAAGATAGGTTCATTACATAACATAATTATCAAACTTTGGATTAAATGAAATATATTCCAGACCCGATGGGAATGCCACAACCAAAACCAAATCTTGGTTATCATCAATTTTAGTATCAACTGGAGAGACACAATTTGGCATACCAAAACTTGCTACATGCTACATGAATATCCAGATAGCAAGGTTACCCAGAGTAAGCTTTGAGCACAGTATCCAACATCAAAAGATTAGTCTTCATTATTCTACATTAACTGCCTTCCATAGATGTCCCAAAAAGAAGTACTTCCATAACCAAATCAAAGTTAACATCCACACTTCAACATCAAATCATATGATAGGATAAATCATTTCTATATATCATCCAAAGCACAACCATCTAGATCTAAGTTTTTACATCAATGAAAACAATGCTAAATCATCTCAACAATCTTCCCCTTTAAAATTGATGGAAAAATAACAAAAACTCAAAAACACAAAACTCCAAAACTTCAAGCACTCCCCCTTTGACAAGCAATTCAATACCTCTTCCTTTTTTTCTTTTTTTCTTCATTTTTCTCCCCCTTTTGGCCATCAAAGGCAAAGGGAAAAATAAGAACATTCAGGAGATCAAGTAAAAATAACACTTTTCACATGAAAAATCTTCTTGTATCTTTCTCTCATAGTTGGAAGAATCCTCTTCCAAGCTAGCACTGCAAAAACCATTCTGGAACACATACTATCCAATAGAGACAACAACATAAATGAAGATGACCAGTCCAGGGATAGGAATTTTTGTTCACAATCCTTTGCATTAGAAATTATCCCAAAGAGATGATCTAATCGGACCTCAACAATTTCTTTGACCAACAAGAAATTTCTAACTACATCTTCCCTCTGTCTCTAAGTAGACAATAACTAAGCTTGCAACTCTCCAACTCTTATTCTTTGTTTTCCAGATTTATCTTTGAAGAAGTCAAAACACTTCCCAATATCATTCAATTTAGATTCAATAGCTTCAATTTTTCTTCTAAAATAATCAACAATAGCAAGCCACCAAAGACAATACCCGTAGATGTCAGACATCTCCTTAATGAATTCTCTTATCTCACCAATGTGTTTGGATAACTTTTGTTTGGCTTTGATGCACCTTCTCTCAATCATGGCTTGGAACTTATGTCCTTCATATCCTTCCAACAACAATCTTTCTTCAACAACTTCTACCAGATCATCTGGTAATGATTTAGAATCATCTAAAACAATAATACCCTTTTTGAGCATATAATCAACCAATGCATCATCAATTCTAAGCTTATTGTCTGGAGAGTAGGAAAACCAAATTTCACTAATCTTTTTTGTATCACCTTCATCAAACATTGGATGAACATCATCTAGATCGATAAAGTCATATCTAGGTAGAGACTTTTCTTCCTTCTCCTTCTCTTTTGAGGTAGCAATGTCATCCTTTGTGTTAATTTTTCTCCTTTTAGGTTTTGAAAGGGAACCACTAATGGCAACCTCTAAATCCTTCTTTCTAGAGGAGGAACCCTCCTCAAATTGACCAAATGCTATTATACCAGAGCACAAATTCATCTACAAGGATGAGAAATAGACTTTGCATGCACTTGCTTTATTTTCCATACATTCCAGATACCTATAGACTTTCTTTTCGACAGGAATGCTAGACTTCCACTTAACATTCTCCTTTGACGGTAGTGAACTCAGGAATTAAAATACTAAGCATATGAGCAAAGATCCAAATCAGAAAGGATAACTCTCGACCAAATACATTCTGACATTCTCAATTAGATTTTCTATTATGAGGCTACACAAGTCAAACTACTTATTTTCCCTCACCATCTTATGTGTGAGATACACAACAATAGCCGAAGTAGAACCTTCACGATTTCTCAAATAGATTTTGTAAGTGATACCATAAGCAACATACCTCACTATAGGATCGAAAATGGTATTTATTAATAGAGCTCAGGCATCTTTTTCGATACCAATCATTTCCTCCACATCTTTGTATTTCACCATTTTCTTCCCAAGGATGTCACCAACACTATACAAACTAGTAATGGCTTCAATGGCTTCCTTAGTGATCTGATAGGTTTTTTCCAAAATGATGTTGCCATCCTTGAATCGACTTAACATGAAAAAGATAGATCCTCTATCAACAAACTAGGGAAATTCTCCCCAAAAAATCCATACCCATTGTACTTACATTATGCAATTCATCAAAATTCAACCCTAGTTCCATTTCCATCATCTTTTGATGGTAAAACTCATCCAACTCTACTCCCTTCAGCCTTAGCAAAATATCGCCACTCAATTCTCTATCAATGGATTCCATCATCGTGATTATCTTCTTCAATATTTTATCACTCTATGAAACTTCTTCTTTGCAAACTGTGAGAAATGTTTTAACAACTCCACCTTTTAAACTTAATTTCTCATAATGATTTCACCACCAAAGATGTTCATTAATGATGCCAACAATTGTACTTCACCTTTCAATCAGTCAGATTAATCTTCATCATATATCACCAACTAGGTCAAACTTAGTCGCGCCAATATAACTTTGGAGAGGGGGAACCGACAAGATATGCATAGCAACACTCCTTGAGCCAAAGCAGTTGGCTCAAATTCCAGAAGATCTTGTACCAAGATCCGATACCATAGAGGAGTTCTCCACACTCATTTATTTTTTCTTCCACACCATGATAGTCTTCTTCTTAGATTCACTAGATTCTGCAACCTTCTTTTGTTTTTAGGATTTTCAGAAGCAACATATCTACATGTGTTATCATAATGTCCGGGTTGATTGTACTTGTAGCATCTTTGTCCTAACTTGATTGAGTGAAAACCTAGATTATCACTAAAATCTTGCTTCAGCTTCAACTGCTATGTCTTCACCCTCGATTTTTTTATTTGAGTTTTCACTTGTGAACCCAAGTCCTCCCTTATCCTTGTGAAATTTTTGTAGGGACAAGAGTTGATCCAGAATTATGCTACTTTCACAAACTCTTCATATTTTAGCTTTTTTTAACTCTTGAACTAATTTCTCATTTTCTTTTGATTTATGTTTGATGGTATCCTTGAGATCTTCTTTAGTCTTCTTGCATTTATCCATTTGTTTTTTAAAATCCACAATACTTTCCTTTGATTCCTTTAATTCCTAGCCGACCTCTCTATGTCTTTCTTTGAATTTATGTATTTTCTCCATTAGCTTTACGATACAATCATTTGCTTCCTTAAGGTGTTCTTTCAATTATTTATTTTCAGATTTTGTGCTTTCCATATCATCTAGTATTGTCTTTAGTTCTTCCTGAAGGCAATAATCTCTTACCATTTGTCCGAACTGCCAAGATCTCCCTCAAGTAGTTAAACTCTATCTCCAAGGGACCAAGCTCTGATACCAATTGTTGAATAGTCCGAATAACTAAGAAGGCAAGTGAATCAATTATTATAAAATAATTTTCTTGACTTTAATTAATCTAGAGAAAACTTAAATCAATCAAATAATTATCTAACAGATGTGAACATGAAAGTGCATATCAACACCATGCACAATAGACACCAGAATTTATGTGGAAACCTAAGAAGGAAAAAACTATGGAGAATGATAATTCTCAATTATAGAACACTATTTAAGGTTATTTTTATGACTCACAGCCAAAATTCTCACTATAGGTAAGTCTCACTACCGATTGGGCTCACTACCCGATTAATACATTTGATTACAAAATAGTCTCACTGAAAAAAGTGAACTAATGAAGTTGCATCTGCATATGCATGAATTCAGTTCTGGTTAAGAGCACAATATCTGTTTGTAGTAGATCTGGTCAAGGAATCTTCTACATACATTCTTCGCACCTCTGCAAATTAGATTACTTCTTCCTTCGCAGCTTTCTTATCTATTTGTATACACCATGCTCCACACTTCTTGTTTCATCAAACAAAAACAACTTATACCATTTGATGTCCTCATAATCTCCTAAGTCATCCAAACACAAAGTCTTCACAAAATATGTTGGCTTGAAGAACAATCTTGAAATATTCAATAAGGCACATTGGCACTGGACCCAAAAAGATAGGTCACACATAATGATCTTCTTACCATGTTACCAAGGGACCCATAAATAGGCCATACATAAGATAGGTTCATTACATTTCATAATCATCAAACTTTGGATTACATGAAATATATTCTAGAGTTGATGGGAATGCCACAACCAAAACCAAATTTTGGTTATCTTCAATTTCAGTATCAACTGGAGAGACACAATTTGGCATACCAAAACTTGCAACATGCTACATGAATGTTTAGATAGCAAGGTTACTTGTAGTAAGCTTTGAGCACAGTATCTAGCATCAAAAGATTAGTCTTCATTATTCTGCATTAACTTACTTCCACAAATTTCCCAAAAAGAAGTACTTCCGTAACCAGATCAAAGTTAACATCCACACTTCAACATCAAAGCATATGATAGGATAGATCATTTCTATATATCATCCAAAGCACAACCTTCCAAATCCAAATTTTGACATCAATGGAAACAATTCTAAATCATCTCAACAACTTCTCAATAAACTCTACTTGACCATCTGAGGTGTGAGTGGGTGTATGCTCAATTAGGCTCATTAAGGGTTACGGGTATGTGTAGGATCATGATGGGCCAAAAAGTGGCAATATGATGGGTATGTGGCTGACAACTATTTTTTTACCCAAAATTGATGAAATGAAAAGGGTTTTTAAAGTAGATTCTCAGCTTTCCATCGATATAAATTATGCTTTACTTTGAATTTAATAAGTAATTATTATTCATTTTCTATTGAAATTATGACTAAATTCCTAATCGATAGGCTAATTGAAAAACATCTATAACTTTCAAACGGTATCACATTTTGAATCCAAACATGCGTCACATTCTATGTTTTGCATACCATAGGATTAAAAAAATAAAATTGAATTTCATGAAGTTTTGACCAAGTTAAGGTGGTCGACATACTAGTTTTATATTTTTAAAAAGTAATAAAAATTCATAATTAATTATTTACTTGGTAAAAATTATAAAAAAATATGCATCACATTGGGGCATGAGTCCTCTACTTATATCTAAAATCTTATAAAAAAATATTATCATTTTATTGTGGTTAGGGTGGTCAGACAGGCACCTACTTTTAATTTTTCCCTAAAATTTAAGTACTACTACATTGAAATTTCAAATTTTCACCAAATAGATTTTTAAGAAAAAAAACCTAGTAGTTTAGAAACTACATTAAATTTTCTACAAATTCTATTCTTACATATTTTTGAAATAATATAGATAACTTATTCAAATTTTTATGTCAAGTTTCCTAACTCTGATTTTTCTGAATTTTTTGCCACTTAAGGGCCTATTTTTTCCATGATGATCCTGCACATACCCTTTACCAGACCAAGTTCTCCTGAGTGATACTTTTCCTCTCATACTTGAGGGCTTGACTCCTTCCTACATCCAACTTAGTGCATTGCAAAAGTAGTTAGCCATTTTAATGAAATTCATTTGCATTATCAAAGCATTGAAGTATCCACATTGCAATACATATTCATTCATGGCATTCTCCATTAGTATAAACATAATCATCCCTTCACAAACAATAATATCTTAATGCATATTTCAGTATTTCATTCACCTATAAAACATATTAAAGTCATGATTTATCTTTATCATCATTTTCACTCATGAAGGTAAGAGTAACTTGGTAACTAAGGAACGAGGTGTAACATACTTCCCCCCTTTGAATCATTGTCCTCAATGATTTAAAGTACTTAAAACAGGTAGATAAAATCAAATGATCTCCTCCTCATAGCACAACCCTTTTTCAATCTTGTTCTTCCTCTACCTTGCATTGAGTGACTTTGCTATAGCTTAGGGAGAGCATGCCTTCTCTCCAAAGAACTACTCAACACAAAATTACATTGACTCACATTGACTCATGTACATCATAAGTTCAATAGTGATTACATCCTATATGACACCTATAACACAGTGACTAGAGAAACATGTTCTCATTGATTAACACACAATTGTCCCTAGTGTAACCCAAATGGATAAGGAATGTATATGCATTGCACACTACACTATGGTTCCCATCCTTCCCTTTGGTCGTTACGCCATCATACAAATAAGAAACTGAGACCGTCCATCAACTGTACAAATATTTACCTTAAGAAAAAAAGTATTGCCCT
Organism: Sequoia sempervirens; assembly: GCA_007258455.2. Lineage (NCBI taxonomy): Eukaryota > Viridiplantae > Streptophyta > Pinopsida > Cupressales > Cupressaceae > Sequoia > Sequoia sempervirens. Next base: position 598,257,862 of record VDFB02270651.1, on the reverse strand, counting down.
TGACTACTTCCATCTTGACCACAATACTGCCCTGAGACACTTTCCAATCATGAGCATAATAGTACAGCTTCATAATTCAATCTTTGCATCAATAAATTTTTCCTTGATCATTTCAATCTATTCTTCCATTTATGACATTTATGGTTCAAGGCTAATATTATTTCCTAGCTTCTCCCAACTTATAGGAATTTAGCCCTTCCTTCTAAATAATGCTTCAAATAGATCAAATTTAATGATTGAATTTATTGTAATAAAAGTATTCCTCAAACCTTCCAATATTTGGTTTATCCCTTTTTTTGCCTAACTGGCTACCTCAAAGTAATAAATTGAGCATACCTTCAATTGAATTTTCAACAAGGTGATCATGGTTTACACAAAACCTTAGCATTAGTTGTTTTTACCTATTTGAGATAACCTTCTCAAGAACATTAAGCAACTTGATTTACACAAATTTTTTATTTTGGGACTAATATCATACAAATCAAAATTTTCCAATCAGAATTGGTTGCCTTAGTGATTCTATCCACCATGGCATTATGTCAGGACCATCGACATAGAAAGATCAAAATTGTTCTAATGATCTAGCACTTCCTCACTTGGATTTCAAGAGACTATACAAGTCCTACCAATGATGACATCTTGTCTTCATCCTCTAACATACTAGACAACAACTTGCTACATACCTTGCAACATCTTCTCTATTTCCTTCTAGATTATAGTGGTTCCACATCAAAGTAATATTTTTTCCATTCTAGTGTCACCTAAACATGACATCAATTACCTCATTACATTCCTTAATCTTTCCAAATTTGGTTCATAGGATCTTTCTTTGAGTCATAATAGTCCTTCCCAACTAAGTGAAACCTTGTCCATGGACTTATGCCACATATGAATCTCAAAATATATAATGATTAAATATTATAGAGGAGTTATAACTCCTTCATTTAGAGCATCCATATCTTGGATTTCTTTCACCCTTTAGTTATTCCCAAAATAGTAATCCGATTTCAATTCAATTCATCTTTTTCAATGAACATTTTATATAGGTTGAATAATAATGATCATTTAATCATTTTGGTTTGATATAGTCTCTTAAAAGATATCAACAATTATTACATAGCTTGTTACCAAGCATAAACACTTTTCGATAACTCAAGATCATGAGTACATAATTATTCCCTTTCCTATTCCATAGGTGATAATCTTACCTTTCATGATCAATCATACTTCTTATCTCTTCCTAAGGCTTCAATGGTAATAACAATTGATCTTAAAAAAATGCATATAAAGTATTGTGTTGTAATTTTTTTTCCTTCTCATTGGTCAAAATATTTTGACCTTTCCAATATCTTTCACTAGTAATTCCATTACCTTACCCTTTAACTTACAACAACCTTGTGGTCATTGAGTATAAGATTTCAAGTATAGGGTTTTTGAACCATGTCTTATGGAGAAGTCAAAAGTTCTCCCAAATTGAAAAATACATCATTAATTTTCAATGAATAGGGTATTTATCTGAGTACATCTACTCTCCCTCTTTCCCCCTTAGTGTTTTCCAAATATTAGATCACTTTTAAAGTTGAACTCTTAATATCATCCATTTTCTCCAAATTGATCGAATCAATTTAACATTCCTTGTTTTTGACTCTCCATAGTTGAATGAATATTACTTGTCTTTCTTACCCTCAAAGTTATACCTTCAATTACTTTTTAGGTTACAAAATTAGAGTTATCATTTCCCTCTAACCTCTCAAAATCAACAATTGGGTCCATAGTAACGACATCTAATGAATAATTACTAATTTAACAAGCTATAAGACACTTTAGTATTTCATTTCATTTCTCTTTTCCATGTACATTAATAGCCTTTTAACCATAGTGGGAGAATATCCTATATCTGCAAAGCCTCATTTGTTGATGTGATAAGTGAGCTTTCCTGAGAATCCATATGTCAAATGTGTATTCACCTTTGTGAGTTATTTATTTTGACTTGATAACATGGTCACATTCCATATCCAATTTCACATTGGAACATCCTTAAATGATCACTTAGAGAACTAAACATAAGGTTTTTTTTTTACAAGTTGGTAAGTTCAACTTGAACTTCAACCAAACTATGCTCTAACTAGTCCATTTATTGGAATAGTCTAATTTTCTATTCATGCTTTTTCCTTGCAAACAACTTCTCAAAGAAATTTTGTCCAAATACTTGGTAATTTCATTTTCCCATAGCCTTAGACACTCTAAGGTTGTTTGGTTTCTTTCCCCATGTTAAAATTTGATCTTCAAATTTCTCATGCCCATTCTAGTTGGTGGGTTAATGTCGGCTTTCATTTTCACTTTTTTGGGTTGTTCCCATTTTCTAACCATTCTAACCTTTATTCTAAGGTATCAAATTTCACTCTTGATTCTAATTATCATTACAAGATTTACTTGTATTGATTCAGGATTATCATAGGGTTATCCTACCTCCTGGATACCTCTCTTGTTGTTTTTCATTATCATAAATGTTGAATTTCCACTTCGAATGAAGTTTCCAATTTATGCTCACAATTCATTTCTCCAAATTGAACATTTGTATGAATATACATAATCCATATTCATAGGTGTATAGTAGTTGTAAGAATAAATATAGGCTATACTCATAGATTCATTGAATCTTTATTTAATTCACAATCCTTGACTCTTTGCAACTACAAGTTGCTATTAGAAGAGGAAATCAATTCAATTCTTTCTCACCCTTAGAGTCATTTTAAGAAAAAATGTAGGATGATAGTACTCATTGGTAATTCCCATAATCTTTCTACTAAAACTTGTTGCATAACCTCCACAATCCAAAGGTGTTTCTTAATGAGTTGCTAGTTTTAGGAGTTTCCAACTCCAAGGATGTTAGGGTATGTGTAGGATCATGATGGGCCAAAAAGTGGCAATATGATGGGTATGTGGCTGATGAGCTTTTTTTTACCCAAAATTGATGAAATGAAAAGGGTTTTTAAAGGGGATTTTCAACTTTCCACCAATATAAATTATGCTTTACTTTGAATTTAATAAGTAATTATTATTCATTTTCTATTCAAATTATGACTAAAGTCCTAATTGATAGGTTGTTTGAAAAACATTTATAGTTTTCAAACGGTATCACATTTTTTGAATCCAAAACATGCATCACATTCTATTATTTTCATACTATAGGATTGAAAAAATAAAAAATGAATTTCATGAAGTTTTGACCAAGTTAAGGTGGTCAGACATACGAGTTTTTTATATTTTTTAAAATTTGTAATAAAAGATTCATAATTAATTATTTAGAAAAAAATTACAAAAAAATATGCATCACATTGGGACGAGTCCTCTACTTATATCTAAAATCTTATAAAAAATATTATCATTTTATTGTGGTTAGGGTGGGTGACACCTACTTATTTTTTCCCTAAAATTTAAGTCTTCTGCATTGAAATTTTAAATTTTCACCAAATAGATTTTTTTTTTTAAACAAACCTAGTAGTTTAGAAACTACATTCAATATGCTACATATTCTATTCTTACATATTTTTAAAATAATATCGATAACTTATTCAAATTTTTACGTCAAGTTGCCTAACTCTGATTTTTTTGAATTTTTTGCCACTTAAGGGCCTATTTTTTCCATGATGATCCTGCACATACCTGACAATTCTTTCCTAGTCCCAAATTTAGACAATTTTTAGCAAGGTTGTCTTCCTTATTGTTTCCCCTAGTTCTTTTCCTCTTGCCATCCTAAAATAAGATCTTTTCAACCATTATCTACTAATAATGTTTACATAATGCTTATGTAATGAGCTCATAGGTTCCAATAATGAACCTAGTAGCTTTGATACCACATGTAATAAACCCATTGTTCTACCCAATAATTTTCACCATGTTTTGACCCACATGGGAGAAAATATAGCAATAAAATATTTCTTTTCTAACCCAATAATAAATGCATATTTTGATTAAACCCATTCCAAACTCTCTCTGTATTTTAATAATAAAAGATGTATATTCAAAATTAATCACATTCCAAATTTCCATTGTATTTTCATAAAGTGCATTACATAATTTCCAACTAATATTTATCTAGTACATAATCTCATGTAATGATAATATTTTCCCAATTTACAATTTCTCAATAGGAATAGAGATACATGTTTACATACATAGCTTCCTTGAGCTTAATGAAATAGAGATACAAATGGTCAAGATGTCCCTACCTAGGCATATACATTCTAGATGTCCCTATCACTAGTGTATACATTCTAGTTGTCCCTAATACAAGCACGTACATCCTCAAATCGTGGTCGGCAACTATATGAGGGAGAGCATCACTCAAGCACTTGGACTTATTGAGCATAGTGATGTGCCCTACATATCTAGAGCTACCATACCTTGGTTTCCTTTCCTAGAATGCAATCATGGATCACAATGAACTTATAGTGTAAATAGCGGAAAATTACACTACATTGGCCAAATATATCAACACCTAGTACTTAAAGTGCAATTCATTTGTCTACCCACTCTTTAGCTCAATTTGGTTTTGACCATAAAAATAACATAAATTCACTCTAAGGTGATAACATAACAAAATGTTCAACAAGGTAATTCCCTTAACCATGGATTACCCTAACTCCAGGAACATCCAAGTCCATAACAAACTGATTATCTAGGTTAAACCCATTCCCATGGATTCCTCTAACCCCAGGTATAACCACACTAATCATACATGCACACATACTAGAGTCTAGCTACATTATCCCCTTTCCCATGGATTAACCTAACCCTGGGAATAACTTGATTAACCACCCTGGGTAATCATAATGTCATGACATTAAATGACACTAGTCAAAAGTATGATCACAACCTTAAGTGCCTTCTTTTTAGAAGTATTACCTTATAAATAAATGAGCTCATTCAAAAGTACAATCTCATCAATAAAGGACTCTAGTGAAGAGTAAAATCTCATCAATAAATTACTTCAATTAAAAGATATAATGAATAATAAAATGATTAATCAAATCATATAGGTTAATCCCAACCTATTTTCTTCATTCAATAATCAAGCAAACAACCCAACCAAATAGGTTATTCCCAACCTAGGGTTTCAATAAAAAGTGATGTAATGATCAAGTGATCATAACAAATTATAAAACCTTTCTTTCAATATACCTCAATTATTCACATGTTTACAATGTTCACTACATTTGTAAATAAATTGGAGGATATTAGCATGAGAGCAGTTTGTGCTTCTGCAACTACAAGTCCTCTTCTAAATACAACTTTGGTTTGTTGGATTGTGAGTCATCTTCTAGAATTTCGTAAAGAGGAATAGACTCCTAATCAGGTATATGATTATAGAATAATAAAAAAAATACATTTCTCAACCCTACTATTGAATATTGATATAACAATCAAGAATACACCCTAACCATAGGGAAAAGACCATCTTCCTACTTCAAGGGGATATGAGTAGTCCATCATTTATAGAATATCATCATGGTTTGCATAACATTACAACCTATTAATGATGACATTTCTATCATGCCATCATTCCCATTGTATTACTAACCTTCTTATCTAAAAAGGTTTACCTAGCATCATAAGCTAACAAATAAAGATAGCAACATATTCCATATCTCACTTTTCATTCCATATCCATATAGACTTAACAAACTAAGTATAGTTCTAATGGAATTAAAGCCACACATGCTTCAACATAATATAAATGTATTCCAAAATAAGAGGGTTTCACTAAGTTGAGACTCAATCAAGAATCACACAAGAATATTCCATACTAGGAAATAACAAGCATATCATGCATTCTAAAAGGCAATCTTTTCCAACAAAGGAATTTACAATCAAATAACCTTTTAAACATAGATAATAGAGAAATAGAAATCAACATGCTTGGATAATAAGTTCAAACTTGATAATGTTGCTTTCAAACCTTAGCCTTCACAACCACGAATGCTCAATTCCAATTCTAGCCTTCTCTCAAGAATTCTCAACAAACTTAACCACAAAAAATTCTCTCTTTCACTAAAACTCACAATAATTCTTGCACATAAATTATCGCAAAATAAAAATAGAGAAATTGGAATAAGAAGTGCAATCAATGATAGAGAGAGCACCTCTATATATACTAAAATTTGAGCTTCCAAAGTCTACAAACAAGCTAATAATTCTACCACTTTCCTATTCACATGCAATTACTAAGCTAAATAAACTCTCAAATTGTAACACATAATAGTCCTCATATTTCCAATGGTTGAGTCAACCTCATGCTTGTGACATCATGACTCCTTTTGGGTGTTTCCGCAATAATGAGTTACACTTTCTGGGACATCCTAATTTTTGCTGAAATCACATATTTTTAGAAATATAATGATTTAAGCATTGAAAGGTTTCATTTAAAGTATTATAATTTAAGAGGTTTTGACCAAATCCCCTTGGATAGAACCCCACTAGTTTTAAACCATACCTATAATGGAGTCTCCTCTACACCTACCAAAATGCTAATAAAAAACCACATTTGATTTACCTTTTGGAGGATCAAATTAATTAATTTAAAATTTATATTTTGTAAGTACGTAGTCCTCATTATAAGCTTCCCAAAAAGTATAACTTTAAATATATTTAATTTTATTATTATATTTATTTTTTATTTCTTGTGAATGTAGGTTTTTCACCAAAAATCAAGCTCTATGTTCTACACATGTGGAAAAATAGTATATTATAAAAAAAAAATCTAAAAAATATATATTCCCTTGATATTGATTCCTTGATCCAACAAAAAAATAATTGAATTTTGATGCATACAAAAAAAATTATGTGTTAGCAAGTAAACCTATGTCTAAATTGTAATTGGTTTGACTTCAAAACTTAATTAAGAAAAAAATATTCAATAAAACACTATGAAACCAAATACATGACCTAGATATCATAGTTACAAATCTAAATTTGAAAAAAATAGAATTTTATCCTTCATAGAAAAAAGGTTGTGTTAGCAAGTACACATCACTCTTTAAAAATGTTATTTACTGTTAAAACTAGTTTTCGAAGGAGATTAAAAGGAAATACAATTTGATTCCAATTTTTTTTAAATATATATATTTAGAATCTATAAAATAAATGTCACAAATCACTAGTTCGTATCATCTTCAAATTCCTCATGGTTTAGTAGCTATAGGTACCCAAAAGTGAAGATTTAGTTAAAAAATTCAATTTAATGTCGAGTTTGGCCAAAAAGTGTAACCCACTATTTTGGGATTACACTTTTACTGAGTCAAGCACAACAATGCATTGCTACAAGTTTCCTAGTTGGTTTGCAAGTCAACTATCCCCTTATATTTCTTCCATCTTTCCATTGACTGAGTTCTATGCTTATCTAATGGCTTTATTTGGTTTTGGCATAGGTTTAGACTTCTTATTGTTTCCACATTCTTTAGTTTATAGAGCCACATATTCACATTTCAACGCCCTCTAATATAGCATAGTCAAAGAATTTTTCCATATTGTTAAATATGCTTTTATTCCTCTAGCAACATTTTAACCGTATTTCCCTTACTCATGCACTTTAGACCTTTTGACTTCTTCACACATGATGTGTTGCATAATGCATAATACTTTCCCCCTTTTATTGTGCATTGGTTTCATTGCAAACAACAACTTTGAATATATTTAAAGGCCTTATTTATAGCACTATCAATGCGTTGGGTTAAATCTTAGATTTTTTTTATGTTTGTAAATGATATACACTATAATTTATGTGTTTTTACATTCTATTCCATCCCAGTGCTGAACATGGCATAGCTTTTATTCATATATATGATGGATTTTATTAAGCCATGCTCTTCTTTATGGCTACACCATATATGTGCCCTTATATACTTTGCAAACATGTCTAAATGTATCCAATACATACACTCACACACACACACACACACACACACACACACACACACATATATATATATTACAATTTTTTCATTATAATATATATTTATTAACATATATATATGCATAAAATCATTCATTGATATTATATATATATAAACATATATACATTTACTAATATATATGTATATATGTTTACATTACCATAACAATATACATACACATTAATATATATATATATTATATATTTATATAACATTATTTTAACATCCATACTAAATTACATATACTCATTTTCATTAATCAATGTATATACATGAAGTGTATATACTTCATCAATTAGTATATAAATATGAACACACAAAGAAGAAATTTCACTCGACATAAAGACTCAATCACACAACCCCAAATAGGAACATTCAAAGACTAAAACCACATACTAGTACAAAACATACTAAAACCCTAATAGGAGGTTTCTTACCATTTCTTGAACTAACTCAACTCTACTTGACCATCTAAGGTGTGAGTGGGTGTATGCTTAGGTAGGCTCATTAAGGGTTACCAGACTAAGTTCTCTTGAGTGATACTCCCCCTCTTGTACCTAAGGGCTTGACTCCTTCTTGCATCCAACTTAGTGCATCACAAAAGTAGTTAGCCATTCAAATGAAATTAATTTGCATCATAAACCATTTGCATTATCAAAGAATTGAAGTATCCACATTGCAATACATATTCATTCATCACATTTTCCATTAGTATAAAACATAATCATTCCTTCAAAATAAATAACATCTTAATGCATATTTCAATATTTCATTCACCTATCAAACATATTAAAGTCATGATTTACATTTATCATCATTTTCACTCATGAAGGTAAAAGTAACTTGGTAACTGAGGAACAGGGTTTAACATACTTTCCCCTTGTGAATCATCATCCTTGATGATTTAAAGTACTTAAAACATATAGATAAAGTCAAACAAAGGTTTTTCTTTTCATTTTCCAAATCATGCAGGAAATAAGTAGATTATCCAAATAATCTCTTCCTCAAAGTACAACCCTTTTGAAATCTTGTCCTTAATGTACCTTGCATTGAGTGACTCTACTATCACTTAGGGAGAGCACACCTTGAAGTGTAGGGTTTTTGAACCATGTCTTATGGAGAAGTCAAAAGTTCTCCCAAACTAAAAAATACATCATTAATTTTCATTGAATATGGTACTTATCTGAGTACATCTACTTTTCCTCTTTCTACCTTAGTTTTTTCCAAATATTAGATCACTTTTAAATTTTAACTCTTAATATCATCCATTTTCTCCAAATTGATTGAATTGATTTAACATACCTTGTTTTGGCTCTCCATAGTTGAATGAATAATCAATAATTTAACAATTGGGTCCACAGTAATAAGATCTAATGAATAATCAACAATTGGGTCCACAATAATGAGATCTAATGAATAATCAATAATTTAATAAGCTATAACACACTTTAGTATTTCATTTCAATTCTCTTTTCCATGTACATTAATAGCCTTTTCACCATAGTGGAAGAATATCCCATATCTACAAAGCCTCATTTGTTGATGTGATAAGTGAGCTTGCTTGATAATCCCTATGTCATATGTGTATTCACCTTTGTGAGTTATTTCTTTTCACTTGATAACATGATCTCTTTCTATATCCAATTTTTGCATTGGAACATCTTCAAATGATCATTTAAGGAAATAAACATAAGTTTACTTTCATTGACAAGCTAGTAAGTTCAACTTGGACTTCAACCAAGCTATGCTCCAACTAAGCCCTTTATCAAAATAGTATGACTTTCTATTCATGATTTTTCCTTGTAAACAACTTCTCAAAGATTTTTTTTCCAAATACTTGGTAATTTCATTTTTTCATAGCCTTAGACACTCTAAGGTTATTCAATTTATTTCCCTATTTTCAACTCTGAGTTTCAAATTTCTTATGCCCGTTGTAGTTGGTGGGTTCATGTCATCTTTCATTTTCACCTTTATGGGTTATTCCCATTTTCTAACCATTTTAACCTTTTTTCTAAGGTATCAACTTCACTCTTGATTATGATTATCATTGCAAGATTTACTTGTATTGAATCAAGATTATCAAAGGGTTATCCTACCCTCTTGATCAATACCTCTCCTATTGTTTTTTATTAGCATAATTTTTTTTTTCCATTTTTATTGAAGTTTCCAATTTATGCTAACAACTCATTTCTCCAAATTGAACATTCATACAAATAGACATAATCTGTATTCATAGGTTTATAGAATTTGTAAGAATAGATATAGGCTATACTCATAGATGTTGAATAGGACAACTGAGAGGGGGGGTGAATTAGTTGTCATAGATTTTAACCTTTAATTCAATCACTGGAACTTATACTTAAAACTACTTAAGTGATTAATCATCAAATGCCAATGCAGAAACTAAAATCCAACACAAACACAATAACACCAGATTTACGCAGAAAAACCAATAGGGGAAAAACCATGGTAAGGATTAACTCACATTATAGAGAATACCAAAACCAATTACAAAAAGGATCACTGCCTGAGATAAGGCTCACTATCTGAAACAAGGTCTCACTTATCAACAGGGATACAACCCGAAGATACAATAGATGGCTAACCGCTAGGATAATAATAATAGTGGCTCACTACCAAAAGATTGAACTGATAGAGTACACCTTCAATGTGCAGGGTTTAGTTCCACTGAAGCTCAGAATAAGTACTTCCTTACATAGTAGTCGTTCAAAAAAACTACACTGATCACAATTGATAAATCATTAAGGCTCAGATATTTACATACCTTATCCTCTTCACATTTCATGTTCACTCCATGTATCCACCAACACTTCTCATGCATATCTCATTTCTCATCCTCTCACTTATTCCTCAAAAAATATTATATATATACAAGTATATCTTTATTCAACAATTAGGTTAGCCTAAATAGATGAACACAAAATAATCAAAACTTTCTTTGTCAGCACCATACATGATTTAATCATTTTATCCATGTAGTGCACTATACCAAGTCAGCTAAGTTCCATACAAAACATCCCCAAGGTAAATTTAATATTCTTAAATCATAACATGTGTTAGGTTGAACAAGACCCATTTTTTTTTTGTCATTGATAACACACTACTCCCAACATAGATACTTCTCAAGACATGAATATAGTTGTCTAAGTGAATCATAATGACATAGTTAAGATATTAGAGTCATAGCTTGTCTTGCGGTAGAATCCGGACCCAAAAACCAACACACCGGATCACAAATAAAGAATATCTTTGATAGAGAATAACTTCTGATAAACATCTCATACATTCAATATTGTGTTGACATCAATGACAACCTATTGACATCAATGAAAGCCATTTGATGCAATCCAATTTCCAACAATCTCCCCCTTTGTCAGTGATGGAAACAAGATATGAAAAAGACAACAATAACAACTTTTGTAGTTTCCTTGATGAGTAGTAATGTTTTTTATTCTTTTCACATGATTTCTCTCCCCCTTTGACATCAATGGAAAGGGAAGAAGATCTATCCCCCCTTCAATTTTGTTTTTACCAAAACAAAGATGATATCAAAAATGGTTCTTTACCTCAATCCTTCTTCCCCTAAAATATCTCCTTGTATTTTTATTTTTATTTTGGAAGAAATGTCTTCCAAGAATCCACTACCAAACTAATGTTTAAAAAAATATTGTTGTTCTTTGCTATCAAGTCAATTGTTTCTAGAAGAGTATCTAGAATAGTGATATTTTGTTCATTTCTCTCAACTTCCACCAGGAGACTAGAAATTTGTTCCAATCTCAACTCAATTATCTCTTTAACTTTCCAAAAAGTCTTCACAATACCATCCCTCTATACCACAATGACTACAAGTTCAGACTATAAGGAATTGATCCTTTTCCTCTGTGCTCCATCCTTGTCATTAAGGATATTATATGTCTTTCCAATAGAATCCAGCTCAACCTCAACAACATCAATTTTTGCTATGTAATTTCCAATAGCAATAGGCCACCAAAGACAATACATGTACACATTGTTTACACTTGTAATGTGTGACTTTAATTTATTTATGTTCTTGGTCAATTTCTTCTGTGTATTTCCACATCTTTCTTCCATGGACAATTGAATTTCATTTTTTTCTTATGGTCCACTAGGTGATGGTACCTTTAGTCTATCTTCAATATGCTCAATCAATACTTCTAGTAAAACTCTTATCAATTCGCTTAGATCAATATCATTATGAATTATGTAAATAGCCAATGAATTTGTAATCACATCATGTTCATATGTTGGTCGTGACAACCAAACATCTCCAATCTTCTTCAATCCATCAAATTGCTCAAGAATCTTCAATACCTTCTCTTTGATAAAATATTCTTCATCATCATCCGTTGATGCCAGATCAAATGCCTCTTCCTTTTCTTCTTTCTTTTCTTCTTCCTTTAGCTTCTTTATTTCCAAAGGAGAACTTGAACTAGTTCTTTTTGCTTTCCTCTTCCCATAGGAGGATCCTACTTCAGCTAGACTAGAAACCATACCAGAACTCTATGCATTTATTTTTTCTACAAAGTAGTTTTTACAAATATTTTCCTTTTCTACTAGACATTTCAGATATCGATAAACCTGCTTCCCAATCAATACAATTGACTTCCATTCAACATTATCTTTCAATGGTAAATGTGCAGAGTGGCAGGGGAAGACAATCTCTTAAGATCTTCTCTCAAATACTTGTAGATAGACTCCTTAATACACCATACAACTAATGAGAAACTTAAGAATTATTTTAACTCTACACACCCAAATGCAATTAGGAGGCTTGGAAATGACTCATAATCTCTTAACATGGCTAAACTAAGCTAACAAACAAGACTTCTCACTTGGGAACACTCTTTCGTCTATCACTACCATACTAGGCCTTGTAGCCTTGTGGCCCTATCTAATGGGAAAGTAAAAATAAAATCCTTATAATGAATGAAACGAGACCAAACTCAATATTTTTTGACACTTGAGACTATCCTCCACAAACCCTCAAAACCACAAGTTTTGACTCCAAAACAAAAGGCAACAAATGACCTATTTTCTAACGCTACAAGGAGGCCTAAAAGACACTTTTCAATGCAAGAATGGTTACCTTGGCACACCCCAACACCCCTAATCTAATGAATACCTTCCTATAACTTCAAAAAACTCATTCCAACTGATCCCAAGTGCCACAAAACAGAAAACTCACAAATCTTCCTCAAATCAGATTTTTGCAACAAATTTTTGGCTTGTCACATAGAGATGCCAGGCCTAGGGAATCAATTTATTCTCACCAAACTCCATATTACAATATGAAACCTTTTGCATCTTGAATTATAATACAATCCCTTCCATTCCACCAAAAAAAATATTTTTCCTATGGTGGAATGGAGATAAACTTGCATTCTATTGATAAAACCCAAGTTGTGGAGGGTTCCAGACCCACTTGTAGTAAAATGCAGATATCTCCATTGATTCTTGATGAAAATGAGTCAAACCACTACCAAACGAAAGCTAGTTCAATCCTCTATCAATCCATTATGGTCTCTTTCCCATACAGTACATAATATGGCTGTACCATGCATTTTAGCAAAAATTTTACACAGAAAATGAAGAAAAACAAGGTTTCTTTTATTCAAACTTTCACCAAACTTCACCATCAACATGCCTCAACCAAAAGAGTCATATTTCAACCTTTTAAATCTCTTTCCAATTCCCTCCAACTGAATTTTTAATTAGTTGGATGTTGGAAACAACTGATTTTTAAAATATTCAAACTAGACTCCTAATTGCCTAGTTAAGGCAATTTATACTACTCCCAAGAAGCCCGATTACAATGAACATTTAAAAGGTGTTAAAACACCAAAAAACACATCAAAAAATCAAGGAGACTCCCCTCAAATACCTGGTTGCATCAAGGAATCTTAATTCCTTAACTTTCCTAGATGCACCAAGTTCACATGGTGAGGAAGGAGACCTTGTTATTACATCAAAAATTAATACCAAACCTAAAAACCTATTACAAATCATTCAAGATGGTACTTAGGACCTTATTTAGACTCAAAGACTCAACACATGACCACATAACTCACTTCCTATCAAATACTTCAAAAGACAAAGAGAAGATGGGTGCTCCTGCACCATACACACCACCATAAAAAAAAGACTCATGTCTCATGAGTGAAGGTCTATCTACACTCCCCAAGCCAATGTTGTCTTATATTTCCTCTTGGTTGTCTTGGAAATTCTATCTTCTTGCCTTTGTATGTAGGTAATATTTCTCCCTTATTTGAGTTCAAGTCAAAAGGTGGTTTGTTATCTATGCCCAGACCCAAACAAGTAAATCTCCTCACCTTCAGCCCTACCTACCTTGTTGTTTGCTGTTATGTCTGATGGAGACTCCTCTCTACTTCCTTTTCCCTTCATGACTAATGTAGGACCTACTCCAACCATCTTCAACCATGTACAAGCAGTATACTATCCCTTATGACTTTTTTCATCCCCATCCACTTGGTTTACTTTTCTCTGACCCTTGAAAGTAAGCATCAGACTTACTACCTTTGCTGATACGGTCCCATATGTTACTGTGTTATCAGATTGTAGAGATCTCCTTAGACTTGACTATCTTTCCATTGCATAAAATATTATAGGATAGACCATTGTCCCAATCAAAATTTCTTCCACTTTATTAACCTCTCCTTGTTGTGTCATTAGCAACTTATCATGATCTTGCCTTAAATCAGTCTCCTTCATGGTCTTCTTAGGAATTTGCTCCTCCATGTGAGCATCAACCTTCACATTATGAGTTGCCACTATCTTGCTACCATTCTTAGATGTCTCTTTTGTTGTTCCAACATCAAAACTTTGCTCCAAAATAGAAAAAAATTACTTTTACCATCCTCAAGCTTTATTGGTTCTTTTCTTCCAAAGATTACCACCTTAGCTTTTCCCTTGTCCTTCTCTTTCCCCTGCAAAGGAGTTAGTTTGAAACTTTCATTATCTTTCCAAATGGTGTAGGTGTTTGTCCAACCATCATACATAGACTTCCTATCAAATTTGCATGCCCTTCCCAAGAGCAGATGGTAGCAATACATTGGCAATATGTCACATAGGATTCTATCCTTGTACTCCCCAATCTAGAAATCCACATATGCTTGTTCATTCACCACTAAATTTTGGCTATCATTCACTGAAGAAACCTTGTAGGGTGCTACATGAGGAATATTTTCTAGGCTTAACTTATCTACCATCTCCCTAGACACCATACTATCTTGAGAACCAGAATCAATTACTACTTGACACACTTTACCTTTGCATTTACATGAGGTTCTGAATAGGCTCCTTCTTTGGCTTAGATCTTCTTCCTTTTGTCCCTGCAACAAGGTTCTTCTTACCATGAGAGCTTCTCTTACTTCTAGATCTGCAGATCTGCTCGATGAACTCACACTCTCTTCTTCATCTCCTTACACATATTGGACTCTTTTATCACCTTTTCTTTCACTTCCACTTGTAGTAGCACTAAAATTGTCAAGAAACTTAAAATAAAGATGACCAAACTCACCACATTTATAGCACCTTCCTACAAATTCATTTGAATCTCTTCCTCTCTAATTTTCTCTTCCACCTCTCCATCCACCTCTAAACTCAGTCCCTTGTTCTTTACTTTTCCCAACATCTTCTTGGCCTTCTTTGGATTTGTTTTGTGTTGGAAAGGTACCTCTACCCCTCGATGTACCTCCTATACCTCTTATTGCCTTCTCTTGTATCCTCTTCAATTTTTCTTCTGCTTTCATAGCTATTTGAAAGCATTTTTCAACAAATTTAGGTGCCAAAATGTTGATCTCATCCTAGATGTTATACCTCAAGCCATTCAATTACCTAGTAACCATTTCATCTTCATCTTCTTCATCCTTAGCTCTTATGCTCAACTTATAAAATTCTTCAGTATATGATTGCACATCCAAATCTTTTTGTCTAAAATTTTGCAACTTTTTAAGCAATTGAACATTGCAATCACAAGGGAGAAATTTATATTTCATTTTAGCCTTCATCCTTTCCCATTAAGTGATCTTTCTCTTTCCTTGTCTCTCCCTTTCCTCTTGCACAAAATTCCACCATACCAAGGCATGTCCCTTCAATCTTGTTTTGGCCCTCTTCACCTTAAGTCCTTCATCCACATATTCACTATCAAAGTAGTATTCCATAGCCCCAATCCAATCCAGGAGCTCTTCACTATCAATTTTGCCTCCATGCATAGGAACATCTATTTTTCCATGTCCCTTCTTCTTCACAACCTTCAAAAGCTTCATTGTTCTTGCATCATTAGGGTCCATCTCCTCTTCTTCACCAGGAGCTTCTTCTTCCTCTCCAGTTTCACTTACATCCTCTTCCACTCTATGCTTTGCCTTCCAAGCAGCCATCTCTCTTTTTAAGGCTTCTATCTCCCTGTCATGTGTGTCAATTTTCCTTGCAACTACACTTCCTTTGGGTGGAATTTTCATAATCCTGTTTGAATTTACTTGCAAAACCAAGTCAAAAAAATAATTCAAGGTCTACTACGAGGCTCTGATACCACTTTGGTGTAGATTGGAAGGGGAATACAATCTCTTAAGATCTCTCAAATACTTGTAGATAGGCTCCTTAATACACCATACAACTAATGAGCAACTTAAGCACTATTTTAACTCCACACACCCAAATGCAATCAGGAGGCTTGGAAATGACTTAGAATCTCTTAACATGGCTAAACTAAGCCAACAAACAAGACTTCTCACTTGGGAACACTCTTTCATCTATCGCTGTCATACTAGGCCTTGTAGCCTTATAGCCTTGTCTAATGGGATAGTCAACATAAAATCCTTCTAATGACTGAAACCAGACCAAACTCACTATTTTTTGACACTTGATACTATCCTCCACAAACCCTCAAAACCACAAGTTTTGACTCCAACACAAAAGGCAACAAATGACCTGTTTTCTAACACTACAAGGAGGCCTAAAAGACACTTTTCAATGCAAGAATGGTTACCTTGGCACACCCCAACACCCATAAGAAAATTAATACCTTCCTATACCTTCAAAACACTCATTCCAACTGAACCCAAGTGCCACAAAATAGAAAACTCACAAATCTTCCTCAAATCAGATTTTTGCAACAAATTTTTGGCCTGCAACATAGAGATGCTAGGCCTAGGGCATCAATTTATTCTCACCAAACTCCATATTCCAATATAAAACCTTTTTCATCTTGAATTATAATACAATCCCTTCCATTCCACCAAAAATCATATTTTTCCTATGGTGGAATGGAGAGAAACTTGCATTTTATTGATCAAACCCAAGTTGTGGAAGGTTTCAGACCCACTTGTAGTAAAATGCAGATATCTCCCTTGCTTCTTGATGAAAACGAGTCAAACCACCACCAAAAGAAAACTAGTTCAATCCTCTATCAATCCATTATATTCTCCTTCTCATGCAGTATTTAATATGGCTGTATCATTCATTTTAGCAACAATTTTACACACAGAAATTGAAGAAAAATAAGGTTTCTTTTATTCAAAATTTCACCAAACTTCACCATCAACATGCCTCGACCAAAAGAGGCCTATTTCAACCTTTTAAACCTCTTTCAAATTACCTCCAACTGATTTTTGAATTATTTGGATGTTGGAAACAACTAATTTTTAAAATATTCCAAACTAGACTCCTAATTGCCTAGTTAAAGAAATTTATACTACTCCCAAGAAGCCCTATTACAATGAACATTTAAAAGGTGTTAAAAAACCAAAAAACACATCAAAGCATCAAGGATATTCCCCTCAAATACCTGGTTTCATCAAGGCATCTTAATTCCTTAACTTTCCTAGATGTACCAAGTTCACATGGTGAGGAAGGAGACCTTGTTATTACATCAAAACTTAATACTAAACCTCAAAACCTATTACAAATCATTCAAGATGGTCCTTAGGACCTTATTTAGACTCAAAGACCCAACACATGACCACATAACTCACTACCTATTAAATACTTCAAAAGATAAAGAGAAGATGGGTGCTCTTGCACCAGGTAACGACTTCATAAAGTACATCATCAAACATATAACCAGGGATCCAAAATGAAAAGGGTAATTGTAATTATTTTTCATAATAATATTCTCCATTAATAAATTCCTCAGTAACTCACACAAGTAAAAATCCACATTCTTTTCAACCATTTGATGTGCAACATAAACAACAATCACCGACGTAGAACCTTCCTTATTTCTGAAATAAATCTTATATGAAATGCCATATGCCACATAACTTATCATTGGGTCGATTATAGTATGAATTAGAAGTTCCCTTTGATCTCCTACCACTCTAGTGAGGGTTTCAACCTATTTTTTCTTCATTGAATTCTTTATTGGTACAGGTCCATCATTGTATAATCCTATAATTGCTGCAATTTCTTCCTTTTTAATCCCATAGGGTTTGTCAAAGGTCATATGATCACCTTGAATTCTACTTAGGACAAACCGAACAACATCAGCATTTGAAAAGTATGGAAATTCACTCCAAATATCTAAACCCTTATGCCCTAAATTCTTGACCTTTTGTATTTGCCCCACTAAAAGAGAACCCTCAAAATTGCAAATCTTCTCATGGTTAAATTCATCAATTTGTAACTTAATTTTTGCAATTCGTTGCTACATAGATTAAATACCACCATTGCCTTTGACTCCATTATTTCAGCCTTGTTCTTCATACTTTTGTTTTCCAATAAACCTAATTCCTTATTTCTCAATTGCACTTCACTCCTTAGCTTGTTTAATTCAAAATAAAGAAGAATGACTACTCAACTTCCTTATAGAACTTGTCATTTTTTAGGATTTCATCAAAAAGGTGATTTATTGCTAATGAAATCATCATTTGTACTTCACTCTTTCAGTACCTCCTTCTCAACCAAAGTTATCAGGTCAATTTTCAGATGACAAAACTTGTATACCAAAATTTGGTGCAACAGACTCATTTCCGCAAACTTCATCTTTCTCTAAGTCATGGGATTCATCGGATTTTCCCTAATTTTGCATTTATTCCTTTTCATCCTTTAAATTTCCAACTATTTTATGAGATACATTGTAAACCAAGAAGTTCTCTACAAATTTCCTAATTTGCATCTTTTCTACCAAAATTTTCTCTAATACCTTCAAAACAAAGATTCACATTACTTATCCACATGTCATCACATGACACCTTATATAACGGGAGTTTGTTATATTTTTTGTGGCTTCTCCCCTTGAAACCATTACTAGGTTTAGTTCTTAGAAGAGGTATCTCTATCAGATACAAATACAAAGTTATTTAATTCATTCTTGTTCTCAAGTTCTTCGTTTTTCCTCCAAAGCTTTGACATCTCTCTCCTTACTCCTTCTGGATCTACCTTGTTCACAAGCAATTTTTTATGTTCCAAATTAGGTTTCTTCCCAAAAAAAATCTTGCAAAATTTTGAGATATGTCTTGGTTTGTTGCAAGTGTGTCACACAACATTTCCTTGATTAAAAGAGTTTGTATTCATCCTTGACTTGCACTTATTGGCCTTGTGTCCAAAGACATTGCATGTGTAACAATAGCCTTGAAAGGATCAAATCCTTATGCTTGTATTAAATTTATTCATTATCATTTGGCTTCCACATTCTATTGCTCCATGTCCAAACTTGTTGCAAACATAGCATTGTCCAGCAAAGAATTGAACATTCTAACTCATTTTTTTGAGGTTCATCCTATTTCTGCATTTTGTTGCTTTATGTCCAAATCTATTGCATGAGAAACAAAATCCATTAAAATATGGGTACCTTTGAGCATTAGGTTGTTATATGGGTATCCTTTCGGTGTTGTTCCTTTGATTCTTTCCTTGAAATTTCCTTTGATTGTCCATCTTGTTGAAAGTTGTTTTAGTCTTTGAGCATTGTCCTTCTTCAAGTCCTATACCACCTTTATCCTTTCTAGGTTTCTAGGATGAAATCAACTCATCAAACATTGTAGAGCTTGTCTTGAACCTTTCTTCACGAGCTTTCTCCTTTTCCAAATCATCTTTTAGGATTACTATTTCTTGTTCAAGCTTATCACATTTTTCTATCTTTTGATTGATAATTTCTTTCATGCATCCTTCCTCTCTCTTTCCTTGTTCAATTTCAAATTTCAAATTCTCTTCTACCATTTTACTTTCTTCGAGTTTCATTCTTAGATTTTTAGTAGTCTCCTTTGCTTCCTTTAATTCTTGGTTAACTTCTTTATGTTTAATTTTGAACTTCCATATATGATTCCTTAGCTTTTGAATGCATTTCATCTACTTGCTTGACATTTTCTTTTAGATCTTCACTTTTATATTTTGTATCCTCTATTCTTACTTCTTCATCCAAGTCAGATTCCTTCATCATTTTTTTCATCCTACCAAGATCTCCTTCAAGTTGTTAAACTCATTTCAAAGGACCAAGCTCTGATACCAATTGTTGAATAGGACAACTGAGAGGGGAGATGAATCAATTGTCACATATTTTAACCTTTAATTCAATCACTAGAACTTATACTTAAAATTGCTTAAGTGATTAATCATTAAATGCCAATGCAGAAACTCAAATCCAACACATAAACACAATAACACCAGATTTACGTGGAAAACCAAATAAGGGAAAAATCATGGTGAGGATTAAATCACACTATAGAGAATACCAAAACTGATGATAAAAAGGCTCACTACTTGAAACAAGAATCACTACCTGAGATAAGGCTCACTGCCTAAAACAAGGCTCACTAACTGAGATAAGGTTCACTGCCTAAAAATAAGGACTCACTATCCAATAGGGATACAATATGAAGATACAAAATATGGCTAAACACCAAGATAATAATAATAGTGGCTCACTGCCAATAGATTGAACTGATAGAATACACCTCCAATGTGCAGGGTTCAATTCCACTAAAGCTTAGAATAAGAAGTATTGCTTTACATAGTAGTCACTCAACAAAACTGCACTGATCACAATTGATAAAGCATTAAGGCTCAGATCTTCACACACCTTATCCTCTTCCCATTTCACATTCACTCCATGTATCCACTACCACTGCTCATGCATATCTCATTTCTCATCCTCTCACTTATTCATCAAAACATCTTATATATATACATATACAAGTATATCTTTATTCATCAATTAGGTCAACCTAATTATATGAACACAAAATAATCAAAACTTTCTTTCTCAAAACCATATATTATTTAATCATTTTATCCATGTAGTGCATTATACCAATTCAGCTAAGTTCCATACAAAACATCCCCAAGGTAAATTTAATCTTCTTAAATCATAACATGTGTTAGGTTGACCAAGACCCAAAAAAAACTTTGTTATCAATACCATATTGCTCCAAACATAGATACTTCTCAAGACATGAGTATAGTTGTCTAAGTGAATCATAATGACATATTTAAGATATCAAAGTCATAGCTTTTCTTGTGATAGAATCCAAACCCACAAACCAACACACTGAATCACAAATAAAGAATATCTTCGATAGAGAATATTTTTTTATAAACATCTCATACATTCAGTATTGTGTTGACATCAATGACAACCTGTTGACATTAATGACAACCATTTGATGCAATCGAATTTCCAACAATAGATTCATTGAATCCTTATTTAATTCACAATCTTTGACTCTTTGCAACTATAGGTTGCTATTAGAAGAGGAAATTATTTCAATTCTTTCTCACCCTCAAATTCATTTTAAATAATTTTGTAGGATGAAGGTACTCATTGGTGATTCCCATAACCTTCCTACTGAAGCTTGTTCCATAACTCCATAATCCAAAGGTGTTGCTTAATGAGTTCTTAGTTTTAGGAGTTTCCAACTCCATGGAAAATTCTTTCCTAGTCCCAAATTTAGACAAGTTTTAGGAAGTTTGTCTTCCTTATTGTTTCCCATAGTTCTTTTCCTCTTGCCATCCTGATATAAGAGCTTTTTAACCATTATCTTCTGATAGTGATTACATAATACTTACATAATGAGCTCACAGGTTCCAGTGTTGAACTTAGTAACAACCCCATTGTTCTACCCAATGATTTTCAAAAACACTTAACCCACATGTGAATAAATATAGCATAAAATTTTTCTTTTCTAACTCAATAATAAGATGCACATTTGGAATAAACCTATTCCAAACTCCCACTATATTTCACTATTAAAAGATGCATATTCAAAATTAATCCCATTCCAAATTTCCCTTGTATTTTCATAAAGTGCATTACATAATTTCCAAGTAATGATTATCTATTGCATAATCCCACATAATGATGATATTTTCCCAATTTACAATTTCTCAATAGGAATAGAGATACATGTTTACATACATAGCTTCCATGAGCTTAATGAAATAGAGATATAAATGGTCTAGATGTCCCTACTTGGTCATACATACTTGATCTCCCCAACATTGGTGCATACATTCTAGATGTTCCCATCACTAGTGCATACATTCTAGTTGTCTCCAATACTAGCACATACATCCTCAAATCCTGGTCACCAACAATATGAGGGAGACCATCACTCAAGAACTTTTCCACCAAACACAAACTTACTGCGATCCCCCACAAATCTACCTAATTGGTATGATGGTCCCACCCTTCAAAGAAGAGATTGGTTTGATAACATCATAATACTGGACTTCCTAAGTATAGTGTTGTGTCTTACATATCTAGAGCTACCATACCTTGGTTACCCTACCTAGAATGCAATCATGGATCACAGTGATTTGATAGTGTAAACATTGACAACTTACACTACTTTGGCCAAAGAATTTAATGCCCAGTACTTCAAGTGCAATTCATCTATCCACCAACTCTTTAGCTTGATTTAGTTTTGACCATAAACATAGCATACATTCACTCTAAGGTGATAACATATCAAAATGTTCAACAAGGTAATTCCATTAACCATGGATTACCCTAACCTGAAGAACATCCAAGTCCATAACAAACTAATTATCTGGGTTACACACTTTCCCATGGATTCCTCTAATCCTGGGTATAACCATACTAATCATATATGCACACATAATAGTGTCTAGCTAGGTTATCCCCTTTCTCATGGATTATCCTAATCCCAGGAATAACTTGATTAACCACCCTAGGTAATCATAACATCATAAAATTAAATGACTCTAGTCAAAATTATGATCATTGTTGCAAGTATGAATGAGTATGGTGGTGTTGTCATTAATGTTTCCATTGATGTCAACACAGTATAGGTTGTTGCAGAGAAAGGAAACAAGTGATTGTAGGTTGTGCATGTATAGTTGAGATACTATAGAGATGTTGTGAGTACATGGAGCTATCTTTATGGTGTTGTAGGTGTGCTGATATGATGAGTTACCAAGTGCTTTTGAGAAATGGGGAAGACAAAATTGTGTGTGTGTTCAAAATGTGCTCTAGTTTGTGCTCTACATTTCTTCTGTGTTGATCCAATGCTTGTGTGGATTTGAAGTGTTGATCAAGGGCATCCTTGGGTGATATATCTTGGATTAGAGCTTCTGGTTTGATGAAGAGTGAAAGTTGTGTTCACCAGTTTGTGAACTAGTCTAGAAGAGTTGTTTGTCTATGAACTAGGAGAAATGCATTTGCTCCATAGTCCTCCATTGGTTTCTTTCAGGTCTTGCGGATCTGGTAGAAGTCTTGTAATGGTGTTATCTATTTTTTGTCAAAGGTGTTTGTGGTTTGGTGTTCTGGAAGACTAGATTTAGAATTATTGCGTGTCTATACAGTCTAGATGGACTGATGGAAAGTATTATGTGTATGAAGGTTGTTGTATTTTCTATGGATGAATCTAGAGGCATCTAATATGTGTTCTAGTGTATGGTGAAGTATGTTATGTGGTCTGTAGGTTATCTTCTTGTTGTAGAAATGTGTACTTTAAAGTTCATTTTTGTTTTCATTAGGTTTGGCTGACCTAGTGTCTACACATCATGCGAAGGATAAGTATCAATTAAGGAAGTGTGTGATTGATACAAGATGTTATTTGGGTCTTGGTTAAGTGTTGGTTTGGTCTTCTCTCATTCTCTTCCACCACGGGAATGTTGAGTTGCCAACCTAATTTGAATTTGTAATATGAAGTGTATGTAGATGACCTTGGAGAAAGTTTCTAAGGTCGAAGATGGTATAAATACAAGTTGATATGTTAAGGATTGGATGATGTGACAAGTGTGATAAGAAAGAGTGTGTGAAAGTGAATTGAGGCAGCAATAATTTAATGTGTTAGACTCCTAAAAGAAGAGAGTTGATGGTGTCTGCAATCTTTTGATCAAGGTTGCAAATGTGTGTAATTTGTTGTGGTGGATTTTTTGTTATCTTTTTTATCTATAGGTAGTGAGAATCCTTGTTGGACAGTGAGTCCTATCTATAGGTAGTGAGCCCTTTGGCAGTGAGCCTCTTTGTAATCAGTTTTACAATTACTATATATTGTGAGTTAATCCTCACAATGGTTTTTCCCTTATTGGGTTTTCCATGTAAATTTGGTGTTTCTTGTGTTGGTATTGCTTTCTTTTATTTGCACTTCATGCTCACACTTAATAATAGATTTAATGTGGATGTGGAGTTAATAATTGTTCAAGTTTTGTGATTGGATTGGGGACAACTAATTCACCCCCCACTCTCAGTTGTCTTGCACATTTCAACAATCACAACATTAAGTGCCTTCTTTTCAAAAGTATGACTTTATCAATAACTAACCACATTCAAAAGTACAGTCTCATCAATAAAGGACTCCATTCAAGAGTAAAATATCATCAATAAATGAATTCAATCAAAAGATATAATCAACAATCAAATGATCAATCAAATCATATAGGTTAATCCCAGCCTATTTTCTTCATTCAATAATCAAGTAAATAACCCAACAAAATAGGTTATTCCCAACCTAGGGTTTCAATCAAAAGTGATGTAATGATCAAGTGATCATAAAAAAATTATAAAACCTTTCTTTTGAAATATACCTCAAATATCCACATTTTACAATGTTCACTACATTTGTATATAAATTGGAGGACATTATCTTGAGAGGAGTTTGTGCTTATGCACCTACAATTCCTCTTCTTAATACAACTTTGTTTTTTTGGATCATGAGTCCTCTTCTAGAATTCCATAAATAAGAATAGACTCCTAATTAAGTATATGATTATAGCATAATCAAAAAATACATTTCTCAACCCTAGTATTGAATATTGATATAACAATCAAGTATACACCCTAACCCTAGGGAAAATACCATCTTCCTAATTCAAGGGGATATGAGTAATCCATCAAGTATTGACTATCATCATGGTTTTCCTAACATTACAACCTATCAATGATGACATTTCTATCATTCCATCATTCATGTTTTATTAATAACCTTATTATCCACAAAGGTTTACCTAGTATCATAAGCTAAAAAATCAAGATAGCAACATATTCCATATCTCACTTTTCATGCCATATCCATATAGACTTAATGAACTAGTATAGTTCTAATGGCATTAAAGCCACACATGCTTCAACATAATATAAATGTATTCCCAAATAAGAGGGTTTCACTAATTTAGTACTTAATCAAGAATCACTCAAGAGTGTTCCATACTAGGAAATAACAAGCATACCATGCATTCAAAGATTATTCCAGAACTAGGAAATAACTAAGTTCATAAGAACAAGCATATCATGCATTCTAAAAACTAATATTTTCCAAACAAAGGCATTTAGAATCAAATAACCTTTCAAACATAGACAATGGAGGAAAAAAAACTAGCAGGCCTGGATAAGAAGTTCCAACTTGATAATGTTACTTTCCAACCTTAGCCTTCACAATCAAAAATGCTAAACTCCAATTCTAGCCTCCTCTCAAGAATTCTCAACAAACTTAACTCGCAAACAATTCTCTCTCTTTCACTAAAACTCTCACAATAATTCTTGCATATAAATTACAACAAAATGGAAATAAAGAAAACAAAATGAGAAGTGTAACCAATGATAGAGAGAACACCTCTATATATACTAAAATTTGAGCTTCCAAAGGCTACAAATAAGATAATAATTTTTCCACCTTCCTATTCACATGCAATGACTTGTTGATGATTTTTTCTGCATAGCAACAACTCAGACAGAATATAATATCCTATCTCTCTTGAAAGGTAAATCTCTATCAGCAAGCCTCAAGAGATAACCCCAAGGTCTCTAATGTCAGGTCTTGAAAATGCATAAACAACTTAGTGATAAATGTGAAAATGTCGGTAATCACAAAGGGACCTTACTACAAGCAAATACTGAATCTTGAACTTATCAAATCTAGCAATGTAATGATACTTCAATCCTAAATCTAACCCAGATAATAAAGAAATAACAAAAGATTAGGGTTTCTAAGAGATTCCTAAATTTAACTATGCAAATGATGAAACACTTGAAATGGACCAATCCCTCATAAACTAATTCCTACTTAACCAAGATAAATCTACAACCTCATAGAAATAGTGCAATCTTCTAAAGTATTAAGATTTTCAGATCATGAACATTCATCCAAGAGAACCCAATTGCAATTGAAATGAATAAATCTCCACAATTGAACTAAGCACAATGAATATAAAGGTCTAGGCTAACTTTGCAAAGCAACTATCAATCAACTAGCTGCAAAAAGTATGGACTAGGGATTGCTACAAACACTTCAAGCATCAAATCATAAACACCATTGAATCAGATCTAAGTCTAAAATCTAACATATATCTAATAACCTTGAGAAATTTGAAAGATAGAAACATAAGAACCATGCAAGATAAGTCAACACAAAAGAGATCACTAGAATATCACAATGTCTTCAATTGTATTGAATCACCAAATTTCAACAACAATTCTAATGTTCTATTACAACACTTGCTCAGAAATTGACTAACTTCTAACCCTAATTCTTACTTTACTTCCCTAATTGCTTCTAAGAACTATCTCCAGCAACTTCTCCTAATAATCCCCCTTACAAATGAGGTGAAATGCCATATTTATAGAAAACCCCAGAAAATGTCAGCCCAATATAGATTTTAAAATAATAAAATAGCCCCGATAGGTCAGCCAAGAGAAATTTGAAATAAGATAAGATATGCATTAAATGTATGGGACTCATCCAGGTCAGCCTGAGATTTATAATGTAACTCGATCCAATGCATGCGAAGCACAATTCCCAATGCAATTGATCATTAACTAGCCCCTTCATCCCTTTCTTAATTTATTTAGTATCTTGAGGAAAATACTCTCCAGGTCAGCCACAGGTGAATTAATAAATGCCTTAAATCCTCCTTCAATCGAATTAAACCCAACCTACACTCAGCAAAAACTAGCATCAATAATATCCATCATCAATAATATATTTAAATAAATCCAAAAAAAATCAAAATCCCATGAAAAATCATTAATGCAAAATTTCTACATAGTTCGGGATTTTCACCCCTCCACGGAATCCAGGCCAGAAGGGATTTTTGGGAAAATCTAGTCCAGGCGGATTCTAGCAAAAACAAACAACAGTCAAAATTTTTAGAAAATGAAGGGGCAACGGGAATTTTAGGAAAGTATGGAGGAAGCAGAAATCCATGAAGTAGGCAAAACTACGGATCCCGGGAAAACGCAGAGGACAAGGAAAACCAGGGAAATCCACCAGCACAGGAAAATCCCAAAAACAATCTCGCTCAAATTGTTTGAAGATCAAAAATTTGAGGACCGAGGCTCAAAAGAAAAATCATTCATTAATGGATCTAGACTCATAATTCACTTAAGGGCATCAACATTCATAAAATAATAGACCAAAACCAAAATCCGGGAATCTGGCAGGGAGGCGGAATTTCGGAAAAATCTGGCCCAGGCGGATTTCTGCGAAGACCAAAAATTCCTGAACAATAGTGCAAAACAGATGGAGCCGGACTTTGAATGAAATCCGGGAAAATCCGGACCAGGCGAAAAATCCTGAAACAGAGGAAAAACCCAAATTTTGCCTAGAACTTAAGATTTTCAAAGTGTAACTTGGGAAAAACACTTAGGCAAGCAAGATAAACATATTAAACACATGCCAAGGAAATTTTCAACATGTAACTCTTCAAAATCAAAGGGCCAAAAGCATGAAAGAGAAAGAAAAAGAGGGTCCCTGCTTTTAGTGGGGCATGTGTGCAAAACTGCACAACACAACTCAGATGAATAAGCTCTCATATTGCAACACATAATAGTCATAAAATTTCCAATGGCTAAGTTGACCTCATGCTTGTGACAACATTGTTGGAATATCTAATCCCAACTACTTCATTGAATTCTCCAACCACACATGTCTTCATTATATTTGGTTGTCTATTTTTCTCCCCTCTAAAATCCTTCATTTGGTATAAGAGTCGTATGGTAGACAATCTTAAAGATATTGTGAGTAGTGTGAAAATATTGAGTATGTGTTCTATGATGGAGCTGCCTTCTGTGAGCTACATAGTCTATGAGGTTTTGAGAAGAAAGTGTAGCCATTGATGGGTTCAGTGCCACTGAGAAGAAGTCACGCCATTAGTCACAAGTTGTCACCAGTTTTTTGCAGATCGCAGGAGATGAGTCATATGAGCCTTCCTAGCCTAGAGGTAGATTGAGGCAGATTTGAGAAGTTTGATCACTGATAATTGGCAAGAGTAGAACTGTATTTAAAGAAAGCCTCAGATCTATAGTTGCAGGAAGAGTCAAAAGTGTACCGCTAAGGAGCTCTTCACCCAAGCCAATAAGGAGCTATATTTAAAGAGAATCTATAGCTTTCACTAGCCACAATGAGGTGAAAGGAAAAGACTAGTCATAAATAGGTCATAGCAGATCACATAGATTAATGCTTTAAAAAGCAAGAGATTGCTGGAAAAAAAAAGTTGGCCGCAACCAAAGGAAGTAATCTATCAAAGAGGTAATTGAAGATTTTTCCCAAACTATAGATCTAAGTTAGAAGTCATTGCATATCTATGGAGTTTGAAAGCAGCCCAAGTAAGGAATGCATAATCAAATGAAAAGAGAAAAGGAGTAGAGGCACAATTTTCCAAGCAAATAGATCACTTGATAGCGCAAAAATCAAATAAAAAGGGCCGTAGATTTTAGAGTAAGGAGTTTCTTGTTTGAAGCTATAGCTTGGTGTTTTTCATAGATTGGGATCAACCAATATTGCCCACCAAAGACAGAATGATGTTAAAAATAAGTTGCAGATTTATTGCAATTTGTAGCTGCCATTCCAAGATAGATCATTGTTAAGGAGAGTTGGCCAAGAATGGAAACATAGAGAAAAGGGAGTGCTGATCACGAAAGGAGATCGTTGTTTGAACAAAAGTTACAAGGAGGAGTCATAGCCAAAGGAATCCATCCAAGTAGATCATGGAGATAAGAGCCCAGTCAACAAGGAAGGTGTTGAGTATATGGGAAAGAAGCTGTAGATAGGTAAGTCACTAAGATTGCAGAAGTTTACAATAGAGATAGAATCGATGAGATGTGATAAGGAAGAATCCAAAGTATTACATTGGAAGGAGGTGATTTTTTGTGAAGCAAGTCACAAATTCATAAAAGAGAAGTTGTTAGATGCAACCAAAGATGTTTGAAAAGGCCAGCAAAGCCAACTAATGTTAGGATCCCAGAGTACCAAGCAGTGTAGCTCAAAGGGAGGTGTTGAGTAAAGCAAGTGCATCACACCTGAACTGACGATGGACTGGTAAGAAGGAGGCCAAAGCTTGTGGTTAGAGTATCCCAATAGAAAACTAGGATTTCCTAGGTTCGATCCATAAGATTTGAAGATTGTAGATGCCACAACATCAATGAAAAAAAAAAGTATTTGGAATTTGTAGTTGAGATTAAGGGGGAGTGTTGAAATATCTAATCCCAACTACTTCATTGAATTCTCCAACCACACCTATCTTCTCAGTATCCACCTCATATCTCAGCATTAAAGATAAAATCTTATCTTCTCCAACTACTCTGTTGACTATTAGCTATTGATTGTTAGCTCTCTATCATTTGTAAGTCTATATATTGGTAGAGTCTATATTGTTGAACTTATTCTCAATGAGTTCAGCTCTATAGAGTTGTAAGCTATAAGGGTATGAGTTGAAGCTCAGTGTTTGTAATCTTTATTTGGTTAATATAAATGTTTTATGTCTTCATTAATTTTATTTTATTTTTAATGAAGACATAAAACACATAACAGTCCTAAAATTCCCAATGGCTAAGTTGACCTCATGCTTGTGACAACATGACTCCTTTTAATGATTCAAGCAAAACAATGCATTTTCATAGGTTTCCTATTTTTTTTTGTATGTTGACTACCCCCTTATATTTCTACCATTTTTACATTGATTGCGCTTTACCTTATCTAATGGCTTTATCTAGTTTTGGTACAGGTTTAGGCTTCTTAGTGTTTCCGCTTTCTTCATTTCTAATGCCACATATGCACATTTCAACACCCTCTAATATAGAGGAATCAAAGACTTTCCATATTGTTAAATATGATTTTATTCCTCTAGAAACATTTTAACTATATTTCCTTTACTCATGTGCTTTAAACCTTTTGACTTCTTCGCACGTGATGCGTTGCATAATGCATAATATCTACACCCTATTATTGTGTGTTGGTTTCATTGCAAACAACAACTTTTAATATATTTAAAAGCCTTATTTATAGCCCTATCAATGTGTTGGGTTAAAGCCCAAATTATTGTTTATTTTTGCAAATGATGTACACTATAATTTTAGTGGTTTTACATTGTATTCCATCTGAGGTGCTAAAAATGGTGTCGATTTTATTCATATATATTTTGGCTTTTATTAAGCCATGCTCATCTTTATGGCTACACCATATAAGCACCCTTATATACTTTGTAAATATTTCTAAATGTATCCTATATATATATATTATAATATAATATCTTCATTATAATATATATTTATCAGCATATATATGCATAAAATCATTCTTTGATATTAAAAATATATATGTATATATATGTATATATATTTATACATTCATACATTTATTAAATCATTATTTTCCAATTTTATAGATATATATAAATATATGTTAAAATAATCATACATATATACATATATATGTATATATATTTACATTAACATACCAATATACATACACATTAATATATATATATATTTAATATTTATATAACTTTATTTTAAAATCCATATAAAGCTCATTTACTCATATTTTCATCAATCAACGTATATACATGAAGTGTATATACTTCATTGATTAGCATATAAATATGAACACACAAAGAAGAACTTTCACTTGACATAAAGACTCAGTCACACAACCCCAAACAGGAACATTCAAAGACTAAAACCACATACCAGTACAAAACATACTCAAACCTTGATAAGAGGTTGCTTACCATTTCCCAAATTTACTCAAATCTACTTGACCATCTAAGGTGTGAGTAGGTGTATGTTTAGTTAGGCTCATTAAGGGTTACCAAACCAAGTTCTTCTTCTGAGTGATACTCCCTCTCTAGTGCCTGAGGGCTTGACTCCTTCCTACATCCAACTTAGTGCATCAGAAAAGTAGTTAGCCATTCAAATGAAATTAATTTGCATCATAAATTATTTGCATTATCAAAGTATTGAAGTATCCACATTGCAATACATATTCATTCATCGCATTTTCCATTAGTATAAAATATAAACATTCCTTCAAAAAGAAATAACATCTTAATGTGTATTTTAGTATTTCATTCACCTATCAAACATATTAAAGTCATGATTTACATTTATCATCATTTTCACTCATGAAGGTAAAAGTAACTTGGTAGCTGAGGAATGGGGTGTAACATAGGTTATATTGATTTAGATAATTTCAACAAAAGGAATTTTGGAGAGGATACTACTTCCCAATTTTGGATGATAGCTAATTCTGGTTTGGCTCACATAGTTGAATTCCCAACCATCTTTCAATGCCCATAATTGATCTTGGTATGTGCAACTCACTACAACCCTGACACTAGAAGTTCTAGAGGTTAGGATGGCAACATTTTCCTTGACATAAACCTATATCTTATAGGACATGTTTTCAATTTTCTATTCAAGGATTTTCTAGAAACCTTGATAGAAGATAAGGTTCTAAAGGTATTTGAAGAGAAAGAAGAGAAAAGTGTAAGACATCTCAATAAATCTTGGCTAGCAAAGCCAAGGAAATCCTTCACTAAAGTGCCAAAGAATCTCACTAAGGAAATTTTTCATTGAGATATAGGGAACATTATCACTCTCCTAAGCAAAGTAATAAGAAAACTAGAATTTTGGGCATACAGGCCTAAATGTATGAGTACATTTGTGTCATTCTAAAAGATAAAGAATATTTTGACTGGGCCCAAATGGTTAGTGATAAAATCCATGAACAATTGATCAATTTTTATGCAACCGAGAATTTTTATCTAACTTCCTATGTTGTCTACCTGCTAGAAAGATAAACCACATTCTCAATCTTGACAACAGATCTAGTATTCTAGGTGAAGTTGATGGAGAAAAGAGAGTATGAGAACATTACACTCAATTGAAACTCAAAGAGTCTCAAAAGAATTTTAAAACAATAAATGATGCATTCATTGACCCAATCATAACAAATTATTAGGAGAAAATTTTGTTAGGACATCAAATGTAGAAAAAATAATAATAGCAGGATGGGGTATTGGTTCATTCAATTCCTCATGTCTGCATATATAAAAACTTGGAAAATAAATTCAATGCTAAAATAAATTGTTAATAATAGGTAAAGAAACATATTTTTAGGATTCACCATTAATTTAAATCTCAAAATATGTTTCTTTCATGGTGTTAGTCTGACGAGGGAGTAAACCTAAGACACAAAATAACACTCACAAAAATAGAGAATAATATTTTATTAAAAAATATGGAACTTCTTACATGCAGAGGATCTCAAATCCTCGAGCTCTGTGATACATGCAAATTACAGACTAATAGAAAATTACCCAGATTTCCCCTTTCGCAGCATGTGAACTCTTTTCCCCAAAAAGTTATCCAAAAATCAGAAACTAGCCCATAAATAGGACCTTTTCGGTTTGGAGCCAAAAACAACATTCAAGATAAGATTTTTGGTGGTTAGGCACCAAAAATTACAATTTGAAATTCAAACATTGATTACTAATTCAAAAATTGGCAATTTTCCAAAAATCGGCCAACTTCCGGAAGCCATAACTTTTGATCCATGACTTTGTTTTTTGAACCGTTTGCACTGTTGGAAAGGTCTCAGAGTGAAGAACGCACTAAGAACCCGCTCTACCAATTTTGATGATTTTTGGGCCCATACGGGACCATTTAGTGCCTCAAACTAGACTCAGAAGGTTTTTCAGGGCAAAAAGCAAAAACTGGAACTTGAATAACTTTCAAACCATGAATGATCTTGACCTGATTCTTTCACCAAAGTGCTTATTTTTCCATCATGAACCTTCCCATAAATTTTTGTCTTCCCACACCTTAAAATTCATACCTACTAAAAATAGCAGTAGAGTAGAAAAAGTAGAAAAGCAATTCTAAAAGTTGGAAACACTTATTTGACGAAAAGGGTATCCAGAAATACAAAAACATCTACAAAAAGAAAACAAAAGGAACATAAATGGAAAGCATTTTTTTGGGTGATGCAAGATTGCACTCACACCGCTGGATGCTCCTGCATTAGACACCCAAGGTAATTTGAGAAGTGACCCCATCACGTCTCAAATGGTTGAGGAAGACCCAAATGGTCAACCTCTGCTTTAGACAGCCAAGATGAATCTTCCACAGAACTTCCTCCCCACTTCACCAGATATTCTTCATACTGCTTATTTCTAGTACTCCTTCCCACACGGCTATCCAAGATTTCTTTAATCTTCTCCTTTGAAGTAGGTGCTGGAATGCCACACTATTCCATTGTTGGTACTTCCTCTATGCCACCTTCATGATACTATGTCAAATTTGAAATATTGAACATAGGAGAAATGTTGACTCCATCCATAAATTCTACCTCATATGCATTCCCTGAATCATGCCTCTTTAAAATTTTACAGGGACCGTACTTCATCTTCAATTTGTTATAGGTTCCCACTAGAAACCTTTCTTTCCTCAAGTGGACCATCATTTCATCACCAACCTGAAACTCCTTATACCTCCTCTTGTGATCTGCCTTAGCCTTATACTGCATATTCATCTTGTTAATATGTTCTCTTACCTTCTCATGTATATTCTTGATATGCTCTGCAAAATCTTTGGCTTCAGCACTTGTCTTCTTCTCTTAGTCCATCTTCCTCAACTCTGGAGCCATCTTGGGATTGCTTCCATACACAATCTAGAATGGTGATCTACCAGTGCTTCTGTTGACAAAATTTTTGTAAGAAAATTCTACCTAGGGTAAGATCAAGTCCCATCCCTTGGGTTTATCTCCTACCAAGCATCTCAGTAGGTTACCCAAACTTCTGTTCACAACCTCAGTCTTCCCATCAGTTTGTGGATGGTGTGCAGAACTGAACTTCAACTCTATTTTCAACTTCTTCCACAAGGTCCTCCAAAAGTACCCAACAAATTTTGTATCACGATCTGAGACTATACTCTTTGGTAGACCATGTAGCCTCACCACCTCTTTGAAGAACAAGTCAGCAATGTGGACTACATCATGGGTCTTCTGGCATGGGATGAAATGTGTCATCTTTGAAAACTTGTCAACTACCATAAATATTGAATCATTCCCTCTTTGTGTCCTTGGCAAGCCAAGAACAAAGTCCATACTTATATCCTCCCATGGACTCTTTGGTACAGGTAAGGGCTCATACAACCCATTATTCTGGTTTACTCTTTTAGCCATCTGACATACCCTACAACTCTGCACAAACTTCTTCACATCATGTGATAACTGAGGCCAACAAATATGCTCACTGATAATGGCAATGGTCTTATCCCAACCAAAAATTTCCTGCCTTCCCTCCACTATGCTTCTCCTTTATTAGGTTCTCCCTCATGGAACTCCTTGGAATACATAATTGACTTCCCTTAAACAACATGCCATCCTAGATTATGAAATCCAACCACTTCATCCTGTCAACTGTAACAGGATCCTTGCAAGCTTTCCAAGCTTCTGCAAAATCAAGGTCTTAATGATACAATGTCTTGAGTTCATTGAACCCAACCACTTCAATTTGCATCTTTGTCAACAATGTTTTCCTCCTACTTAAGGCATCTGCAACCCTATTTGACTTCCCAGTCCTATGCTTTAAAACAAAGGTGTAACTTTTACAAAAATTATACCCATTTCATATGCCTTTGATTTAATTTTCCCTAACTACTTAGATACTGTAATGCTTGATGATCAGTAAAAAAAAAATTCCTTCAATAACAAATAATGTTCCATTTCTTTAATGCTTGAACTATTGCATAAAATTCTTGATCATATACAAAGTACTTTCTCTTTGCATCATTTAACTTTTCACTGAAATAGGCGATGGGCTTACCTTCTTGGCTCATCACTGCTCCAATGGCACAACCACTAGCATCACAATCCACCTGAAAAACCTTATTGAAATCTGGGAGGGCTAAAACTGGTTGCTCTGTCACCTTATGCTTCAACAGGTCAAAACTCTTCGCTGCTCCAATGCTCCACTTGAACTCTTTTCTATCCCCTCTCATTGTTTTAGTTAGGGGTGCACAAATACTACTGAAGTTTCTAATGAACTTTTTGTAAAAACTGGCCAAACCATGGAAAGATCTCACCTCAGTAGTAGTTCTTGGGGTAGGCCATTCTAGAATAACCTTCACCTTCTCTGGGTCTATCTTGAGGCCTTCTGCTAAGACAAAAAACCCCAAGTACACTAACTCCTTCAAAAAACTACACTTCTTCAAATTAATCAACAATTTTTCTTCTCTCAAATTTTCAAAGACTCTATGAATATGCATCAAATGCTCACCCAGGGACTTACTGAATATTAAAATATCATCTAAGTACACAATGACAAAATTCCCCAAAAACTCTTTCAGTACCTCGTTCATGAGCCGCATGAATGTGCTTGGTGCATTGGTTAGCACAAAAGGCATGACTAACCACTCGTATAGGACCTCCTTGGTCTTGAAGGCAGTCTTCCATTCATCACCCTCTCGAATCTGGATCTGGTGATATCAGCTCTTTAGATCAATCTTCACGAAGTACTGTGCTCCACTCAAATAGTCCATCAGGTCATCCATCCTTGGCAAGGAAAATTTGTACTTGATCGTTATCTTATTTATGGCTCAGGAGTCTATACACATCCTCCACTCCACATCCTTCTTTGGTGCTAGTACTATAGGTACTGCACATGGGCTCAGACTCTCTCAAATCAAACCCTTTCTCAACAAATCCTGAACTTGTCTGTTCAACTCCTTATTTTCTGCAAGAGTCATTCTATGAGCTGCCTTATTTGGCAAACTGGCTCCAGGGATCAAGTCAATCTGATGACTGATCTTCCTCATTAGTGGTAAACGCTCAGGTACGTTATTAGAAATAATCTCCTGAAACTCATTCAATAACCCAGAAACTTCTACTGGTACCTCATCACTATCTTCCTTATCCATTCTAGGAATCAATGCATAACAAATACGCTCATGCTTCATGCCTTCTAAAAATTTCCTTCCATCAACAAAAAAAATTCTAGCACTACTGCATACCTTTTCTTCGTCCTTCTTCAGGGGTTTCAACTTATGACAGACTCCATCCTTCACCAGGGAATAAGTGCTTACATGACCATCATGTATAGCTCGCCTATCGAACTGCCATGGCCTCCCCAACAACATGTGACATGCATCCATGGGGATGATATCACAGAGTACCTCATCACGATAGCTTCCGATCTTGAACTTCACCAGGCACTGCTCATTGACCAGAACCTTGTGGTCTTTCTACAACCAGGAAATTCGATATGGATGTGGATGCCTTTCCCTTTTTAGCTTCAACTTTGTAACCATCTCTCCTGACACCAGATTATCGGTGCTCCCACTGTCAATAATGACATCACAACATTTTTCTTCACACTTGCACCTTGTGCGAAATAGATTCTTCCTCTGTTCTGGTTCCTTCTCTTTAGTCACCAGGGCTCTTCTAACCACTAGGGCTTTCCTCTTTCAGCATTATTTGAATGCTCAGATTGAGCCTCCTCATCTGCATGTGCAACCCTTCCACGCCCTTCTGTCCTTTTGTCTTTCCTTCCTTGGTGTTGTGGACATTCATAGGCTTGATGCCCTTCTTCACCACAATGGAAACAAGTTCCTCTAAAACCACCTCTTCTAGGTCCTGGCCCAGATCTTCCTCGTCCTCTATCTCTTTGATCACCACTACTTTGATCACGAGGGAAGTAGAAGTTATCATTCCTCTGGCTTCGAATGGTACCCACATCTTCATTTTTTCCTTTCATCCTCATTTCAGCCCCCAGAAGATCTTCCACTACCCCTTCTGCTTTGACCTCCTCAGCCTTTTTTCTTGCTGTCAAATCTTTTGTTCAACTTCTCCTCAACTTTCAGAGAAAACTGGTATACATCCTCAATGGTGGTCATTCTGACCAGATTTAGCTCCTCTTGAATGCTCAGTCGTAACCCATTAAGATAACGAGCTACCTTCTCCTTGTTAGCTTTTGCATGGCCTGTTCTGATGATCATCTTGTGAAAATATTTTTTGTATTCTTTCACAAATCTACCTCCTTGCTTCAACCCTTGCAATTTCTTCAGCAGATCTAACTCATAGTCTACTGGTATGAACTACTACTTCAGTTTCTCCACCATGAGATCCCAACTACTAATATTTCCTTTTCCTCTTTGATTTCTCTCCAACTGGACCTCTTTCCACCAAATATTGGCATGGCCCTTCAGCTTCATTTTTGTAAACTTAACCCGATCTAGGTCCTCTACTTCTTCATACTCAAAATATTCTTCTAACTCATTTATCCAGTCGATCAACTCTTCCAGGTTCATACTTTTGGAATAACTGGGGACTTATATTCTGGGTCTTTTTCTGATCTTCAAAATGGCCCTAATCAACCACATTTGATCTTGATCAAATGCTTCTTCTTCCTCTTCTATGTCTGAATCTTCCACCTCTTCTTCATCCTCACTTTCTCCTCTCCTTCCCGGGTGTAACCCTCTTCTCATTTGTTCTTGCAATGCATCAATTTGTCTTTGAAGGGCTCTAAAACCCTTGACCGCCAATAGATCTCTTCCACCAACATTTTTTCCACCTCTGCCACCTCTAGCACCACCATGCCTACCAGGAATCACTCTTGGAGGCATCTTGAAGATCTTGAACCCACAACCACGCTCCTGGTGCAAACTGCCTCACGATTGGCGATTTGTTCACATGCTCAAGAAAACCCGCTCTGATACCACCTGATGAGGGAGCAAACCTGAGACACAGAATAACACTCACAAAATTAGAGAATAATATTTTATTAAAAAATATGGAATTTTTTACATGCAGAGGATCTCAAATCCTTGAGCTCTGTGATACATGCAAATTAAAGACTTACAAAAAATTACCCAGAATTCCCCTTTCGTAGCATGCGAACTCTTTTCCCCAAAAAGTTATCCAAAAATCAGAAACTAGCCCATAAATAGGCCCTTTTCGGTTTGGATCCAAAAACAACATTTGAGATAAGAGTTTTGGCAGTTAGGCACCAAAAATTACAATTTGAAATTCAAACATTGATTCCTAATTTGAAAATTGGCAATTTTTGAAAAATCGGCCAACTTCCGGAAGCCATAACTTTTGATTCGGGACTCCATTTTTTGAACCATTTGGACCATCAGAAAGGTCTTAGAGTGAAAAATGCGCTAAGAATCAGTATCGCTGGTTCCAACAATTTTTGGGCCCATACAAGACTGTTTAGTGCCTCAAACTAGACTTGGAAGGTTTTTCAGGGCAAAAAGTAGAAACTGGAACTTGAATAACTTTCAAACCATGAATGATCTTGACCTGATTCTTTTTCCAAAGTGCTTATTTTTCCATCATGAACCTTCCCATAATTTTTTTGTCTTCCCACACCTTAAAACTCATACCTGCTAAAAATAGCAGTTGAGCAGAAAAAGTAGAAAAACAATTCTGAAAGTTGTAAACCCTTATTCGATGAAAAGGGTATCCAGAAATGCAAAAACATCTACAAAAAGCAAAAAAAAGGAACATAAATGGAAAGCATCTTTTTGGGTGATGCAAGATTTCCCTCACACCACTAGATGCTCCTGCATCATAGTCAAACTATATATTTATATGAATATTATACATTTGAATCAAAAAAATTATCTTCCCTATAAGTATTAGGATGAGTTTCAATTGCTTTAGAGAAGTGTTCTCTATTTCATAGTTCACAAAAATATTAATATTATAAGATCTATTAAAACTTTGTAGTAGTTTTTGGTTCACCTAGATCCATCCTCATAGACCAAAAAGTGTTCTTTTAATATTGTCTTCTTGACCTCTATACATGAAACTTTTAAAGACTCCAACATTTTTTTAACTATATTTTTTGTATCTCTTGGATAAAAAATTCCATGTTTCCTAGTTGGAATATTTGGCTACATATGACTAATTCTATGGATGTAATGACATTTTATGCTAACAATTATTTAATAGTAATAACTTTTTCAAAATAAATTTCTTCCATTAAGTATATTACCTCATTCCAATAATTCTCAATTTTTAATCATTTAGTATGGGTTTACTTTCGTGTTGAACTCTAGATGCAAAAATTTTAATGGACAAAAACCTTTCTTTAACACCTCACATGGATCATACTACCAATGATAGTCAAGATGAAATATAAAAATTTATAAAATATCATGTGTCATAATAAATTATTTTTCCTTCAATGTGAACCCTCTATATGCAAAATATAAGGAAGGAAATATGTTCTTTTGTTGATTAACAAAGTAAAGTTGATATTTATTGTATAGCTACCATATATATTCCAATACAAAAAAATATTCATCACATGTATTAGAATTTTGTGGGGCTCTATTCTTAATCCATAAAAATCTTAGCACACTATATTCCTCCATGAAGTAAGAGTTACCCTATTATATTCATGTTCCTAGTTGAACATAATTTCTAGAAGACTTGAGAAATCTAGGAATTGGAGTATTTATAATTACATTATAAATTGGAGCAAAAAATTTGTCCACAAAATGATTGTAATTACTTCCATTATGATACATCCTTATGTTTTTGGTTCACTTAGATATGGAAGTAACCTTGTCAGTTGATCATTCTACAATGACTTAATCTAGAGCTTGTTAGCTAGAAACATTTCATTAAGCCACCTTAAAAATAAATGGAATAAGTAGGTTGTGAACCTAAAGTGTTTATTTTTGGAAGTAAAACCTGCTTTCATCATTAAAATTTACTCATAAATGTATTCTACAAGCTCAATAAATTTGTAGCTAAAAGGTGGAAGAACATAATGGATTCTTTATATTATCTCAAGGACAACTACATCCACATGCTTATTACTATCCATTATAAGGAAATATACTAGCATAGAAATTATAATGAACCCATGAATTAAGTTTTTTAAGATTATATAAAGGATTTATGTTGGGTACCTTTCCATCAATTATTATTCATTTGAGAAAATATTATTGGAACTTGGATCCACTACTTTATAATCATAAACATTTTGATCTAGATGAATGTAAAATGATCCAAGATCTTCAGGTGGAATCCCCAACCCATGACTAAATTCTTCTATGGTAATGGAAAATATTTATTCTTGGCTATATTTATCAACAAATTCTCTTCTTCTTTTATCATAATTTTGGGCATAGACCATGATAAATTATGGGTACTAGAAAACCTTAGAGAATATCATGCATCTCAATCCAACTACCCATGGTGCAATGTTACTATTAACTGGTAGTGGTTTGTTAACCCACATTT
Source organism: Sequoia sempervirens (assembly GCA_007258455.2). Classification (NCBI taxonomy): domain Eukaryota; kingdom Viridiplantae; phylum Streptophyta; class Pinopsida; order Cupressales; family Cupressaceae; genus Sequoia; species Sequoia sempervirens. The sequence continues at coordinate 598,216,914 of VDFB02270651.1, read as the reverse complement.
GAGATAACACCCTATTCTCAAATATATATCTAGGTTGTGGGTTAACCTACCAATAATTATAGGATCATACTATTGGAGTATGATACCACTGAGAGGGGGGGTTAAATCAGTGTTATGGAAAATTCCAAAAATACTTTTAATTAATCTTTCAAGAAATTGTCCTTACAAAGTATGGAACTTAAACAACTTAACCATTTAATGCAACATCATATATAAGGAGTAGAAAGCTTTTTATAACAAAAAGAACCTCAATTTGATTTAACAAGATTGCATCAATCAGTGCTTATGAAATTTTAGTGATATAATCCTTCATTGATTGTAGTAGAAAAATTTAAATATGAAATACTTGAGCAAGAATAGAGTTAATCAATGACACCAATCACACCATAACACAAATTACTTTCACGAGTGGAAAACCCTCTCTGCTAGAAAAACCACTTGCAAAATTGTCTCACTGGCTTAATAAAAAAAAGTACCTCACTGGCAACAAAAGCCTCACTGGCTACAAAATGCCTCACTAGCAAAAAAAAGCCTCACTCGCTACCAAATACCACACAGACATTGTAAATTACTTCAGTAAATAAGATGGAAGAAAAAAAATATATAGAGGATCACTTTGTTTCTATGAAAAACATATTGACTTACAATTTTAATGCCTTCTATGTCCTTCAAACTTCATTATTCTTGAATTCTGAAACACACAAAAAATAGGAAATTTGTTTCACTACTTTTATCATTTATATTTTAAAGTACTCAACAACTTCACAACAACATTTCTACATATACATCTTGTTAAATTTTTGTAGTAGGGTTTCAACAGAAACCTCTTTTTAACAAGATATTCAATATAAAAACAATATGACTCTTGCCTTTTTATTCTACCTCCACTCTAAAAAAAAAAAACTAGGCCGAGCATTTGCATACCACATTTAAAGCAACCATTAACCAGGTGAGATGCAAAAAATGGCCATACCTTGGTCCATTTACCTAAGATAATTGACAGTAACTACTCAAATGTAATCTTAACTTCTTCAACAAACTGACAAACTTTAACCATACTCGCATATGGGTTTGCCACTGTTTTAAAAATGTAAACCCCATGCCAATATGTAACTCCAATCAGATTTTTTCCTTGATGAAATTAATTAATTTTATTCATATTATAACTGAATATACACAAATAGGAACAACAACAATAAAAATGAAAGATATCACTTGAAAATAATGACCATATCACCATTCTTGATGTGCTAGGCCGACCGAAATAACTGTTCTCCTTTCACTCCTACCACTGCTCACACTAGCTGACCTTTGTCGCATCAAGGAGATCCTGATGATTATTCAAAATGATTCAAACATATTCATTATCCTTCAAACCCTAAGTCGAGCTCTCATACTGCTAAGTTAAAACTATGTACAAAAGAACGATAAAAACTTATTTTCCCACATTATACATTGTCAACCAAAAATGTCAGTCTTCCCTAAAATAACCTATAAACCTTTACACCAAATAATACCATTTACTTGATTCAAGATTTCAATACCTGTTGATCTAGTTCACCACTTTAAGTGGGCCAAAAATAATATGTGTTTTATCTCATTTGAAACAAATGAAATCAAGAGCTTGGTAACCTTTAATTCAAACTAATGTCTACTTTATGCATAGTGCTATGGCCTTAGTTAAGAACCAAGGCATAATATTTTTTTTAATAAATAATCAACATAATGATGAAGACCAACACCATAAGCTTGAGGTCTTTCACATGTATAACAAATGAAACAATAATATCAAAGCAATGGAGTGTTGCTCATTGTTGAGTTTTCCAAGCAACTATATTGTAAAGCAATTATACCTTGTGAGGCCAAAACACTGTAATGCTTGAATCAATTAATACAAATGACATATTTCCAAGATAAATATAAAATCTTTGATTTTATATTGATCATTGCATTGTATAAACCAACTGTAAGTGTGAAATATGGAATCATAAGCCCATATATATGCCAAGTACCACTTCCTTTGTGATTAAACAAGAATAGCACCAAACCACCAAAAATATACCTCAAATTGATGAAGGGTACTCCTCTTACAATCTAAAACTCACAAAAACAACAAATAATGGCACAACAAAATGCAAGAAGGAAATCAAATATTTTCTATTATCACTGAAATGAAAATGAAATTACAACATTATATTTTTCATCACATGGGCTTTCTGATTACATAAATTTGCAAATCTGCAAATCAGAGCCACCATCTACTCTGCTCTCACTTCCCCCCTATAGTCCCCCCTTACATCCTTTATTTGGAAGGTGTAACCACCCTAGAATCTTCTAGAAAGTGTAACCGCCCTAGAATCTTCTAGAAAGTGTAACTTCCTAAGGAAGATATTTTGAAATTTTATTAATTTTGGTATTACAACTTCGCAGGGTCATAACTTTTGATACAACTGTCATATTTTCAATTATAATACCTTTTCAGAAAGGACTCAAGAAAATGATGTGGTAGAATTAGGGCCTAAAGGCCAACTACTTTTGTCTTCCACCAATTTTCAAGCCCATCTGGAGCCTCTAAGTGCCCCAAAATTGACCCTGAAGATTTTACTATGATTTTCAAAAATTAAAATTTTAATATCTCTCAAATGAAAAAATGTATTGAAGTGATTTCTTCACCATTGGATTCAATTTACCATTTTGGAGGTCTATGTAAGATGTCGTGTCCAACTATGCATAAATGCAAACTTACTAAAATAGTAACCATACCAAATTTAGCCCTTATTGAAAAGAAACAACATTTTTTTTGGGTGATGCAAGATTGCTCTTACACCCTGGATGCTCTTGCATCACAAATACATGCCAAGAGTATATCACATGAAATAGTTCCAAACCAAACTAACCATGTCATACATTGTCTCATAATTCCTTCAAGGACTACCAACACTATAAATGCTCAAAGACTACACTTGAAATCAATGCCAAAACAATTATCAAAGGGGTCAACAAACTCCCCCTTTGGCATTAATGCAGAGCATCTACCAAAAAACCACAAACCATCAAGGGTACTTCTAACCGTAAACACAACCTGAGAAGATTAGTAGAAAATCACCAAAATAATTCACTTATCCTTTCAACAAAATCCATCCAATTCACTTGAAATTACAAGGCTAATTTACTAAATCAAGCCACAAACTCACCACAGACCCTGAAAAAAACTTGAACATCATTAATTTGACTGATTCAAAACAAAATCACCATTGGAAAGCTTTGAAACATCAATTCATTTAGCATTCACCAAATTACCCTTCATTTCAACTGGTTTCATTAAGGAAAAAGACAACCATTCACTCAATCTTGCTTCAATCTCTTGTTTGACCTTTAAATCAATTTTCACAACATCAAATTGACTGAAACAAATAAATACCTTGTGATAAAACTTTAAACATTCAACTTAATGAATCTTGCATACTCAAGACACCAATTTGCACCATGGTTCCACATTGTTTCAAACACCAAAACAACAAGTTTTCCTTCTAAAATTTTTCCAACCATTGAGACATCTTTGACAACATCAATTAGATAGTTTCTAACCAAAACAAATCACTCAAATCACTGTTAGAATATGTCCACATTATTTTGCAGTCAAATCATGAAATTGCTCATAGGTCACCAAACCCCTAAAATGAGTGGTTCTTCTTCAATCATTTTGTATCTCCACAAACCCAATACACATTCAAAAACCCATTTTGATCTACTATTACATATCAAAAGTTTTGAAGAGGTTATTTTGAAAAGTTCACCAGAACAATTGATTGTCCTATGAAATAGGACCCTAATTAGGCCAAAAATACAAAGCAAGTGTTCTTGAATCACCCTATAAACACCAAATAACCTTGGGTAGTATAAAAATAGGCTTCAAAACTTCCAAAACACCAAATATTAGGAATTGAAAGACTCACTTTTGCATCAAATAACAAAACCCTCATTTAGGGTAACTTTAAGCCAAATAAAGCAGGGGTTTAAGGAAAGCAATCTTTCCAAACCTTATATCAACTTGCCTCTGCTTCAATCATGTTTAATTGTGTCTAAATATGCTATAGAAACCAACTTCCCACCACCTTGTATGTATTTTCCACAAATACTAACTTGTAGCCATCTAATTTCATAGAAAACTCTGTATTTCCTAATAGAACAACAACCAAATGCTTGTTTCTTGTCTTCCATGTTCCTACACACACAATTCACTTAAAATATACTAAAAAATCTCTAAAAAATCTGTCCCACCAATATTTCAAACCTACATTGGTGGGATGATGAATTCAATCCTCACAGGACTCTCAAAACCCTTGACTGGGTTTTCAAACTAGTTTTTATAAAATAGATGAAATCGGACCCTAAAATAAATTAAAGCCTCTCAAATCAACTTATTTTGAAGGCTCACACATTCCTTTCAGAAATCAAAACAAGACTACAGCCTAATAAACTCAATATAGTCCCTACAATACTAATGAATAAGAGAAAACGCAGTAAGTACAAAACAAGGAACTTTATTTCAAATTTTGATTTCAAGATTATTGGGTACAATCTTTGATCTGCCTTTTCCAAGATTTATAAATAGGTTTCCAATAGTTAAACTAACTTTCTTTTCAACTTGAACAAACCATCCTTTCCTTTTCATAAAAAAGACTCTTCATCTTCTTGATTTTATGCACTTTTGCATTTTTACATCTTTTTGCATTTTGACACCAAATGACAACTTTTTCAAGATTACCACCTAGAGACCTATTTGAGACTTAATTAAATTGGAAATGACCTTCTCATGACCTAATACAATTCTTTTACATTTGAAAATTCAATTTTTTTTTAATTTTCCTTTTGGAGGCATTTAGTGAACAAGGTGCTCCTACACCAAAAATTGATGTCAAACAACCTGTATGATCATCAACGCAAACCTGTATGATCACCAATGCACTAATAATGTCAAAAAACATGTATGATCATCAACACAAACCTATATGATCACCAACACACTGTCCAAGCACCATCATAAGATTACCAAAAAGAAAACTCAACAATACACCAATACATATCAATATACAATGAATGAACTGATTTTAAAAATAAATATGCATATCATCATAATGCCAAATTTGATCATAATAATCTACATCTTTTCTCCACCTTTTGAAAACAATGCCAAAGGTCAAAGGGGTGAGGAAGCATCAAATGACCACCAAGTACTTGTCCAAAAATAATAAGTTGCTTGCACATGGGACACAAAAAAGAGCATCATTTCTGGAAGAATAAGACCAAAAAGAGCTCTACACAATAATACAAGAATCTGCTATATGAAACAAAATGCTACTATGCTGAAAAAATATCTCAAAGATGATGAAAAACTCCCCCTAAAACCAAGCAACAACAACATTGGCTCATCTTTGCAGGCACGAAGTGACATATAAATTTTTCATTCAGTTTAATCATAACTCAAAGTTCACTATTAACAACACTGTCAAGATCAAATACATCTCCAAGGAGAGTATAGGTAAGAAGCATAAAAAAAATATATGCAAGAGGTATGAACACATGCAACACTGCTTTCACACTTCCAAAGCACTGTAACTACCAAAGACCAACAAACCAACATTAAGCAATCATCACATATCTCTTTCTATTCAAGACCACCCTAAAACTTCATCCAAATGTTCCACTTCAAGAATCATCAAGAGCAAGTCATCAATAACAATAATGCAAAATAGTATCTCTATGATCAAATAAATTTATCACAAAACACTAATGTCTTTTCATCTTATAGCAAGTATGATCAATGCAAAGCCGCAAGATATCATTTCAGACAATTATATCACTGTTTGTTCACTGTGACACTATATTTATATTCTAGAAATGGTGATAGAAAGTCTTAAAAATGTGAGCATCACCAAGCCATACTAACAAGCAAAGAGAACTGTTGATGGAAATTTTGGCACCACAACAATGCAAGCAAAATATTGCTACTTTGCTTCTCCTGAAAGAGAAAGGCAACACATGGATGCCTTAACTCCCAAGGTCTTTGTAGTTGGGTCTCAACTATGCTGATGTTGCTTAGTGGCCAATGCAACAGTAATATTCAAGGGGCCTGCTGGTATTGGGCTTCTGGATTATTCTAGGATCAAACATGAAAATAAAACCTACTTTAACAGGGGTTTTAAAGAAACAACAAAATATAGATTAGGGTTTTGGAACAAAAAAGAATGACAACTCATCTAATCTTAACCATATTTATTAACTTCAAGGAATAATAAAGTAAAACTGTAGAACAAGATAAGCTTGTGATTGAAACATAGCCTCTTTCATTCTCAGTGCCAATTCACATAACAGATTTTAATTACCATTTAAATAAAACACAAAATAATATTTCATTCCTTGAAGGCTCCACAAATCAAATGATTAAACTAAGATAAGTATCATTCAAGGACACAACATCAAGTAGATTAAACTTTGATTGCTTCTACTGTTATTAAAATAGATAAACAATAATTACAAAGCTGGCACATTCACCAATGTATAGAGAATCTAAGGCTCGAGATTGTTTCCAAACTACACTAAGATAATTCAGGAAATACATTCCAGTCTATACTGAAGTTCAATTGTTTAAACAAGAAGACAAGAGAAACTTCTCATTACTCATAATCAAGTTGCAACTCTCTCTCCTTCTACTAACTGACTAACTCCTAACAATTCTCTAAACCTAGAAGTTCTAATCTAGAAGTGCTAACACTAAAAAAATTCTGGAACCTCCCTCTATTTTTATAAGAGGCCAGAATTCCATATATACATCCCCTCCCGAGAAGAATGTTGGTGCCCATTTTAGGTTTTACAAAATATCTGCATCCCAAAGAGTCGACGTTCAGATCTTTTTAGAAAGTCGATGATGAACCAAACTCGAATCCTTGCCATCTATGTCAGTGAAGATTCTCTCCTAAGGCGTTCTATAGATCTTTTGGAACTGCCGCATTTACTTCAAGGCTTTGTGTCCATCCTTAAACTCCTTCTCAGGGTTGCCTTGAATGCTCCAGGATATCCTGCCATTAATATTAACTACCTCTATTAGTGGTCGCCATAGCTGTCCCTCTAAGTCATGGTTTCTTCATTATTTGGCCTCCTTTTTGTTCTATACTTTTCCGCTCATTGACCACCTTCTGGAAGTTCCATTGCGTCTCCCTGTAGATCTTTGCATTATCTCTCGAAGCAATTTATCCCTTGGTGAACTCAGAATGAATCCACCTTGCATGCTTTCCTTTTGGTCTTCTCTATCAGGAGTAGTCAATCGGTCAAAGGGACTGATGAGTTAGTATTTTGGCTCCCTCATTGGATGATCACATGCCATGAGAGCTCTTCAGGCAGTCAACAGTGGTCCAATTAGTATCGCATGTCGGTGAGACACCATCGGTGTCTCCCCAATGCGATGATATCATATAACGGCCATTGGCAAGACCTTTCAATGTCGATGAGACTTCTTGGCAAAGATGCCAACCTTTTAGTGAGCTTCTTCATGTCGGCAAGATGATCGCTTATCGCTGTGACCTCATAGCAATGTCTCCTTTACTTCCAAAGCCTATTTCTTTTCGATGTGACACCTTGGAGTTGCCCAGACCTTATGACGAGCTTTTGTTTTCTTCCTGAACTTATCCTATCGAAAAGAGTCACGACAAGGCCGAACTCCTTGGGTGAGCTCCTCTCTGATGTTTGGGAGACCTCTCCCTGAACCTCCTTCTTCTTACCGAGCTCCTCTTCTGCTTTGATGAGACATTTCATGTTGGTGAAATGCTTTGCCGAAGGCAATACCCTTCGGCGAGATCCTCTCAAGCTCATTTTTCTTTCAGAAAGACTCCTCACTGTTGGCCAGACATCATGCTGAGCTGAGGATCTTTCATCGAGCTCATTCTGTGTTAGCAAGACTCGTGGTGACATTCTTGCATGTCGTTGAGTCTCTTTTGTATTAGCAGGACCTTTCGCCGATTTCCTTCACTCTCACCGGGCTTCCTCCTTGTCTTCGAGACACCATTGGGTCGGCAAGACAATGAGACCTCCTACCGATGGACCCCCTTGCGCCTTGTTGATGAGACACTCTTTCCTCACCAAGACTTCTCTCTGAAGTAAAGCTTCACCGAAAGGATTTGTTCACCCTTTGCAAGTCGGTGAGACATTAGGATTTCGCCAAGACTCCATCCTGAACTCAATACCTCTCACCGAGATCCTTGAGACATATGATTACGCATAGAACATGATCCTGCAAAACAAGGTCTTTGTTAATCCTCTAAATCACAAAAATATCCCACTCAAAATTACCTAGAACACCCATTATTTTATTACACTTCACAAGGAAAGACTTACTTCCGGTGGAGGCGGAACCAAATCCGAACGTGAACAACACCTACCCTCAAAAATGGCAGGGGAAAAACCAAAAGAGAATTAGAACTAGGACTGAAGTTGGGATGGGAATAAGCCATGGAAATAATCAACATTTCCAAGCTCACACCACGTCCTGGATCTGTGCTTGTGAAGGAAACCAAAATGCAAAGGGCGGAACAAAATGTCGGCGAAGTTGGAGCGAAACGAAGAACCAGTCAAGATTGGAGTTAGAACCAAATCCAAACCAGAAACTTCTCCAAGTTTTGGGTTTGGATCCTGTTCTGAACCTGCCTTTGATGTCACCCAAAAAGAGGAAGAAAGGAATAGAAAGAGAAAGAGGAAAAGGGGAAGGAAAACCCCAAAACAAAGAAAAAAGAAAATAAAAAGGAAAAGAAGGGGACAAACGGAATCAGGATCGGGACGGAACCCGAACCAGAAACTTTTTCAAGTTTTAGGGTTTGGTTCTCATTTTGGTCCCTAGTTCGCCAAAACAACACAAGACATAGAAGACATAAAAAACAAAACAGGTGGAAGCGGGGCCAGGGAAGAAACATAAAACAAAACATTGGAAGAGGTTCCATGTTCGGTTTATGTTCCAATCCCGGGTCCACCAGAAAAAGAAGAGAAACTGCCCAAGGCTGAAAAGAAAATACCTAAGGCAATGGACACAAACCGACAAAGACCAACAAAGAGAGAAGAATAGAGAAGGAAGGGTCAGACCCGAGATGGAACCGAATGAGGAACTTGAGAAAGTCCAACATTCCATTCTGGGACTAGACCCAACACTGAAAAAGAACAAAGGAAGAAGACAAAGAATAGCTAGAATCGGAGCTGGGGATGAAACAAGACTGAAACATAGAAGGAAACTCCAAGTCCGGTATTGGTCCCAATTCCACCTCTGACAGAACTTTCAAAGGAAGATGTCTAAGGCATAAAACAAAAGAAAAAGGGGGACCCATTTTGATCCAGATTCAAAGTGGGGTGGTTATGCAAGGCATAACAAATGACGACTCGGCTGGAAAAATGGTTTAACCATTTTCATGAGTCTGAAGGTTCAACTACCCAGAACTCCAGTTCATGAACATTAGAACTCCAATTGGGGCAATTATAACAAACAAGGTAGAGCTAGAATTTCAAATGTAAGTCAATCAACGACTACCCCTGAATCTATGTGTGTGCTTGATTGTGCATCATCCTTCTATGAATTTCTCCTCATCTTTTGGACAACAATGTGTAAGATTTGAGCTACATGAGTTGATCCCCTTAGCTATTGTGTAATGATATCTTGGGCATTGCTCCACTGCCAGTCAGGTGTTCATAGCCCCGACAGAGATACCTCTAGTTTTCTCTCAGCTTTGCTCTACTACCAGATAGGCATCCATAGCCCCGGTAGAGATACTAGAACCACCCATTCATATTGAATCCTCCTTTCTTTTGATAATTCTTTTCTTTTTCTTTTGAAGTTTCAGATATTTCATTTGATTCTTTCTCAATACATCAGATTTTGACATCTGATCTAGGTTGAAAACTACCATGGACCTCATAACAACACCTGGGAATTGGATTTTTCACTCAAATCTTACAACACCATAGTCCTAGGACAAATATACCATTGCAAGAGGAGATAATCTTGATGATTTGTGACAGATTCAGGGGAGCTGATGAAGGTTACTTACTTGGCACCTTGTTTTCAAAACTTTCCACAACCTTTATTGACAACAAGCATGAAACAACGAATTGAGGAAAAAATCAACCAATCAGAAAACCTGAAAATATCTAAACCACTTCACTCCTAATGACCATAGCATGCTTCAGATAACAACCCACCACTTCAAAATGGAAAGAAACAGATAAACCCCGAAGAACAGAACAAATAGAAACCAAAAGGCAAAGAAAAACAAAAAGGAGACAGGGACAAGCGTACAAACAGGAAGCTATAAACAAAGAGAAAATTAATTACACAAAGAGAAGCAGAATATTAACATGGAGGAGAGAGTTATTTACAAACTGAAGCACAAAAGTTATTTACATAAAGAGAACAAAGAACTACTTATATATAGAACAGAAATTAGCAAGCCTCAAGATTCAAAATAGTGCTTAAGGAACTTCCCATTAACCGGAAAAGGAATAGGTTCCCCAGTTAGGCTACTCAATATAAAATCATTTTCCCCTAGTATCTCAGCAATTTGATAAGGGCCTAACCATAGTTTGTCAAATTTTTGGTGGCTTCCCTTCTTTTCATTAGCTTTATCCCATAACAACACTAGGTCTGATATGCTAAAGGCCTTGATTTTGGCTCTTTTTTCAAACCAACATTTGACAACAGCCTGATGTCTGAAAAACTATTGTAAAGAAAAATCTCTTTGTTCTTCTAGTTTTAACAGAGCAGCTAGCCTTACTTCTATCCTATTGTCACTAGAATAGAATTTCTGCATGAATTCGAGGATAGGTATTTGCAGATGGATAGGAAAGACAAGCTCTTGGCCATATACTAGCTTGAATGGCAAGGTGTTTAAAGTAGCCTTAATCCTAGTCCTATCTGCCCCTAATGTGAATCTTAGTTGGGTATGCCAGTCTCTAGGGTTATGTTCTAATAGTTTCTTAATTACCCCTAAGAGATTCTTATTGGTAGACTATGCAACTCCATTGCCTTGTGGATAATAGTTAGAGGAATACTTCAAGACAATCTTGTGATTATATTCCCAGGAAATAAATTCAGCAGAGAAGAAAGTAGAACCATTATCACATACCAAAGCGAAGGGTACCCAAAACCTTGTAGTGATGCACTTGGTGAGGAACTTAATCACTACATCTGTGGTGTTGTTTTTGCAGGGTATAGCCTCTATCCATCTTGTGTAGTAGTCAATAGCAGTCAAGATAAACTTGTGTCCTGCTAAGGAATTCAGGTTAATCACCCTAATAAATTCCAATGCCCATTGGGCGAATGGCCTTACCTCGTAGACGGGTTGCAATGGCATAGCCGCATGACGCTCCCTTGGTGTAGAAACTTGGCACATGTGACATGTTCTCACATGCTAATGGGAATCTTTGAATATACAGAGCCAATAATAGCCAGATCTAAGAATCTGGTGTGCCAAAGAATCAGCAGAACCATGACCTATGCCATGTTTCCCATGAAACTCAGTAATCACCTGCTTGGCCTCTTGATGATCAAGCCATCTCAGGTATACCCCCTCAAAACTCCTTCTGTACAACAACCCTCCTTTGAGCATGTAATGAGAGCTCTTCAGCCTTAGGGCTCTCCTTTGAGTGGCGTTCATTCCCTCTGGACACCGGTTATTGAGCATAACATAGATGAGATCAGCATACCACTGGTCATTAGAGAAGGATGGAGTAGTGTATTGTTGACAAATAACATTGTTACCAGCATCAACCATAGATTTAGACAGACCCAAACCTCGAACAAGTTTCATAGGGTGTATCTCTAAATCGAACTCTTGCAATATGGCCATCAATTTCCCTCTTCTTTCTCCCAGTTCGCTCTGCATTAGTAGAGACTTGACAGCAGCGTCGGGAACTACAACAATAATCTGACTTCGTAGGATGTAATTCCTGAACTTCTTGACAACTCAGATCAGTGCAAAAGCTTTCTTCTCCAGAGGTGGGTATTTAACTTCAGTATTTTTGAATGGAGAACTCATGAAAGCAATTGGCCTTTCTTCCCCATTTTCTCTCCACTGAGTTAAAATAGTTGCGCAAGAATGTTCGGATGCAAAAGAATAGATGTAAAACGGTCTAAGATAATCAGGGCTGGTGAGCACAGGTGCCTCTAAAATGGACCGCTTGACTTGAGAAAATGCAGCCTTCACCTCATCACCTCACTCTATTTTGGAATCCTTCTTCATCATCTCATTCAAGGGCTTCACGATTTCTACAAAGCCTGTGATAAACTTCCTTATGAAGTTGATCTTTCCAAAGAAGGATCTCATCTCCTTCTTGCTTCCTAGCATGGCTATCTTGAGGATGGACTCAACTCAATCTAGGTCGATGGATATTCCTCTTTCTAAAATTATGTGTCCCAAGAGCTTTCCTTCAGAAACTCTGAACACACACTTTTTGGGGTTCAATGAGACTCCATATTGGATACATCATTCCAAAACTTTAGCTAAATCGACAACATGGTTCAATCGGTTCTTGGAAAACACTGTCAGGTCATATATGTAAACAATAATGCATTTACCAATTAGATCCTTGAAATCTATGTCCATGGCACGCTAGAAATTTTCTCCAGCATTTATTAGGCTGAATGGAATCCTTTTGTATGCAAACGTCCCCCACTTGGTAGTGAAAGTCGTCTTCATCCTGTCTTCATAGTCGACCATAACCTGATTATATCTAGAGTAACCATCCAAGAATGACATCATTTGAGATCCATTGACAGTCTACAGAACTTCATCCAGAGAAGGAAGTGGGTAGTTATCCTTTTATGAGGCTTTATTCAAATTTCTGAAGTCAACACATAGCCTAATCTCCTTGTTCTTCTTATGGACTGGAACTAGGTTAGCCACCCATGTTGAATGGCGCATAGGGAATATTATCCTTGCAGATAACAATTTTTGGACCTCTATATAAATTAATGGCTCAATCAAGGCATTGACAGGGCGCTGCTTCTATCGAGAGGGTTTAGCCTTGGGTTTCAAGGGGATAGTGTGAGTCATAACCGAAGCATCAAATGTTTGGAGGTCTTCATACCCCCAGGAAATCACAGCAATTTCCTTTTTAAGCACCCTTAGTATGTCTTCTCTAATTACCTCAGGGTAGGCCTTCCCTATATAGACATTCCTTACAAGGCCAAAATCAACTAAGTTAATTGTCTCATATTCACCTCCCTTTTCTTCAGCTGACGCCTTTTCTCGAGCTCTTGGGTCTGAGTCAAAGATTCTTTCTAAAGCAACCATTCCCTTGGGAATGTTATTACTTTTCATATTAAGGACCCTTCTGTATCACATTCCTCAGGGTTCCAATCTCCTTGATCTTTGTTGGACTCATCAACAATTTTCCCCTCAAAGACATCTGAGCTTGCCAAGAAAGCCAGAATATGCCGATCATCATCAAAGACTTAGAAATTCTTGATATTGTCAGGGACGGCTGGGGTGGACATCAACTCCACTAATAATCTTTTAAACTTGGAGCCTTGCATAGGTTCCAAGGTGCTTGCAGCAATAGCCAATGAATCAGCTACCTGATTTTCTTCTCTAGGGATTAAGCTAATCCCGAAGGCATCAAAGTCTTTGATTAGGTTCCATACCTTGTTCCTATATGTTGCCAGCCTTCTGTTGTGACATGTATATTGGATGCGCACTTGCTTGATCACAATTTCTGAATCTCCCTTGACCATCAAGGTAGTGACCTTCTTCTTGTGTGCGAACATCAGTCCTCCAGCTAGGGCTTTGTATTCAGCTACATTATTAGTGCACCCAAATTGCAGCCTGTAAGAAGCAAAGAAAACTTTCCCTTTTGGGCTGGTTAGTACAATTCCAACACCGCAACTGGTCTTGGACTTGGATCCATCAAAGTTAAGGGTCCACAACTGATCACAAGCAGGAGTTGATCCTATTGAAGTTTTCGTAGGCATTTGGATAGAATGAACCAAGAGTGGGGTTACTTGATCTTTTGGATTAAATACAAGGAATGGGTGTTCAGTAGGTTCCTTAAGCATAATTCCCAATCCCTATATTGTTGTATCAAGTGGCCCAAGGTTATCTTCTTGACATTCACTTGTCTCTTTGGTTAACCCCTTGGATTTTGGTATATCTGTGAGTGTAGGGGTGTCTGACAAACCTTGGCGTTGTTCTTTATTAATATGCTGGTTTAGGCATGTGTTTAGAATAGGTTTGATCTGAGAAGGGATCTCTCTTAAAAGTATTGTATCCCTGGTCAACATGGTTGCTTCCTTGGCCTTGAATGAAAAGCAGTCTGCAATGGTCTCAGGGCAATTAGTGCCAACTTCTTGAACTTGGGAAACATGATTTAAAATGTCCCTGCAGGGTTGACAAGTCAATTCAAAGTGGCTTTGATAATGTACCCTGCACCAGTTAGGGAGCAGGAGACTTTGCAGATCTATATCCGCCCCTAAGACTAGTTGATCTTGCTGCAATTTTCTAACCAATGCTTGTTGGTTTTCACTAACTATAAGATCAAGGAACCCTGGCATTGGCAGCTCCTTAGGATCAAGGATAGAGAAGGTTAATATTTCATCTCTTTTATACACACCTATTCCAGTTTTGAAATAGGCTACCTCATTGTGGCAATCATATTCAGTAATGATATGCTTGAGGTGAGGCTCGCTCTCAATCTTGATCTGATTAGGAATCCACTTCCATGATAGCAACATATGTGAAAAGTCAAGGGAAAGATATCCCCCCAAATTTTTCATCAAATCTCGACTTAGCAGCATACCATAGGTCTCGGGAATGTCTGCCACTTGGATGTCTATGTTTGTTAGGATCCTAGGGTCCGATACTACTTGAACATGTATGTTTCTTAATTCCCCTACCACATTGACCTTCATTTTGTCAAATTGAATGACCTTCTTATTTTTCTGAATAGGGTCCAATCCCAACTTCTTACATATGGAAAATGGCATGACATTTTCTGAAGCCCCTGAATCCAATAAATAGTTGTGCAGATTCTTCCCAAAAATTCTTAAACTCAAAAGGAAAGGTGGAGTACCTACCTTGTTTTTGTATAAGGCTTCATTCACGTCCCCAGCAGGTGCCACCTTGCTCTTTCCTTTTGACTTAT
Source organism: Sequoia sempervirens (assembly GCA_007258455.2). NCBI lineage: Eukaryota > Viridiplantae > Streptophyta > Pinopsida > Cupressales > Cupressaceae > Sequoia > Sequoia sempervirens. The sequence continues at coordinate 598,201,740 of VDFB02270651.1, read as the reverse complement.
CTGCTTGTTCTAGAGCTTTCAGCACTATCTCCCTTTGAGCAAGACACCACTTTAAGATGTCAAAATATGATAGAGAAGTCTTTTGTTTCTGCATCTCAAAAACAATGTCAAATTATGTATTACTTGTGTTACTTTTGAAAGCAGAAGAATTACCCTTACTATGGAAGTCAAGCTAGCCTTTTGGTGGAGTAGGATTATTATCAGCATTCTGGTTTGGAGGCACCATGTGATTGGGAGGTGCTGATGTGGTGAATGGACCCTTTCTTTGATTTCTCAGGAAGTGTCCTCCCTTCTTCTAAAAAGCTTGGGCATCATATGAATCCTCCTCTGTTTCATTCTCATCTTTCCTTGGGAATGAAGGTTCCTCCCCAAAGAGCTCATAAGTCATTGTAGTATCTGTTGAGTCACCTCCTTTGTTGGAATTCCCCTAGAATGTGTGAGCATCTTTGTGTGCCATCTTGACAACTTTCTCCATTTGAGGACAATTTACCTCAGAATGGGTTGCAGTATCATGCAGCCTGCACCAATTGGTCATGAAGTTGAGGTCATCCACATTTGCAGTGTGTTCTCTCTCCTCATTTGCTTGATAGTTGTGAGGGACTCCACCGTTATTAGGCCCTGTATTCTATTGCCTATTGTTATTTGTTCTCTGGTTGTACCCTCTATTTTGGTTTTGGTAACCTCTTTGGTTGTAGTTGTTGTTGCTTTGATAAGTACCCTAGTTATTGTTCTTCTGATTGGGGTAGTTCCCCTGGTTTTGGGAAGGGTTCAACCACAGTTGAGCCATATCATTGGTAACTTGAGACAGCATTTTCTTCAGGGTCTCTACCTTGGTAAGCTGAACTATCTTCTCACTTTCCACACTCTTAACAATAAGTGGTTGATCACCATGATTTGATGTTCCCATTTGGTTAGGATGACCATGGGAACCTTGAGGAACCTGTGGTTGTTGAAAGAGATAAGAAGTTCTAGTAGCAAAGAATGGGATAGGTGGTTGGGTTTGCAATTTAGACATAAGGCCATAGTGGGAAAAAGACATCCTTGGGATAGTGTTGAATAAAGGAGTTGAGCTATGCATTTGATATCCTATTAAAGGGAAACCTCCTCCCAGGCTTCCTTGTTGATAACTAACCTGTTGCTGCAACTTAATAGCCAAATGATAGACTTTGGATAGAGAATCAATGTCACCTACTGGATATGTCCTTTAGAAGAACAAACCTAGCAAAGGGTCTATAACCCAAAAATATGCTTGAATAACATTGTTCTCAGTAACCAAATAGGGATCTTGTAATCTCCTATACATTCGCTGGAACCTAGTATTGAATAAAGGAAAAGATTCACCTGGTTCCTTACTTATGGTAGCAAATTGATGATATAAAAGAGTCGGATCCACATACACCCCGAATTGGTTGATAAAGGCATTTGCCAAATGTGTCTAGGTCAGAATGGAACCTTGAGGAATATTAAGGTACCAATTATATGCCATATCCCCTAAGGATTAAGGGAACAATCTGTAGACTACATCGTGGTGAGTTATTTGAGCTCTAGTACAAGCATCCTTTAAAGCTTGTATATGCACTTCAGCACTCCTTGACTCACCATGAATGTACTTAGGGCAGAATTTCTTAGGGTTTTTGGGAATATCGTGAAAACCTCCAAGGATAGTCCCCAATGGAGAGGGATTATTATGAAAGAATGCCTTTGGTGGTGGTGGTGGTGGTTGAGCCAGCCGTTGTATGGGTTAAATCAACTATGATGACAACTGAGATGAACTGGCGGATGGATAAATTTGTATCCATTGGGATATTGGTGAAAATACTGGTGGAGTGATCAGAGCTAGTAACGGTGGTATGATGGTTGCCCCATTTTTGTAATACTTATGTCTTGTTGGGGTATTGAGTTCTATAAAAGATGATGGATTCCTAGTCGACCGAAGAACTCTGCAGGGCCTTTCTGAGGAAGATGACCCAGCTTTATCTAGCTTTCCCTTCTAGGCCCTCCTTCTAGCGCCAATTCCTGTTGATGGTGATTTTGGCACCATAACAATGCAAGCAGAATATTGCTACTCTGCTTCTCTTGAAAGAGAAAGGCAACGCATGGATGCCTTAACTCCCAAGGTCTTTTTAGTTGGGTCTCAACTATGCTGATGTTGCTCAGTGGCCAATGCAACAGTAATATTGAAGGGGCCTACTGGTATTGGGCTTCTAGATTATTCTAGGATCAAACATGAAAATAAAACCTACTTTAACAGGGGTTTTAAAGAAACAACAAAAGATAGATCAGGGTTTTGGAATAGAAAAGAATGACAACTCATCCAATCTTAACCAGATTTTTTAACTTCAAGGAATAATAAAGTAAAACTGCAGAACAAGATAAGCTTGTGATTGACACACAACCTCTTTCATTCTCAGTGCCAATTCGCATAACAGATTTTAATTACCATTTAAATAAAACACAAAATAATATTTCATTCCTTGAAGGCTCCACAAATCAAATGATTAAACTAAGATAAGTATCATTCAAGGACACAACATGAAGTAGATTAAACTCTGATTGCTTCTACTATTATTAAAATAGATAAACAATAATTACAAAGCTGACACAATCACCAGTGTACAGAGAATCTGAGGCTCCAGATTGTTTCCAAACTACACTAAGATAATTTAGGAAATACATTCTAGTCTATACTAAAGTTCAATTGTTTAAACAAGAAGACAAGAGAAACTTCTCATTACTCAGAATCAAGATGCAACTCTCTCTCCTTCTGCTAACTGACTAACTCCTAATAGTTCTCTAAACCTAGAAGTTCTAATCTAGAAGTGCTAACACTAAAAAATTATGGAACCTCCCTCTATTTTTATAAGAGGCCAGAATGCCATATATACATCCCCTCCCAAGAAGAATGTCGATGCCCGTTTTAGGGTTTACAAAATATCCACATCCTAGAGAGTCAGCGTTTAGATCTTTTTAGAAAGTCAGTGATGCACCAAACTCAAATCCTTGTTGTCTATGTCGGTGAAGATTCTCTCTTGAGGCATTATGTAGATCTTTTGCAACTACCGCATTTACTTCAAGGCTTCGTGTCCATCCTTAAACTCCTTCTCAGGGTTGCCTTTAATGCTCTAGGATATCCCGCCATTAATATTAATTACCTCTGTCAGTGGTCACCATAGCTATCCCTCTGAGTCATGGTTTCTTCGTTCTTCGGCCTCCTTTCTATCCTAGAATTTTCCACGCATTGACCACCTTATGGAAGCGCCATTGGGTCTCCCTGTAGATCTCTGCATTATCTCCTGAATCGATTTATCCCTTGGTGAACTTAGAATGAATCCACCTTGTGTGCTTTCCTTTTGATCTTCTCTCTCAGGAGTAGTCAATCGGTCAAAGGGACCGATGAGTCAGTCTTTTGGCTCCCTCGTTGGATGATCACATGCCACGGGAGCTATTCAGGCAGTCAACAGTGGTCTGAATAGTATCGCATGTCAATGAGACACCATCGGTGTCTCCCCAATGCGATGATATCATATAGCGGCCATCAGAAAGACCTTTCAATGTCACCGAGACTTCCTGGCGAAGATGCCAACCTTTCAGTGAGCTTCTTCATGTTGGCGAGATGATTGCTTGTCATTGTGACCTCATAGCGATGTCTCCTTTACTTCCCGAGCCTATTTATTTTTAGTGTGACACCTTGGAGTCGCCCAGACCTTATGACAAGCTTTTGTTTTCTTCCCTAACTTATCTTGTTGACAAGAGTCACAGCGAGGCCAAACTCCTTGGGCAAGCTCCTCTCTGATGTTGGGGAGATAGTAAGGTCTCAAGGAGACCTCTCCCTAAACCTCCTTCTTACCGAGCTCCTCTTCTGCTTCGATGAGACATTTCGTGTCAGTGAAATGCTTTGTGGAAGGCAATACCCTTCAGCGAGATCCTCTCAAGCTCATCTTTCTTTCTGCAAGACTCCTCACTATAGGCCAAACATCATGCTGAGTTGAGGATCATTCATCGAGCTCATTCTATGTTGGTAATACTCTTGGCAACTTTCTTGCATGTCGTTGAGACTCTTTTGTATTGGTAGGACCTTTCACCGATTTCCTTCACTCTCGTCGAGCTTCCTAGTTGTCTCCGAGACACCATTGGGTCGGAAAGACAATGAGACCTCCTGCCGATGGACCCCCTTGCGCCTTGTCAATGAGACACTCTTTCCTTACCAAGACTTCTCTCTGAAGTAAAGTGTCACCGAAAAGATTTGTTCACCCTTTGCAAGTCGGTGAGACATTAGGCTTTCGCCAAGACTCCATCCTGAACTCAATACCTCTCGCTGAGATCCTTGAGACATACCATTATGCACAGAACATGATCCTACAAAACAAGGTCTTCATTAGTCCTCTAAATCACAAAAATATCCCACTCAAACTTACCCAGAACACCCATTATTTTATTACACTTCGCAAGGAAAGACTTACTTCTGGTGGAGGCAGAACCAAATCCGAATGGGAACAACACCTACCCTCAAAACTGGCAGGGGCGAAACTAAAAGAGAATCAGAACCAGGACCGAAGTCAAGATGGGAATAAGCCATGGAAATAATCAACATTTCCAAGCTCACACTGCATCCCAGATCCGAATCTGCTAAGGAAAGAAAAATGTAAAGGGTTGAATCAAGTGCCAGTAGAGCCAGAGCGAAACAAAGAACTAGGCAGGACTGGGGTCAGAACCAAATCTGAACCAGAAACTTCTCCAAGTTTCAGGTTCAGATCTCGTTCTGAACCTGCCTCCGACATCACCCAAAAAGAGGAAGAAAGGAACAAAAAGAGAAAGAGGAAAAGGGGAAGGAAAACCCCAAAACAAAGCAAAAAGAAAAAATAGAAAGGAAAAGAATGGGACAAACAGAATCAGGATCAGGACGAAACCTGAACCAGAAACTTTTTCAAGTTTCAAGGTTTGGTTCCCGTTCCAGTCTTGAGTTCACCAAAACAATACAAGACGCAGAAGATAGAAAAAAAAAACAAGCAGAACTGGGGCCGGGGAAGAAAGATAAAACAGAACATTGGAAGAGGTTCCAAGTTTGGTTTCCATTTCGGTCCCGGGTACACCAGAAAAAGAAGAGAAACTGCTCAAGGCTGAAAAGAAAATACCTAAGGCAATGGACACAAACTGACAAAGACCAACGAAGAGAGAAGAACAAAGAAGGAAGGGTCGGACCCGGGATAGAATCGAACGAGGAACTTGAGAAAGTCCAACATTCCATTTCAGGACCGAACCTGACTCCGACAAAGAACAAATGAAGAAGATGAAGAATAGCCAGAACCAGAGCCGGGGACGAAACAAGACCAAAACATAGAAGAAAACTCCAAGTTTGGTATTGGTCTCAGTTCCGCCTCCAACAGAACTTTGAAAGGAAGACGCCTAAGGAAAAAAACCAAAGCCCAAAGAAAACAAAAGAAAAAGGGGAACCCATTTTGATCCAGATTCAAAGTGGGGTGGTTATGCAAGGCATAACAAGAACCAAACTAACTTCATTGTCTCCAAAGACATTGTCTAGCTGCAAGAATGTTTATACCTGCTAATATAATCAGCACACATTATGCTTGAAAGTACTGAACAATAAACCAAACATTACACTATCTTTGTAGACAACAATAGAAAGACAGAACCACTATCTGTTGTTCTGCACATTATCCATTGACCATTAGATAGTTGCAACATATATTATCAATATTAACAAGTAAGAGCATTGCAACTGTTACACCAATGATCTCACTTAACTATTGTCCACTATCACTTCCTTAATACTACTTTTGGAAGAAGACATGGCATATCACTGTCCATAAACACTATATTATTAAAAAAAAATGCTTGCACCTTATACCACTAAAAAAACATATGCAACCAACTAAAAAAATATATATTTTGAGCCTTCAAAAACTTCACAAAGTATACACTAGTGTATACTATTCAAGTAGATAACTCATTAGAATTACTTTACTAATCAGTACTACAATGATAGAGCCCAATACAACAACCAATCACAAGGATAAAATAAAAATATTTGAAATGCACCCTAAAACTGCACATAGATGATTTAGTGAAGAGGAATATGAGGAAGATCATTCATTGTCTCCCTCAACTGAGCACTCATTTTGACACATCTTATTTCTTGCAGATTGTAAATGGTCCCTTGAGTTCTTGAACCTGCAGCAACAATTTCACCTATTTTCTTTCTAATCTCACACCCAAGAGCATCAAAAAGAATATTAAAACCTTGATCACAGATCTGAGTCACACTCAGAAGATTATGCTTGAGACCTTCTGCATAGTACACATCTTGCAAACATAGGTTATCATCCAAAGAAATTGTACCTTTCCCAATTATTTGAACACAATCATCATTTCCAAACCATACTAAACCACCATCACAATATTCAAAATTGAGAAATTTTTGTTTTATCACCTGTCATATGGTGTGAGCACCCACTATCTAGAATCCATTCATTGTTCACCTTAGAATGTAAGATTGTTTGACTAAATGTACCCTCTGCCTTTTCATTAATCTTCTTTGGTTTCCAAATCAACTTTGTTTTAACAGTATCAAAAATTTGTTTGGACTTGTATCTCTTTGCTACATATCTGAGATTTCTATATTATGGATTTAAACTTCTATTGAACACAACTGATGGCTTAAAAAAAAATAAAAAATCACATTGTTATGCTAGGATTTATCGGAATGAAAAAAATGATCTTTTATAAACCCAAGAATTGTTTTATCATTATAATATCTTTGTTTACCTAAAATTTATACTAGTTTATTATTGCTATCACACATATCAAGTTCTTTCCTCAAGTCAGAAAATTTTTCCTCTAAAGTGCAACATTCTTTTTCTTTGATTTCTAACTGCATTTTTGTAACTTCTAGTATTTCAATTTTAAGTTTCAATTCAGCAATTTGTTTTTCAGAATTATTCTTCTTCACCATAGCTTCCTCTTTGAGTTTTTGAATGTATCTTAAGGCACTGCTTAATTCACTCTCAAGATCAACCTCTTCCTCTTTGTTAAAAAAAAACCTCCACTTCCAGATGTGCCACAACCTCTAACAATTTTTGTGGATGTTTCTTCCTGCAACTCTTCATTTTGATACATTTCAATCAGTTTGTTCTAAACATCCTTTGCATCCTTGCAATAAATGACCTTAGCAATAATTTCATTTGGAAAAATATTAAAGATAGAATCCATAGCCCTAGCATTGTATTCAAGAGCCCCATTTTCATCTAGTGTAGGAGGAGATGTTGTAGAAATTGAACAACCTTTTTCAACTGCTTCCCACACATTAAATCCTAAGGAAGGTAAATAGATTTCTATCCTACGTTTCCAAAAAATAAATTTTGTGCCTTCAAACTAAGGTATTCTAAATATAGGATATTCTTCTATTTTTGAGCTATTGTTCATAACATTATCAATCTCTTTATTATTATCTTGACTTGGATTAATAACTGTCATAAACAATGTTTCATCTCCTTCCTCAATAGATGCATTTGTACCACTGTTGGATACATCTACAATCAGAATTTTCTTTTTTTAAAGACATTTTTCTTCTTAGAATTATTTTGTTTTTTCTTCCCCTACCTATTATTTTTTTCTTCATCACTTTCAGAGTCCTTGTTAGGACATTGAGCAGTATAATGCTCAGTTTTTCCATAATTAAAACATTTAAAAGGTAGTTTCCCTTTATACCTTCTAGAACCTCTTTTTAGTTTGCTCACAAGGATAGATGCATTGTCATCTATTTTCTCTGGATCAGAGTTTATTTCATTATCCTTTTTCATAGACTTAAAGGATGCTTCTTTGGTAGTGGGATTTTTAGTACACATTCTCATTTTGTAGGCTGTCAAGACACCATGTAGTTCATCAATAGTGAGTTTTTTAAAATCTCTTTCTTCTATAGCAGATATTTTAGGATCATATTTAGTTTTCAATGACCTTAACACCTTTTTAAAAACTACACTTTCTTCGAAGGTTTCACCAAGACCATAAATTGAGTTCACAACTTCCTGAACTCTTAAAATGTAATCATCTACCTTCTCTTCCTCGGTCATCTTTAAACTTTCAAACTTGGCTTTGAAAGATTGTAATTTAGCTTCTTTAACTTTTTTATCACCTTCATAAATACTAGACAATTTATCCCAAATAGACTTTGCACTTTTATAGTCCACAATTTTAACCAACACACCATTATTCAGCCCACAACAAATGGCATTTGTAGCCCTAGCATCATTTCCATATGCTTTTTTTCTAGTCTTCAGTAGAGGGTGTTGATGTGGTAGTGAATTCATATTCAATAGCATACCAAACCTCATAACCAAGAGAGCTTATATGACGTTTTATTCTAAATTTCCAAAAAGCATAGCTAGTACCATCAAATAATGGTGCTCTAGAGGTAGAAAAAACTTCTTGATTTTCCATAACTAGTAGTCTATTACCAGGATCCCTTTAAGTTTGTTAAAATTTTGTCAAGGGTTTGGATCTGATACCAATTTTTGGAGTATGATACCACTGAGGGGGTGGTGAATCAGTGGTATCAAAAATTCCAAAAATATTTTTAATTAATCTTTCAAGAAATTTTCCTTAGAAAGTAGGTAACTTAAACAACTTGACCATTTAATGCAACATCATAAATAAAGAGAGGAAATCTTGTCATAATAGCAAGAACCTCAATTTGATTTAACAATATTGCATCAATTAGTGCTTATGAAATTTTAGTGATATAATCCTTCATTGATTGCAATAGAAAAATTTAAATATGAAATACTTGAGCAAGAACAAAGTTAATCAATGAAACCAATCACACCATAACACAAATGACTTTCATGAGTGGAAAACCCTCTGGGGTAGAAGAACCACTTGTAAAATTGTCTCACTGGCTTAATCAGAAAATTGCCTCACTGGCAACAAAAGCCTCACTGGCTACAAAATTCCTCACTAGAAACAAAAAGCCTCACTAGCTACCAAATACCACACTGACATTGTAACTTGCTTCAACAAATAAGATGGAAGAAAAACAATATACATAGGATCGCTTTGTTTCTCTAAAGAACATATTGACTTACACTTTTAATGCCTTCTATGTCCTTCAAACTTCATTATACTTGAAGTCTGAAACACACACAAAAAACTAAATTTGTTTCACTATTTTTATCATTTATATTTTAAAGTACTCAACAACTTCACAACAACATTTTTACATATACATCTTGTTAAATTTTTGTAGTAGTATGAGCTCTGCTAGGGTTTTGTGTTTTTTGCGGTCACCCTTGTGTCATACTGCACCTCCTACATAGGAAAACCCTCCTTTATTATGAGTACGACCACATTTACTATGATTTATTGTTTTAATATGCCTTCAACCAACTCTAACCCAATAGTTCTTGCTAGTGTTAGTGGTTTGACGACGATAATCAATGGCTCCTCCTCGGAACAAGTGTCCCTAGAAATTTGTTCTGAAAGTCTTTCACGAGGTAAGCATCCTGATTCATCAGCTGATGTGGTTTTTCCTTTACCAAAATTTGATTCTTCCTGTCAATGGCTTGAACAATACACCCTTTTTGGGTATTTTTTGGGAGAACTCCCCCTTAAAGTGTGCTTAAAGATTGGGTTAGCAAGGCTTGGGCCCCTCATGGGGTCCGCCTTGATATGGTCCAAAACTTAACCAAGGGTTTATTTTTGTTCCGCTTTGCGGAGGTCAATCATGTGCAGGCCATCTTAAGCCATGGGCCCTGGTATGTATGATCCTCTCTCTTAGTTTTTCAGGCATGGATTCATGACTTTGTTGTCTCGGATGACACCAAGTTGTGGGTCCCCATTTGGATTGAATTTCTCGGTCTTCCCTTGCCTTGTGTGCCTTTCTTGAATAGTATAGCCTCTTCATTAGGGAGGGTTATCTACATTGAGCCAGATAGGTTCTTTCAGGCCCGCCCCCAAAAGAGGGTTTGTGTGGAAGTTGACCTTTCCAAAGATTTAAAAGACTCCATTAATATCCAAATTGGAGCTTTCCGCCACACCCAAAAGGTCACCTATTTCAATTTTTCCAACTCGTGCTATAAGTGTCAGTCAACGGACCACAAGATAAAGTACTACCCTTTAGTATTGCTTCATACACCTTCTCCACCATGAGATGCTGAAAAGCCTCATTCGGTGGCTACTTCTGTCGCCAAACTTGAGGTGAAATGGACTACGATTACGAACCAAAAGAATAAATCCACCAGTTTCGAGTCGGGTCCTATGACCTCTGAACTAGTGAAAGATGTTTCAAACCATTTTGTGAAGGGGAAAGAAGCTCTAGCTGGAGCCAATTATGTTTCATAGCAACCTAGGCCAAAGGCTACACCTCGGTCGGTTGCTATCATGTTCACACAACCGAATGTGGTTTCACAGCCGAATGTGGCTTCTCCTATAATAGGAGCTCATGGGCGTTCTTGTAGCCCCTCCCCCCTAGGGAAGAAGGGGAATATGTCCAGGAAAAATGGAGGATTTCCTCCCCATCCATCCAAATTGGATCAGTTCTGCTAGAATTTTTATAGAATTATTTCTCTTCTCTTAATGAAGAGGAATCAGATTTCGACAATATGGAGGAGTTTCACTCATGAAGTTCCTTTCATGGAATGTTCGAGGTCTAATAGAACTCTCCAGAAAGTATTTTTTCAAGGATACCTTGTGTAAGTACTTTGGTGTTGAAATTCTTTGTCTCCAGGAAATTAAAATCTCTCGTTTCTTGCTTGCTGCAGCTTGTCACTTTATTTGGCCAACCAGTCAAATGTTCTATACTACCCATGATGCTGGGCGTGGTGGAGCTATCACCCTTTTGGCCCCATGATGGCACTCTTCTGTGGTTGATCACGGGTCTGATCCCACTCATCGGCTCGTATGGATCCTTCTCAACATTGATAATCATTCTTTTGGGATTATTAATGTCTATGCTTCTAATGATGTTGTGGAATGCTCTTTGCTCTGATGTTGGATTGTTGATTCTTTACCAATTGCTACTTGGTTATTCTATGGGGATTTAAATATGGTAGAAATGGCATCTGAAAAAGATGGCACTCTTCCATTCAGATGGATAGCTGGGGAATGGGAGGTGTGGTTTTACATGCATAATAAATTCGGGCTTTTTTATCCCAATATTGGTTTCCGCCATTCTCATTCTCTCTAGCACACTTGGTGTAATTTTCGTGTTGGTTCTGATAGAATATTTAAGTGCCTTGATCTTTCCATGATCTCAGTGCAATCTTTTTTTCCTTTGATAGCTCATCTCTCTCGATTAAGCCGTTAGTGGATATGACCTTGTCAAATCATTTCCCCATTTCTTTTTGCATTGAATGGGAGACTCGATAGCCTAGCACATGTAAAACTTAGTTATTTTAAACACATCTTTACTCTACCATATGCCTACCTTGGCCCACATTTGTAGAGTTTGGAATTTAGAGTGTAGGCTAGCTCATCATACAAACTGGATTTCTTGGTGGAATAAGGCTATCATCCGCATGACTAGATTTTTGCGCATTTATTGGCGCTAGCTGGAAATTTTTCGCTGGCGATCTTATGAGGCTACCACCACTGACCTCTGTGTTGCCTCTGAGGCTTTGGAAGCCAGCCTCTTTTCCCCCTCTCTTCAAGGCAGGGTGGCGGAGCTAAGGCACAAAAACAAATTGCTGATAGCTATGTTGCTCAAGGAGCACAAATCAAAGCCCGGTTGCACTAGCTAAAAGTTTTTGATCATGCCTCCAAAGAGTTTTTCTTGGCTCTGTGTGCCAGACACACATCCCCGAGCATTAAAAAAATTAAAGATGGTACTCAAGTGCTCTTTGATCTGCTTGACATTCTCCAGGCCTTTGTGCATCATTATGAGCAAATGTTCACTACGAAGGAAGTCATGCTTGTGCGACAGCAGACCCTTTAGGATTGCCTTGTTATTGTGCCGAATAAGCTTTCTTTAGCTTAGAAATTTTTTTGCGATCAACATTTATCAGTTGATGATCTCAAAGAGGCTGTGTATTCCATGGTTGATGGCAAAGCCCTGGGAACTGATGGATTCCCTTGTGAATTCTACAAAGCCATGTGGGCCAATATTGGGCATGTTCTGCATCAAGTTTACTTAGAAGCATATCACTCTAATTGCTTGGGTAATTTAATTAATAAAGGTAACATAAAATTCATACCTGAACCAGGTGACCCAAAAGACATCTGTAACTAGTGACCTATCACGCTTCTTAATGTCTTTGACAAGATTATTGCCAAGGCCTTGGATCTTAAAATCCATCATCTTCTACATCATATTGTGTGCCCAGAGAAAATTGGGTTCATCAAATCTAGATTTATTCTAGATAATATCATTGTCATCTGGGAAGGCATGGAATGGGTCTGATGCTCAAACCAGAAAGTTGTGTTCATTAAGATTGACTTCTCCAAGGCTTATGATTGGATTGAATGGCCGTTTATTTTGGCTATGCTACAAGCCCTGGACTTTGGGCCTAATTTCATTCAATTTGTTCAAATTCTCTTTGCGAATGCCTTAGCTTGTATCACCATCAATGGTCGCCAATCCTCTGCCTTTGGACTCTTTTGTTCCATTAGGCAAGGATGCACGCTGCCCCCCTCTTTATACGTGTTTGTAGCTGAGGGTTTTGATTATCTTTTGGCCAATGTTGTTTCCCAGTGGCGAGTCAAGGGCATTTCTCTGCCCAATTCTCAGGATCAACTTGTTAATGGCCATTTTGCTGATGACTCATTTCTCACCATTCTGGAAGATGAAAACTCTGTTGCGACAGCTCTTGAATGTCTTAATACTTTATTTCTTGCCTTCGGCTCTACCATCCAATAGCATAAAACTTTGTGTTACCGACAATCTATCTTGCCCTCCCTGTCGTGGCTGTAGTAGTATGGTTGGAAGTGGATTGGTCCTGGTGAAGTTTTTTGGTTTCTGGGCATTCCCTTTGCTTTTTAGGCATCTCCAGCTAAGCTTTGGCAAGCCGTGCTCTCCAGAGTTGAGCAGAAACTTACTTATTGGGTTACTAAGCCCCTTTCTTTAGCAGGAAAATTCTAGGTGTGTTCCAAAATCCTGGCGGCCACCCATGTCTACTATTCTTCTTGTTGGGCCCCCTCCAAAGCTGCCTTGTGATTTTCTCTAAGCCTCCTCTGAAACTCACATAGGGTTTCATCAGATGGCTTGGGAATTTTGTTGTCTTCCCATAGATTCGGGAGGCCTTAGGCTTCTTTCTACTCAATGGCAAGGGACTACTCTATTTGTTAAATGAGTTATTCATGCCCTTACAGGGAACAAGGCCTGGAAAATTCTTCTCAGGCATAGTATTCAATCAGGTTTCCCTATTCATAGACCTGCCTAGAAGGGGATTGTCTTTCAAACCCTTCTAGTCATGAATGAACCAATCCAAATTGTCGGGACTTTTGTTATCAAAAGTATCTGGCAGGCTTGGAAAACTGTCAAACCCTAGCTCTGCTGGGCTGGCTCTGGTTTTCGAGATAGGCTATCTCTTAACCAGCATAATGTTTGGTGGTCACCTTTTTTTTCTAGTAATGGTCAACTAATGGCTAAGTTGTCAGGGATTAAGGTGCTCAGATTTCACAAGAAGGGTATTCAGACCCTGCATCAAATTTTTTCCAGGCCCACCATGTGTATCATGTTGTGGGATGCTTTTCGTACCTAGTATAGGCTTCAAAACTAGGACCATGCTATTTATGATGGTCTCGTGAATGCCATTCCTACTGAGATGCTTCATAAGGTTGGAATTCATGTGACCAAACCTTGGCGGAAAGACTAGAAGTGGTTTCTAGACACCCATTTCAGGAACTACAAGCCTCGGCTTGGCTATAGGTGGCTCTCACCACATTTTCCTATCATTCAGAGTTTGAACCAGAGGTGGATTCTTCAATCTCCCACTTATGTTTAGCATAAAATATTTGCTGCCACTTGGTCTATAAGTGTTGAGTCGAAGCTCACCCACTTTTCTTGGTGTATTCTTTTCCAAGGCTTGCTTGTGGGCTCTCAGCTAGTTCATTTGGGGGTCCAGGAGCCTTGTTGCCCTTTTTGTGGGAAAGTTGAGAATTTTAAGCATATTTTTTGGTTTTTCCCTAAAGCTCAACAACTTTGGACTTGAATTCATGACTTTTTTTGGCCCTTCCGGCCAGAACCTTTCTCCTGGCACATGGTGTTTCTTGGAGATTCTCCCAGAATTCCTGCAAAATTCACCTAGCTCTGGCACACTTTTAGGGTGGAGATTCTTTTCGATATTTGGAAGGACATAAAGGCTTGCATTTTTTCACACTCTCAAATGGATTTTCATATTTCTCTATATGCTAAAGCTATGATTTTCTCTAATGTGATTTTACAGGTTCAAGTGCAAGCTAACAAAGTTGCACTTGAGGTTGCTCACCTTCAGGTTCTTCTGGATCACTAGGGAAATGCCCCTTGTATTGTTGCTCGGGTCCCCGCCTCACCCACTACTTCTCGCGGCCAGTCGCCCTCCAGAGGCCAGCAGTGGAGTGGCTCTGCGAGTCCCCATTCCTAGCCTCCACCTCAGCGAGACAGTCACACCCCTCGGCATCACTGTTCTCCTCCACTGTGAGCTAATCAGGGGTGGCCTACTCGCGGTGCTTCAAGGAGCAGCGGTGATAGTGGGTGGCCCTCTGTAGATCCTCCTGCTTCTGGCTCTGGGTGGCCAGGTTTTGATAAAGCATTCCCGCGTATGGCACTTGCTATCTTGCCCCAACGTGAGGAAGAAGATAAAGAAAAAAAAGATGTTGATGATGGTTGGGGTCCTCCTACTGACATCACTCTAGACCCTGCTGATGTATGGGGGAGAAATTTGGATGACAGAGACCCTCCTGGCTCTGTTGGCACTATTCTGGCCGCTTAATGGCCTTTTTTTTAGCTTTCTTATTCTGGACTTTTGGGCTTAGCCCACACGATTTGTTAATTTTCTAGACTTTTCCCATGTGACTCTCGGGGTGTGCCTCTCTACCACCCGCCCTTTTTTTGTGAATATGTATTTTTTATATTTTATTAATATAGATGCTTGCCTATTCATCAAAAAAAAATTCTATAGTAGGGTTTCAATAGAAACCCCTTTTAACAAGATATTCAATATAAAAAAAATATGACTCTTTCCTTTTTATTCTACCTCCACTCTCAAAAAAAAAAAACCAAGCCGAGCATTTGCATACCACATTTAAGGCAACCATTAACTAGGTGAGATGAAAAAAATGGCCATACCTTGGTTAGTTTACCAAAGAAAATTGATCGTGTGTGTGGGAAATGTTAGTATCAAAATAAGATAACAAAAACACACAAATGCAACATTAAACTAAAGAAAGCTAAATAAAATGAAATCAAAGAAATCAAACAGAGCTTATTCAAAATCGTTCCATTGTCCTCTATCTCCAGTGATTTGCTTAAAGCTGCTGCTCTCAGATTGTGTAAGCAAAGCTTCTCAGAATGGCAATTTGTAGAACAAGTATGCAAAAGAAGAGTACTTCTCTATCCTATATGCTGGTGGAGTGAAATGTTGATATACGGATATGTACAAGGGTTGTAGATTATGCACAAGGGTTGTGGATTATGAATGTTATTGAATCTATGATATGAGAATGATAGGCCATGATATGGATTGCTAATATGCTAAGCTATGCTATGCTATGATTCTAAAGGCTATGGAAGTTGGAAGGCTGATTGACTATAGTTTTTCTGTATGAAAGCTTCTTCTTTTTTTGAAGTCCCGGCAGTCCCTTTTATAGATTTTTGCAGGCAAGAGCCTGGCTGGAAAAGATCAATGGTTGTGAGATTGTCTGGTAATTTTGAATGATGAGAGATTGAGAGGTTGAGAGGAAGATGGAAGATTTTGGGAGGTTGGAGAGAAGAATGGAGGTTTTTCTTCAACCCATGGGAACAACTTTGCTCAGAAACAGAGAAATTTAATTTTTTGTTTTGAAGTTGTTTCACGGTTGTTGGAGATAATCCAAATTACATAAATAAATTTATTTAATTTTATGTGAGTTTGAGGATTTAAAATATTTTTGAAATATTTGATGTAAATAGACATTAGAAGATTTAATTAAATATTTGGAATATTTAATTGTGAATAGACTTTAGAAGATTTAATTAAATATTTGGAATATTTAATTGTGAATGGAATTTGGAAGAATTAATTAAATATTTAGAATATTTAATTGTAAATGGAATTTAGAGGATTTTTAGAAGAGAAGAATATTTAATCTTTATTTGAATAAAATATTCAAGCCAAGATTATATGATAATTAATATAAATAAATAATAATGTTTATTTAATTAATTAAGAAATGGATAAGAAAAGTGATTAAATAAACTTATTTATTTAATCAAAATGAAAGAATGAACAATATATAAATAAATTATTTAGATTTATTTATACACAAATTGAATTTAGAGTTTTAATTAAATATTAAAAATATTTAATTAATTACCAAACTATTGTGATGTGACCATTTTTAGGTGTATAAATTTTGCCCCTCTTTGAAGTGATGTGTTTTACGTATTGCTTCAAAGAATTTTAAAATTTTCCCCAGATTTTGATTGTCGAATGTTGATAGGTATATTCCCCCTCAGATGATGAATCGATAAGATTTTGATTTTTGTGATTTTTTTTGAATTTTTAGATTTGTTGGAATTTTTTGATTTTTATGATTTGTAAGATGTCGATTCATCGTTCGAAACTTATGATGTGAAGAAATTGACGTGGTAAGATGTGAGATGAAAAATTGATGACCTAAATTTCCCTTGATTTGATTTCGATTGATTTGTTTTGATAAATTTGTTCCCAAGGTTGTTGGAAAACAAATAGTAGTTGATATATTTGCTTTCAAGTTAATGAAAAACAAATATTTGTTTGATAAGTTTGCTTCTAAAGTTGTTAAAAACAAACAAGATTTTGATAAATTTGCTTTTCATGATGATGAAAAACAAATAGTTTGTTGATAAGTTTGCTTCTAAAGTTGTTAAAAACAAATAGGATCTTGGTAAATTTGCTTTCCATGATGATGAAAAACAAATAGGTTGTTGATAATTTTGCTTCTAAAGTTGTTAAAAACAAACAGGATTTTGATAAATTTATTTTCCATGATGACGAAAAAATAAATAGTTGATAAGTTTGCTTCTAAGGTTGTTAAAAACAAACATGATTTTGATAAATTTGCTTTTCCATGATGATGAAAAAGAAATAGGTTGATATTCAGATTTGATTGATTTGTTGTGATGATTTGATATTGATGTTGCTTTGACTTGATGATTCTTCCTATTCAATAGGAGAGATTGAGCATCTTGCAGTTACGGGAGTGATTCCCAAAGATATGAAATGTTTGATACTTTGCCAACTTTTGGGAAAATCTATGAAATGCAAAATGCAAAATGTAACTTGAATGTAATCTTATAATAACCATGCAAATTTATCCGTGCAACATTGCCATTTTGAGAGCTTATTTGTGCTTTTTGTGTCATCATAGAGCATTGAAATTTTGAAAGCTAATATGAGCATCAAAGGGTATGTTAGCACCAGTGATGACCTAAGTATTGCTTTCATGATTTTTGATATAGCAAGATAATACGAGCATCTAGGTATAATTGAACCAAGATGACCTGAGTATCGCTTGCATAAATAGACAAGAGTTAACCTGTTTCCCATCCAAATTCTGAAATGTCATCAATGATACTTAGTAGAGCATGTCTCATGAACAGTTTGCATAGTACTAATGATTCACTCACAAACAACAAACAAAGAAAAATCACACTCCTTCCTTTCTTTTCTAGTTCAGAACATCATTGAATTGCTCCAGAGATATGATAGAAATCGATCAACAATTCAAATTTTTCCTAAAGTATTCCAAACATTATTCAGATTAAGATCATCCAACTTGGTTATCAACATTGATGTTTGTGTTTTGATTAACGTTGTTTTGACCAAGTTGTTTGATTTCATTGGCATTGAGTGATCGTTTTGGTGTTGTGGTTGATTTGATGGGTCAATGTATGTTATGTTTTGTCAAAGCGTCATTTGTCCATTTGTGATGTTCTAAAAGCTCATTTCCCCTCTCTTGTGTAGTCTATGTTGCTGCCCCCAGTGTAAATAGAATCTGATTGGTATGAATATGTACAAATTTCATCAAGCCATGATGAAATAGAAGGATTCTCGTTGCATGATATTGATATGATATATATGTACAAATGATAGATATGGATAGATGATGCTGAAAAGCGAATGCAAGACATAAGCTAATAGATAGAGGAGCCTATTTTGATCACAAGTAGTGCCTGTTTGCTAGGTTTTCACCATTTGTTTTTATTACACTTTTTTAGATCATGTGAATTTCTTCAAGACCTTTTTTTATTTTTTGTATTTTTTTTCAAGACTTTTTCTGATTTTTATGTATTTTTTCAAGACTTTTTCTAATTTTTAATGATTTAGATATAGAACTTCTTCAAATGAATGTTGTTGATCGACTCTTCAAACAGGTCCCCTTCTGACGTAGATAATTGATATGCTCCAAAACTGTATACTGCAATGATGACAAATGGACCAAGCCAATTTGGTTCAAATTTTCCTTTCTTTTCTCTATCTTGTTGATTGCGTGGATTTTCTTTCAAGACTAAGTCACCTACTTGAAATGTCTGTGGTTTAACTTTGTGATTGTAGCTATAGGACATAACTTGTTGATAACCCTTCAAATGATCAGCTGGATGTTGACGTCTTTCATCTAACAGTTCTAGCCCTTGCAGATGAGATACTCGGTAGTCTTCATCATTTATCAATCCTTTGAGTGAAACCCTAAGCAAAGGTATTTCAACCTCTAATGGTAAGATTGCTTCTACTCCATATACCAAGGAATATGGGGTAGCTCCTATTGGTGTGCGAATGCTAGTTCTATATGCCCACAAAGCTATATTTAACTGGGCATGCCAATCACAACTAGCATCATTTACCGTTTTCTTCAAGATCTTCAAGATTGTTTTGTTTGAAGCTTTTGCTTGGCCATTTCCTTGTGAATAGTAAGGTGTAGAGAATCTATTTTGGATGTGAAATCTTTCACAAATTTCATCAACATCCTGATTCTTGAAAGGCCTCCCATTATCAGTGATGATACAATTAGGAATTCCATATCGGCAGATGATGTAATTTAGGATAAATGAAGAGATTTGTTTACCGGTCACGGTCGTCAAAGGAACAACTTCGATCCATTTTGTAAAATATTTTGTAGCCGTGATGATGAATTTATGCCCATTTGATGATGAAGGATGAATTTTTCCAACAAGATCTAATCCCCACTGAGAAAAAGGCCATGTTAGAGTGAAAGGTTGTAGTTCCTATGCAGGTGCATGAATAAGATTCCCATGAATCTAGCATTTAGAACACTTCTTGACAAAAGTAAAAGATTCTCTCTCCATGGTAGGCCAATAATATCCCATTCTAACAAGTTTCTTGGCTAAGGTTAAACCACTTGAATGAGTTCCACAAATACCACCATGAACCTCTTGTAAGGCTTGTTCAGATTTGTCACATTCAAGACATCAAAGGAGCGTACCATCAAGACCACGTCGGTAAAGGATATTGGTGATCAAGGTATAACGAAATGATTGGCGTATGAAATTCCTTTTTTGGTTTCGAGATAAATCTGGAGGTAAGATGTTATTTTTTAGGTAGGTATAAATCTTGCCATATAAAGATGAATCAGAACTGGTTAAATGGAATATGACTTGGGTCTTAGGATTATCATAGGCAGGAGAAAAAAATTGTTCCACCAAGAATTCGTACCATTTTTTATTTTCTGATAATTGTAACAAGGAAATAATTGTAGCCATTGCATCTACAACATTATTATCAATCCTTGGGATTTGTGAAAACTTGATTGCCACAAAATACTTTTTAATATCATCCACCATGTTCTTGTAAGGTAGCAGCTTATCATCTTTAGTTTGATAATCATCATTGATTTGATTAATGACAAGTTGTGAATCACCGTAGACTTGCAGCTCTGCAATCCACCATTCCAATGCTATCTTCATTCCTGTGAGCAATGCTTCATATTTAGCTATGTTATTTGTGCAAGGAAACATCAACTGATATGATTTTGGAATGGTATGTCCTTTAGGTGTGACAAAAAGAATCCCTGCCCCCGAGCCATGTTGCGTGTAAGATCCATCAAAGTACAATGTCCATGATTTCTTAATTGTTGTTGTGAAGACATCTACATCAAGAAATTCAATGTGCATTGGGTTTTCTTCTTGTAAAGGTGCTTCGGACAACTGATCTGTGATGACTTGTCCTTTTATAGCTCTTTGATCTACATAGTGAATTTCAAAATCACTTAAGATCATCACCCATTTTTCCAGTCTTCCTGTTAAGGTAGCCTTGCTTAAGAGGTATTTTAGTGGATCAATTTTGGTTATCAGCTTAACTATATGAGCCAACATATAATGACACCACTTTTGGGAAGCAAACACTACTACCAAGCAAGCTTTTTCAATGAAAGTGTAGTTTAGTTCATGACTTGTTAAAGTTCTACTGATATAGTATATTGCCCTTTCTTTGCCTCTAGAATCCTCCTGTGCTAGTAATGCTCCCAAAGATACTTTTGTCACTGAGATATAAAGTATGCGTAACTTTCCTAGAACTGGTGGAATTAGGACTAGTGGATTTATGAGATATTGCTTGATCTGATTAAATGTTGCTTCACACTTTTCCTTCCATTTGAATGGGACATTTTTATGTAATAGATGTGTAAATGGTAAGATTTTGTTTGCCAGTTGAGCTATAAATCTCCTGATGGATTGTAGTCATCCTTGCAGTGACCGGAGCTGACTGATATTTTGGGGTGGCAGCATGTCCATTATAGCTTGTACTTTTTTCTGGATCAACCTCTATGCCCTTTTCTGAAACAATGTATCCCAGTACTTTTCCATATTTAACGCCGAAGACACATTTCTTTGGATTGAGTCAAACATTGAACTTCTCCATTCTGATAAAGATCTTTGACAATATTTCTAGATGTCCTTCTCTTGTGTTGGATTTGGCCAATAAGTTATCCACATAGTCTTCCATGAAGGTGTACATCATGTCATGGAAAATGGTGGTCATTTCTCTTTGATAAGTCACTCATGCATTCTTTAACCCAAATGGCATTACATTCCAACAATAGGTACCCCAAGGGCATGTGAACATTGTTTTATCTTGATCCTCTGGTGCAATCTTTATCTGGTTGTATCCTGAAAATCCATCCATTAATGAATACATTGCATGGCCAACAGTTAAATCAATAATCATATCTATGTTTGGCAAAGGAAAATCATCTTTGGGACATGCTTTGTTCAAATCTCTAAAATCTATACAAATTCTAATCCTTCCATCCGGCTTTGAAACAGGTACAATATTGGAGATCCATTCTGCATAGTCAATAGACCGAATGAATCCAACATCTAAAATCTTCTTTAATTCTTCTTTAACCAATAATGCAACATGTGGATGCATTTTTTTGAGTTTTTGCTTCACAGGTTTTGCCCCTGTGTTTATAGATAGATGATGCATTATCAAATTAGGATCTAACCCTGTCATATCAGTATATGACCAAGCGAAGTTGATTTGATTCTCCTTCAAGAACTCTGTGAATTTCAATACTTCTTCCACTATTAATGACGCTGCAAGTTGCAAAAATTTTGGCTGCTCTGTTGTACCTATGTTGATTGATTATGTTGGCTCAATCAAAATAGAATATTTTTCTTGATATTTTTTTGGAAGAGTGTCAAGTTTCTCATCCTTCAGTGCCTCAAAAAGGTTTTCACCATCGGATTCGCTCTTTATTTTTCTCTTGTTGTGATCTACCACTATCATTTTTTAGTTTTCACCAATAGATCCATCTTTTATTTCATTTATTTTGTAGCTAAGATACTTGACACCCTCCCTATCAAAATCTTGAGTATGAGATTCTTCGATGGAACACTTGTTTTTTTATTAGACGAACAAAGGAAATTTACAATATCTTCATCATCATGAAATGTAGGGATATGGATAGGTGCATCATTGTCCCAATCAATAAGTTCCAGGTAGACTAAAGGTATGGGATCATTAGGTTGAGTAAGGTCTTGAGCTGTCAAAGTCATGATATGGTTGTCATTTTCATGATGGACAAGGTTTATGATGGTATTCTCCTGTCGATTATCAATCTCGTTAAAATTTGAATCATCCGCACTTGAGTCATGATCTCTTTGTAAAAGATAATCAAGTGGAGGCCTTGAGCCCTCCCCTTGTAAGAACATGGGTGCAAATTTTTGTATGACATCCACCCTTTTCTCTATTAAGAATGTATCATCAGAGACATCATCCCATTCATATTCATTAGAATTAGTATTTGAACTGTTCTACAATTGGAAAACTGATCCATAAATTTTTTGTAAAGTGACATCTTCATGGGGTTCATCTAAAATTGATTCTCCTTCATGAGTTTGTTGTGCTCGCTGTGAAGTTGACTCTTCTATATTCTTACCATATCCAAGTCCTATTTTATCTTTTGGATACATTGAAATAGGTTGAATTGGCTTAATGATTCCTTCTTTTCTTTTTCATATAGGACCATTTCCTTCATAGCCCATTCTTTGCATGATGGTATACCCTTTGTCATATTGTTCGGTAGGTAACTTGATGTGCAAGAGAGATTCATCTTCATCTTTGTATAGCCAACTTAGGATGTCCCTATCTTCAGCTTCTTCGTCAGTGGTGTTAGCTTTAATGAATTGTCCATAAAACTTCGTGATTGGCACAGAAGCTTGGGATGTAGAGGTTGTTGCGATCTTTTGATTTAATAGGGTCGGTTGACCATGTGACCTTGGAGAAAGAGGTAATCTAGAAAGGGATAGAGAATATTCGCCTACTCCTTTGTCTTTTAAATGTAGCTTGGTTTCAAAATTCTTTGTCAATTCTTGCAATTGGCCATGTAGATTGGAAGAAGAAGCAATAAGAGCCTCCCTATTGTGTGGCACAAAGGCATCTTGAGTTGCTCGGAGATTTGAACAAGTTTGGGTACTATTGTAATTAGCTTGTATAGTTATTTCTTGTCCATCATATGGAAACTTGAGGCATTGATGATACGTTGATGGTACTGCCTGCATATCATGAATCCATGGATGACCAAAAAGTATGTTATAGGAAAGTTCACGATCTAGAACCTGACAAAAGGTATTTTTCACAATAGGTCCCACTCTGATAGGTAGCATTATTAGTCCTTTAGAAGCTCTTTCTTCATCATCATATGCCTTGATAGTTATTTTCCTTCGTGGATCAATGGAATTTTCTGATATTCCCAAGGCATGTATTAGCTTTAAGGTACAAATGTTTAAACCGGCTCCTCCATCTATCAAGACACGTCTGATTCGGTGTTTATGGATCATGACTTCAAGATAAAGTGATGAATTATGCGGATGTGTCATGGAGGCATCATCTTTTTCGGAGAATGAAAGACAAGTGGGGGAAGACAAATGTCCCACCATGGCTTGAAATTTGTTTACATCCAGATCAGTGTCTACAATTATGTTTACAAGAGCTTCTTCTAAAATATTCTTGTGTACGGGGGATATTTTGAGAAGTTCGAGGATGGAGATTTGAGCTGATGTTTTTCTCAATTGATCCACTAGATTATAATGACTTGGAGAAGGAATAGCTGCCTTAGATGAACTTCCTTTTAAGACAACTTTTTCTTGTCCTCTCGTAGTCACATTAACTTATTGATATTCTTGTTTTTCCTTGATTTTGATAACATTAACCCACTGATCATCTGCATAGATGTGGCGGATTATGTTGTTTTCAACATTATTTATGCTTTTTGCTTTGGTATCTGATGTTTCTCCCTTTTGATAGTTTGGTAAAGGATATTTGAATTCTTGATGATCGTCATTGGTATGATGTCCTTCAATTGTGATGGTACCATTGTCAATTAAATCTTGTACTATATTTCGCAAGGCTTGACAATTATTTGTTCTATGACCTTTACATCAATGATAATTGCAATAATATGAGTCATTCCATGATGGTGGTTTGACTCATGGCTCAAAATCTCTTTGTGGTGGTAAGGTGATAACCTTACTATCGAGAAGCTCCTTGAGAGCAGACTCAAGAGATTGACCCAAAGTGGTAAAATTCTGTCGATTTGAAAAGAATGAAGGTCTGGATGGATTTGATGTTTGGGTATTGCCAAGATTGTTATTGAAATTACCATGATTATCCTTGGTGTTTTGATTGGTCATGCTTTGTTGATTGGAGTTTTGTCCTTGTTGATTGTTGTTTCCTTGTTGGTGGATATTTCCTTGTTGGTTGGTTCATGGAGCACTTGATAGGTTGAAGATAGATGGTCTTGTTTGTAGATTGTTTGCATCCACTATACCATCATTGACGACATTTTTATTTCTATTCCAAAACCTTGTTTTATCATTGTTGTTATTGTTGGATGAACTTGGATTATCAAGTTTTATCACTCCTCTTTTGACCAAAGCCCCTTCAATGGTGATTGTGTTTTCAATCATTTTTTCAAAGTTATGAGGACAATGAAGATTAAGCCTATAGCTTAATTCTTGATCTAGGCTATTTATGAAGATATCCATCTTTTCTTTTTCAGGAATAGGATGAGAATATCATGCAAACAATCTTCTCCATCTTTGAAAAAATGTAGTGAAAGATTCCCCTACTTTTTGTTTCACTTTACAAAGATCAAGCATGGTTATCTGGTGTTGGATGTTGTAGGCGTATTGTGATATAAACTAATTTATTAACTCCTCAAAGGTTTTGATGGGGGGAGTGATCTTTGAAATCCAATCCATGGATTGTCCACCCAGACTTCGTGGAAACAATCACATTAAGTAGGTATCTTCATAAGCGAATTCTAGACTCATATTTCAAAAATCTCTCACATGTTCAATAGGGTCAGTTTTCCCATTGTACCTATCAAATTAAGGGATTTCACAATGTTTTGGAAAAGGGATCATTTGAAGACTCCTATCAAATGGATAAGGACATATGTCATCCAAAACATACTTCTTTGTTGCACCCCCTTGCATTTCCTTTATTTTCCCTTGTAATTCTTTTATCTGTTGAGTAAAGGCACTAAAATCATTAGGAGGAGTTTCAGGATTCTCTTTAATTCCTTCTATATCAAAATTAGAAGGTAACTTAGCTCCTTGATTAGCTAATGAAAGGAAATATCTTTCTTTGTTTCATTCTAAAATCCTTTCCATAAAAGTATGGAATTGTGGATCCTGCTCTGCTTCTTGAAGTTTTTCTTCTATTATCTCTTCAATATGAAATGGATTTTCTTCCTTCTCACTATTATCACCCATTTTTCTTGTGGTACTTTCTCTTTCATATTTTTCTATGTGCTTTCGAGATCTCGTGACAACAAGCATAAGCTTTGCCCCAAATTCTACTAACTTTTGATCAAAAGAATGAAATAGTGCAATTTTTGATGGTTATGAAAGTTAGGATAGAATGAAGATTCTATGACTTAAAATATTTCTAGTCTTTAGCTCGTGTTTTCCCTGATTGAAAGGATGAAAATCCTATTTGTGGGAAATTAAACAAAAGATCAAGAAAAAATGATTTTGCACTTTATGAAGTTTGATCATAGCTTCTTAAAAAGATGGATTTGTGAGAAATGCCTAATGTGATTGAGTTCTCTATTGCAAAAATTGATTTGGACGAGTAGAATATTCAATTGTAGGTTGGGGAATATAATAAGAATGAATACGCTGACTGTGGTTGTGCCTTTGAGAAAGGGCTCTTCTTTGAAAGAAAGCTCGTGAGTATAATGGTTCTACAGCATAATCATCAGTGAAACCTCTAATAAAGTTGTGATATCGATGGATAAAGGTTCTGTGTTTAAGAAAAACCTTTCGACTTTGGTACAAGAATTGTCTTTTCTTTAATAGTTTCTTGTAGCTAAGTGGTTTCTTTGGCATTTTGATTTGTTTGAGAATGGATTTCTTAACAAAGGTTGTGGATTTCCAATCTCTTAACATGAGAGTAATCAATGTAATTGTGAGTTTTGGATGATCTTTACTGAATTAATGTTTTGAAAACACATCAAGCAAGTTGTAGAATAGTTGTTTTTAAGTCCTATGGTAAACATTAAGTGTATGATCAAAATGTTTTTCAAAAATTGTTTTCACAAGTTTTTCACATGATAGATAGTTCAAGAAAACTCACTCTTAGTACTTAGGTCTAGGTCACCATAATAATCAACATCCCACATCTTAGAACTGCGTTGACTCACACAGCCGTGTCACCCCCAAAGGGGCGCCCATGTTTTTTTCTTTTCCAGGCGTGTACTCAGAGTGATGGAAGTGGATACCAGATCCCCTAAGCAAATGGTCCTTGGCAGTTATACAGTGAGTATCTTGGGGGTAGATTCTTCCCTCCCCTGCACTATGATTATTATGATGTTCAGAAATTGACTTCGGCTAGATACTACACTAAGTTCATAGTAAGGGTTTCCGTTTGGTGCGGAAAATAATAAACTCCCTCGAGAGACCTCCCAACCTTTAGAACAAAGGCTTTGGGGATGGTTATCTTGCACACTACTGTCGAATGGGATTTTCATCAACCATCCACATTTGATTAAAGTGGGTTGGAAAACTTGGCTTTAGTTGTTCCCACTTAGGTCATTCCTATAGGGTGAGTACTTTTTCCCACTATGGCAGGCCTTCTAAAAGGTTTTAACAAAGCTTAAAATTTCATGAAATAGAATAGATGAGTCTGGAATTTTGATCACCCAATTAAGGGGAGAGCATAGGCCTATCACCGTTTAATCACAGCAAGCAAGAGTTCAATTTTAAGCCCAAATAAACAATTTTCTATGCTAGGTGAAGATATTGCTTCACAAAGACATGGAGTTCTTTTTAATCCAAAATAGAAAATGAAGTGACTATCCTAGGATTGATTCATTCTTTTAAAGCTCTTATTGGCCGCGGTCGCATCGGATCCAGTCAAATCCTACTTAAGTTACAGATTTTAGCTGCATATTTACAAGTTCTATGCTAAAATAGAAAAATGCGCTAAAACAGAAATGCTCTATGAAAATAGTAAATAGTGCTACAGAATCAGTTAAGGGCGCTATAGAATCTTTAATGGGTGTTGTAGAATACTTAATGGGTGCTACAGAATCAGTAAATAACACTATGGAATCCTTAAAGGGTGGTGAGGAATCCTTAACGGGCACTATAGAATGCTTAATGGGCACTGTAGAATGCCAAAAGAGCATTGTAACAGAGTTAAAGAGCGCTAAGCTAGATGTGATATGTGTTGAAGAGTGTTTAATGTGCTAATACACTCTTTTGGCCGTAACCTATCAGAAAAATCTGCAAAAAGATGTTAAAATTGGGGCAAGAGCCCCACGGTGGGCGCCAAAAATGTGTGTAGAAAATGTTAGTATCAAAATAAGATAACAAAAACAAACCAATGCAACATTAAACTAAAGAAAGCTAAATAAAATGAAATCAAAGAAATCAAACAGAGCTTCTTCAGAATCGTTCAATTGTCCTCTATCTCTAGTGATTTTCTTGAAGCTGCTACTCTCAGACTGTGTAAGCAAAGCTTCTCAAAATGGCAATCTGCAGAACGAGTATGCAAAAGGAGAGTACTTCTCTATCCTATATGCTAGTGGAGTGAAATGTTGATATATGGATATGTACAGGGGCTGTAGATTATGCACAGGGGTTGTGGATTATGAATGCTATTGAATCTACGATATGAGAATGATAGGCCATGATATGGATTGCTAATATGCTAAGCTATGCTATGCTATGATTCTAAAGGCTATGGAAGTTGGAAGGCTGATTAACTATAGTTTTCCTGTATGAAAGCTTCTTCATTTTTTGAAGACCCGGTAGTCCCTTTTATAGATTTTTACAGGCAAGAGCCTGGCTGGCAAAGATCAATGGCTGTGAGATTGTCTAGTAATTTTGAATGGTGAGAGATTGAGAGGTTGAGAGGAAGATGGAAGATGTTGGGAGGTTGGAGAGAAGAATGGAGGTTTGTCTTCAACCCACGGGAACAACTTTGCTCAGAAATAGAGAAATTTAATTTTATGTTTTGAAGTTGTTTTACGGTTGTTGGAGATAATCCAAATTAAATAAATAAATAAATTTAATTTTATGTGAGTTTGAGGATTTAAAATATTTTTGAAATATTTGATGTGAATAGACATTAGAAGATTTAATTAAATATTTGGAATATTTAATTGTGAATGGAATTTGGAAGAATTAATTAAATATTTAGAATATTTAATTGTGAATGGAATTTAGAGGATTTTTAGAAGAGAAGAATATTTAATCTTTATTTGAATAAAATATTCAAGCCAAGATTATATGATAATTAATATAAATAAATCATAATGTTTATTTAATTAATTAAGAAATGGATAAGAAAAGTGATTAAATAAACTTATTTATTTAATCGAAATGAAAGAATGAACAATATATAAATAAATTATTTAGATTTATTTATACGCAAATTGAATTCAGAGTTTTAATTAATAATTAAAAATATTTAATTAATTACCAGACTATTGTGATGTGACCATTTTTAGGTGTATACAGATAGTAACTGCTCAAATGTAATCTTAACTTCTTCAACAAACTAACAAACTTTAACCATACTCACATATGGGTTTGCCACTATTTTAAAAATGTAAACCCCGTGCCATGTAACTCCAATCAGATTTTTTCCTTGATTTATGAAAAACATTAATTTTTTATTCATTATATAATTGATTATACACAAATAGGAACAACAATAATAAAAATGAAAGATATCACCTAAAAATAATGACCATATCACCATTATTGTTGTGTTGGGCTGACTGAAATAACTATTCTCCTTTCACTCCTACCACTATTGACACTAGCTCAGATTTATCACATCAAGGAGATCCTCATGATTATTTAGAATGATTCAAACATATTCAATATCCTTCAAAACCTAAGTCGATCTCTCATACTACTAAGTTAAAACTATGCACAAAAGAATGATAAAAACTTCTTTTCCCACATTATACACAATCAACCGAAAATGCCAGTCTATCGTAAAAGAGCCAGTAAACCTTTACACCAAATAATACCATTTACTTGATTCAAGATTCTAATACCTGTTGGTTGGGTTCACCACTTTAAGTGGGCCAAAAATAATATGTGTTTTATCTCATTTGAAACAAATGAAATCAAGAGCTCAGTAACCTTTAATTCAAACTAATGTCCACTTTATGCATAGTGCTATGGCCTTAGTTAAGAACCAAGGCATAATATGGTTTTAATAAATAATCAACATAATGATGAAGACCAACACCATAAGCTCGCGGTCTTTTGCATGTATAAAAAATGAAACAATAATATCAAAGCAATGTAGTGTTGCTCATTTTTTGGGTTTTCCAAGCAACCATATTGTAAAGCAATTATACCTTGTGAATCCAAAACATTATCATGCTTGAATCAATTACTACAAATGACATATTGCCAAGATCAATATAAAATATCTAATTTTATATTGATCATTTCATTGTACAAACCAACTGTAATTGTGAAATATAAAATCATAAGCCCATATATATGCCAAGTACCACTGCCTTTGTGATTAAATAAGAATAGCACCAAACCACCAAAAATATACCACAAATATATGCCAAGAGTATATCACGTGAAAGAGTGCCAAACCAAATTAACCATGTCATACACTATCTCATAATTCCTTCAAGGACTTCCAACACTATAAATGCTCAAAGACTACACTTGACATCAATGCCAAAACAATGTCAAAGGGGTCAACACATACATATCATGATATTCATCAATAAAACCTAGATTTTTTATATGTTCAATGTAGTATATTTATTTATTAGTATTTTTTCTTTTATTGTTGTTGTAGAAGACATGAGTGTAAATCCTTAACCCTAAACCCCAAGATTGTTTTTTTTTAAATTGAATGATTGTAATCTTAATGAATTAGTAATAAAAATTTTGAAGGAATGTAGGATTTCTATCTTTCAACTACCTAAAAACAACAATTTATTGTGTACTTGTAGTGATCGTCTTGCTCCCAACTAATAACATGTATCCAGTAAATCTTCATTCAATTTTCTAGGTGAAATACTACATCTAGTAACTTCCTAAGATTCTTTTTATTCTCAAAGAAGTGTGGCATTATAATATATTTGTACTTATTAATTTATAATATAAATACCTAAGTAAAATAAACATTATTAAATATAAATAAAATATAATTATTTTGACTACTCAAAAATGATAAAGTTTACGCGTATCAAAAAAAAAATGATAAAGTTTACATGGTCCAATGAGTGTAGATAAATGTCTTAATGTGTATTCTAGGCCATTTTTGTGACAAACCCAACATTGAACTTAAAAAGCTAAAATAGGTCTTCTTAAGAGATAATTTTCAATAAAAAAATTAAGTATTGGATATTATGAACCATGATCGACTTAGAAACTTTATTAAATTCACTATGTTTGGCTAGATGTGCATTATTAAATAAAATTTTGGGGCTTAGTAAGGCTTTTAAAAGGTACATTCTTGTAGTGTTGTGGAATTCAACTAGATCCATCAAACTATACTAGAAATCAATGTTAAGAGATAAAAATATAAAATAAACATAATAAATATAATATTATATAATTATAATAAATATAATATATAATTTTGATGGTTGAAAATGAAATATGAGTTAAATTCCATCAAGAGAAAGTTCCATTGATACAATGTAGCTTAAATTCTATCCCTTATTATTTAAATGCTAAATCCTAGCAGAAATTATAGTTGTCAAATCTTAAATCACACAAAATCCCAATCTTGCTTGTAGAAGAGACATCTGACTTTTGAGGTGCAAAAAAATTATGATGACATGGATATTAGAGTATAAGGTTAGTAAGGAAGGGATATTTTATATCTTTAGCAATGGTACCTTGACTATGAAATTGATGCATTTTCATGGCATCATTTAAAAATAAACTTACTACTCGGGTTTAATAACCAATTACATTACTATTTAGTATTACATTATTGAGAATCAATGGTAAAAGAGTCGAGATAGTTTGAAAGTTAAAAGTGATAGAATTCATCATAATAGATACACTTAGAAGGTAAGTTATTTTGTATAAAAATTGAGTATGACTATGCATCCAATGTTATTTCTCTATGATGGCACTCGCTGGTGGCACCCAACCCCTTGTAGGTGTCCAAAAAACCACTTTAAATGAGAAAATAGGTGGAAAAGGGAGAGGTTGTGTTTCTATAAGAAACTCACACAACCTCTACAAAGGTTTACACATGTGTTGCAAGTCCAACAATTAGTTTTGGAAGCATAAAAAAACTATAGAGGCACAAACTAACTTGATGTAAATAACAAACTGTTGTTGTGGGTAGCTGCATCAATGGCTATAGGTGACTATTTTCAATTTTAGCTTCCTAAAAGACTTTAAACCTGCAAATAACAACCTAGAATTTTAGAGCAGAAAATTTCTATAATATTTCATGCAAACACACACTCAATATCAAAGAACCAAGACTTGGAAGAGGTAACAAGTTTTCATTAACTTAGAAAATACAAATAGTTACAATCATTTTACACATTTACAACTGCTGCGATAAAATATAGAGTCTATTTCCCTCCACTTTGTCTTCTTGCTAGCTGCTATTAGCCTCTTTGGCTACTATCAAAACATTCCTTCTTCTATCCTTTGATATTCTCTGTTACCTTCCTCTATTCTCCTTATTTTTTCTATTCTAACCTCTCTTTCCTTTGTCATGTCCTCTATTTTACTGTTGTTCTATTCTTCTTCTCAAGACTGTACAAAATCTGGAAGCTTCTTTCTAAAAAATCTCCAAAATCTCACCTAAAACTATTGCAACATTCAAAACCCCTCATAAATGTCTCCACCTACCTATTTTTAAACTCAAAAATCCTACTCAAGTTTCCCATATTCATTTTTATTGTTGTTGCTCATTAAATGAGCATACGGGAAAGTTTTTGTTGTCTCCAAATAAAAAAAAATCAAATTTTCAATTTTAAAAAACTTACAAATCCATCACATGGAATTTGTTGGAGAAAATAAAAAAAGTTTTAAAACAAAATGATTCCCCTACATCAAACTACTGGGTTAGAAAGTTTTGTGAGCCCCTACTCACTATGTAAAACTTTGTATTGCTATAGGCTAAAGGTGTTGTTTCTATGGGTCAACAACTTTATCATCTAGTGATAACTAGGGTGATTCAAGCTCTGTTGGGCTTAACCACATTGCATATTCCACTGGTCCACCCTTCCATTTTACTAAATACTCACTGTATTATTTTCCCCTTGTCTTCCTAATCACTCTTGAATCCAAAATATCTTCAATTTCCTCTCGTACTTTCTTGGGTAACTACTCCTTCCATTTTTTTGGTAATATTTCCTCTTTTCTTGCTGCTAAGATGTCTCTCCCTCATGGTAAGTATATAAATCAAAAAAATTAAAAAATGGAGAAATTTCCAAACCCTTAGGTAGCTCCAGTTTGTAGGAATTTGGTGAGAACTTTTTTATTATTTTGCACGATCCAATCTTCTTCCACTTGAGCTTATTGTAGGTATGTATGGGAAATATTTCCTCTTGTAGGTGTGCCAATACCATATTTCCAACTTCAAAATTCTTCTCTCTTCTCTTCACATCATCCTTCTCTTTATACTGCTAGCTGCCCCAACTAAGTTTTTCTCTCACTTGCTGGTGCAAATCTTGCATATATTTGGCGAACTCTTCTCCTTCAACACTTCTCTTATATCCTTTAGTATTTGAAAGCTCTATTTTTTCTAAAATACCTTTAGGAATATGCCCATAAATAATCTAAAATGGAGTCTTACCTATTCTTTTATTGACTGAGTCATTGTATGCAAACTCAACGTGAGATAATACCAAATCCCATTGCTTAGGCTTGTCACCAACTAAACATCTTAGCAAATTTCCTAAGCTCTGATTAAGAAATTTTTTCTGTCCATCCATTTGAGGATGATATTCAGAACTAACTTTAAATCAGTCCCTAATTTCTTCCAAAGTGTCCTCCAAACATGTCCTACAAACTTAGTATCACGATTTGAAACTATACTCCTTGATAAACCATGTAATCTAACAACCTCTATAAAGAACAAATTTTATGCATGTGTTGCATCATCTGTCTTCTTGCATGCTATAAAGTGAGCTATTTTGGAAAATCTATCAACCACTACAAAAAATAGAATCCTTACCTTGCTATGTTATTCATAGTCCAAGCACAAAATCCACACTCACATCTTCCCATGCAACTTCTTCAGTATGGGTAATGGCTTATATAGGCCTGTATTTTGACTCCCTCGTTTGGCATATTGACAAACTTGATATCCTTGCACAATTTTTTTAATTTCTGCCCTCATCTTTGGCCAAAAATATCTTTCACTAAGCTGTGACATTGTCTTATCTACTCCAAAATGTCCACCTAAACCACCACAATATTTTTCTCTTATTGAATTCTACCTCATTGATCCTTGAGGTATGCAAAGTTGTTTTCTTTTGAACAATAGTCCATCTTGTATAAAATAGTACATCCAGGGTGTCCTATCAACACAAGTAGGCTCCATACATGTTGTCCATGCATCCTTAAAGTCCAAATCATCCTTACACAACTCTTTCATAGCATCAAATATAACTACTTCAACTCTCATTTCAGTTAATATTGCAGCCCTCTTACTTAATGCATCCTCTCTTATCCTAATTTGATGATATCCCCTCTTTATATCCTTTTTGTAAAATATCTAACCTTTCCAAAATAGTCCATGAGATCATCCATTCTTGGTAAAGGAAAATGATACCTTATTGTTATTTTGTTGATTGCTCTTGATTCTGTGCACATTCTCCATTCACCATACTTCTTTGGTGCTAACACAGTTGGTATCACACATGGGTTAAGGCTCTCTCTAATCGGTCCTCTTTCCAATAACTATTGCACTTATTTATTCACCTCTTCATTTTTTGTAGATGTCAATCTATAGGCAGCCTTGTTGGGTAAACTTTCCCCTAGCATCAAATCAATATGATGTCAAATGCTCCTCATAGGTGGTAGTCCTTCTAGTAAATCCTTGGACACAATTTCATCAAAATCTTCAAGAAGCTCCTCTACTTATAAAGGCATGTCACTATTGTCCTTTGCTGCATCTACTTGTAGCTCCTTGGGAACTATTACAAAACACAAATTTTCCCTTTTAATATCTTTCAAGAATTGTTTCCCTATTACTAGCAGCATTCTTGGACCACTTTATACCTCTTATTCCTTGGTTTCCAATGGTGTAAGATTATTTTTTCTTCCATTTTTCTCCAATGTGTAAGTGTTTTCTCTTCCATTATGGATTTCCTTTCTATCAAACTACCACAACCCCCCTAATAGTGACATACATCCAATGGCATGATATCACACCACACCTCATCCTCATAAGTTCCTATTCAAAAATTAACTAGGCATTGTTGATCAACCAAGACTTGGTGCCCTTTTTACAACCATGACACCTTGTAAGGGGTAGTGTGAGCTATCCTTTTTAAACCCAAATTGTC
This sequence comes from Sequoia sempervirens, assembly GCA_007258455.2. Lineage (NCBI taxonomy): Eukaryota > Viridiplantae > Streptophyta > Pinopsida > Cupressales > Cupressaceae > Sequoia > Sequoia sempervirens. The sequence goes on along the minus strand of VDFB02270651.1, from coordinate 598,167,066 downwards.
CACCATTTCAACTGAAACTAAATTATCAGTGCTTCCAGTATCTATTATAACCTTGCAACATTTTCCACTTGATTTACATATTTTTCTAAATAATTTTTTTCTTTGGATATGTTCATATTCTTTCTTAATTGGTTTCAATAGGGTCCCCTTCATCATAAGTGATTCTCCTCTCTCAAGCTCATATGGTTGACTAATAGACCCTGTATATTTATTATCACCCTTTTCTACATGTGCACTCGCTACCCCTGTTCTCTTCAATCCTTCTGGTCTGTATTGTGGGCATTCATGAAATCTATGGCATGACTATCCACAACTAAAACATGTTCCTTGGAAGCCTCTACATTTGAATCTTCCATATCCACCTCTACCTCTCATGGGGTATGGTTTTGACCTTGATTCATCCTTTCTCCTTTTGAATCTTCAAAGGACTAGCCTCCTTGCCATGACTGTAATCTTTTTGTTGTTGTACTTTCCCTTTACTAAATGTACCTTTTCTTTTGTTTGTTCCTTGCTTCCTTTCTAACATCTCTTAAGCCTTTAGAGCATACTGATATGCTTCTTCCACATTTCATAGCCTTATCATTCTTAGTTCATCTTGGATCAACCTCACTCCATTAACATACCTTACTACTTTTTCATGGTCTAATTCATTATGACCATATTTGATGGAAATTTTATAAAAATACTCTATATAGGCCCTCACACTCAACTCCCTTTGTATTAATTTATGAAATTTCTTGAGAAGTTAAAGATGCTAATCATGAGGTAGAAATTTAGTCTTCATCTTTCTTACCATTCAATCCCATCGAGTGATCTTCTCTCTACCATTTCTTCTTCTCTCATCCTGCACCTCTTTCCACCAGAGTGTTGCATGACCTTTCAACCTATTTTGCACAACCTTTACTCTTTTGGGGTCCTCTACTTCATCATACTCAAATTATTCCTCCATATTTGTTATCCAGACAATTAGTTCATCTAGTTATAGACTTCCTAAGAAGCTTGGTAATTCTACCCTTTTTCCTTTCCCAGTATTGGAAATATCTCTTATAAGTATTCTTTCTCCTACATCTATATCTCCATCCACATCTTCACCTTCTTGTCTAGCCATCTCTGCTCCTCCTTCATCATCTTCACTATCACTTTCTTCATGCGATCTGCCTCTTCTCATTCCACCTTCTATTGCATTCATTATTTCCTATATTTCCCTTAGGGTTTCCAGCACCTCCTCTATTCTTCCTACTACTTCTGCAACTGCAACCTCTTCCATCCTTCTCCTTTGTGGCATCTTGCTACTCTAACTCACCTTTTTTCCTTTCTCTCTTACTATAGTCTTGCTTGAAATAATATCCCTTGTTGTAGGGAAACATCCACAGTTCACACTCAAAATGGATTACTCTAATGCCAATCTCAGGACACTATCCTTCTTCCTAGATTTGTAGTTGTGTTCTGATACCATGCTAATGGCACCCACCCCCTTGTAGGTTCCCAAAAACCCACTTTAAACAATCAAATAGGTGGAATAGGGAGAACTTGTGTTGTTGTAAGCAACTCACACAACCTCTTCAGAGGTTTACACACATGTGTTTTAGGTCCAAAAATTAGTCTTGGAAGCATAAAAACAACTGTAGAGGCACAAACTAACTTGCTATAAAAAATGACAGGTAGCTGCAACAATGGTTGTAGGTGACTATTTTCAGTTTCAACTTCCTAAAAGAATTTAAACTTGCAAATAACAACCCAAACTTCTAGAACAACAAATTTATATAATATTTCATGCAAACACACACTCAATATCAAAGAAGCAAGACTTGGAAGAGATAACAATTTTTCATTAACTTAGAAAATACAAATAGTTACAATCATTTTACACATTTACAACTGCTGCAATAAAATATGGAGTCTATTTCCCTCCATTTTGTCTTCTTTCTATCTGATACTAGCCTTTTTGGCTACTATTAAAACATTCCTTCTTATGTCCTCTCATATTCTCTATTACATTTTTCTATTCTCATTGGTTTTTCTATTCTAACCTCTCTTTCCTCTATTTTGTCCTCTATTTTTCTGCTATTCTATCCTTCTCAAAACTATCAAAAATCTAGAAGCTTCTTTCCAAAAAATCTCCAAAATCTTGCCTAAAACTACTGCAACGTTCAAAACCCCTCATAAATGTCTCCACCTACCTATTTTTAAATTCAAAACTCCCTCTCAAGTTTCCCATATTCATTTTTGTTGTTGTTTCTTATTAAATGAGCATATGAGAAGGTAGTTGTTGTCTCCAAATAAATAAAAATCAAATTTTAAATGTTAAAACACTTACAACTTCATCACATGGCATTAGTTTGAGAAAAAAATAAAAAAATAAAAAAAATGATGCCCATGCATCACTCTAGCTCTTAGTACGATGAACATTAGACAATTTTTTTTATGACTACACAGTATGTTTTTTATTTTTGTTTCTTAGAAATAAGAAGTAAAATCCTTTGTCAACTAAAAATATTTTATGTCAAGAATCGATTATTTTGAGTTTTGAAAATGAAGCATACTACTATAGATGGTGGGTCAAATTTCATGAAGATAATTTTATGTATGAGAAAATTAAAATTTGAACCGATGCATGAAATTTCTATTGTAACACTGTCAATGGTGACATATAGAAAATTAGCTTCATTATTACACACACCTAGTGGTTTCTTGTATATATAATGTTAAGTTCTATGGAAACTCATTTGTTGATATTATGGATGAGCACATATTCAAAGGTGTCACACACAAATAAGCTATTTATAGGTTAGTTATGGAGTATAGTGAAATATTTATTCATTGTCATGGAATAAATCAACAAAAAATATTTTGGAGGACAAACTCAAGGTCACATAACAAATAAAGACTTAGATTCTAGTCAAAAGTTTTTTGTATATTTAAAAAAATGTTATATATTAAAGAGAAGCTCCATTGTTAGTTATGAATGTTAAGGTTTGATAATTTATGAGTTTCCAATTGAGCATTATGTAGAGTTATTATTTATCAAGATATTGTAATAATTTTATATATTTCTTTCATTAAAAAATTAATATAAGACTAAAATCCATTTATGTGTTCAAATTATCTATATTATTAAATTTTTAAATTTTGAAAAACTTTGGTTTCTAGATACACTAAATATTTTACTTTGTATTACAAGGCACTATTATTGATTAGCACGTGTTTAGTTGAATTCCTATAAAATTTATCAAAAAAAATATTATAAAAATATTAAGGATATGCTAATACTTAATTGTCAATGGAAATTTAAAAATGCATAAAATTAAATTAAATTTAGTTTTGAGGCAATACATGAATCCTTTTATTTTTTAGAACCTCTTTTAGTGTCATTTTTCTTTGTATATATATATAATGTATATTAAGTATTTTTCTGGATAGATGAAATTAGCCTAAGGGGACCTTAGCAATTAATATTTGATAATAAAATATTATAGAGATCAAGCTACTATTATGGCGGGCCAAGTGAAAAACCACATAGGGCCACAAAATAGACATAATACTATTTGTAGTAGGACTACAAACCAAAATATCATTGCATATATAAAAAATATTACCTTTGTCAGCCTAAGATGCATATCATAACATAATATTTAAATTTATACTTATAGCATAGTTTTACTATCCTCATCTTCATTGAATTTTGAGCTCCAAATGCTTGTTATAAATGATTAGTCCATCTATGTTGGTATTGAGGCTCTAGTCATGATTTTAATAAAATAAGTTACACAATAGAAGAATATGTAGGAAATATGTCACAATACTTGATAATAACTAAGAATAACAAGTCACTTCTAGGGGGGAAATCTCCAAATATCTCCAAATAATATAATTCACAATTTGATGAACAAATAAGACTCAATACCTCCTATATATACCCTACTTATACCTAGGATATCACCCAAGCTGACTTAGATAACCGTATATAAGCCTTAGGCTAGCTTGATTAACTAAATAATAATATAATAATGATAATGTGACTTAAGAGTTAAGATAGCCACAAACTATTATTCATAACCCTATGTACTCTAATATTAAGGGAATAGCATTCCCCATCTTTAGAGAAGAATTGTCCTCAATACTAATCAAGTGTGGATGCTTCTAAATGAACTCCTCATCCTCCCATGTGGCATCTTTAACTAGTAAATTCTTCTATTGGATGGATACTCAATGAGTGTTCTAGTCCTTAGCTTCTTTATTCATTTCTTACAAATGAACTTTGGTTCACATATGATTCTCCCTTCTTCTTTGATCTCTAGTAATATTCTCTAAGTAGGGATGTTATTCCCAAATACCTTCTTCAAACAAGAACATGAAAAACTGGATGTATATTTATTGTTGGTGGAAATTCAATCTTGTAGGTGACACTACCTATCTTTTACATGATTTTTTATGGGCCATAATATTTCAGAGATAACTTGTTGCCTCTTTTTATGTTGCTTCAATGAAATTTTCTTGTAAGGTTGCAATCTAAAGAAAACATTATCCCCAACTTCATAAATTATCTCACTATGGTGTTGTTCCACTAGTTGCTTCATATAATTTTGTGTCATGGCTAGATTTTCATTGAGTCATGAAATTACATGTTTTTAGTGAAGCATGTGACACTCCACTACCTAAAATCTTGGTGACACATTCAATGATGATGTTATGGAAGGATGTTGATATCCATATAGTGCCATAAATGGAGACATTTTTGATGAACTATGAAAGGAAGTGTTATACCAGCATTCTACTAGTGGTAGCCAATCTACCCATTGAGATTATTTATCTAAAGTGAAATAATGTAGAAATCATTCCAAAAACTTATTAACAACCTCAATTTTCTCATCATATTGAGGGTGGTATGAAGAACTATGAGCCAACTAAGTACCCAAACATGAGAATAAATATTTCCAAAAGTGACCAATAAAGATAGTATCATGGTCATTGAAAAATAACCTTAGGTGTACCATGTAGCTTTTGTATATTTTCCAAAAAATATTTTTCCACTATACTTGTAAAAGGATCTGATAATGCAATGAAATATTCATATTTAGTCAAGAGATCTACTACTTGCATGATGATATTCTTACCTTTAGATCTTGGAAGCCCTATGATGAAGTCCATGGATACCTCTTCCCAATGTTGGTAGGAATAACTAAGGGTTGCAAGAGACCTAGTGTCTTAATTTTCTCTCCTTTATTTCTTTGACAAACCAAATGTTCAACCAAAAAAAAATTGAACATCACCTTTTAGCCCTTCCTAAAAGAAGTTTTATTTGAATCAATGATATTTCTTTAAAAATTTGGAGTGAACATCAACTAAAGACTCATAAATCTCTATATGATTTATTTGTTTGAGAGTAGAATTCTTGTAGTTATATAATCGCTCTTTATACCACAAAGCATCTCCTCTCCAACAAAACATTTCTAAACTACTATGATCAATTTGTAACTGTTGAATGAGATTACTTGTAGTAACATTATACTACCATTTACTTTGGATTATACTACCAAATTTACTTGTAACATGGAAATGGCACACAATAAATATTCATCCTTCTCATCCTTCCTAGATAGTGCATCTACCACAACATTTTCCTTCCCTTTCATGTATACAATCTCAAAGTCATATCCTAACATCTTAGTGACCCATTTTTGTTGCTCTTTAGAAGATAATCTTTGTTCCAAAAATATTTTAGGCTATCATGATCTGTCTTAACCTTGATATTTATACCCATTAAATAAGGCCTCCATTATTTTACTATATGAAGATAGGCTAGCATTTCCTTCTCATAAATAATTTTTAGTTAATTATTACCCTTTAATTGATGAATCTCAAAAGTAATAGGTCAACCCTCCTATATGAAAACCATTTCCTAAATCATTACATTCCACAATAAAATCCTTGGTGAAGTTTGGAGTGGCAAGCGTTGGAGTAGGAAAAATAGCCTCCTTCAATATCTCAAATGTTGCATTAGGAAAATCATTCTAATGAAAAGAATCCTTCTTCAATAAATTTGTGAGTTCTACAACTTGGTCATAATTCTTCAAAAATATTTTATAGTATCCATTCAATCCCAAGAAACCACTCAATTTCTTAATGGTTTTGGGAACAGGTCATTCCATGATAGCCTTAATTTTGTTAGAATCCACATTTACTCCATGTGAAAATATATGTCCCAAGTACACCTCTTTGAGACCAAAAGCACACTTGGATGGCTTAGCATAGAGTTGATGATCTTTGAGAATTATAATTCTTGATCTACATGTTGCAAATGTTCCTCCCATTTCTTGCTATAAATAAATATATAATAAAATAAAACTAATACAAACTTCCTAAAAAATATCTTAAATATGGAGTTTGTCAAATGTTTGAAATGTAGATGGTGCATTGGTAAGACTAAATGATATAAAAAAAAAAAACTCATAATGACCCTCATGAGTCCTAAATGTTCTCCTAGAAATATCTTATTCCTTAATTCAAATTTGGTGGCAACTTGATCTAAGATTTCACTTTGTAAAATACACAACTCCATTCAATTCATCTAGAAAATCATCAATGACTAGAATAGGAAACTTATTTCTGGTGTACATGTTGAGAACTTTATAGTTTGGGAACATGCACTAAGTTTCATCATTCTTATGCACCATCATCATGGGTGAGGAGTAAGAACATTAGCTATGCTTGATAATTCCTACCTCTAACATCTCCTAAAAAATCTTTTCAATCTCACTTTTTTATACATATGCATACTTGTAAGGCTTGATGTTGGGTTCCTAGATCCTTGGAACTAGTTTTATGGCATGATCATGTTCTGTCTTAGGAATAAGTCCTTTAGTAGTATCTCCAAAAACCATTGAGTGATAGTTTATAATTGCTTGTAAATTTGGATGGGTAGGATAGTTTAATTGATAGGCTTCTAATTAACATAATTGGGTCACAAATCCCTCAACTCCCTTCTTAAGAATCTTTTGCATATAATGAGATATTACCATATATGGGGAATTTGTGCAAAACCCTCTTAGCACCATTATCTTTCCTTCTGATTAAAATCTCATGAATAGCTCTTGGAATTTCATCTCAATTTTTCCCAAAGTAGTAAGCCATTTTACTCCCAAAAAAATATGTGTTGCACCCATGGTGATAAAAAATATTGGGCTATCAAGATGATAATCTCCCATGGATAATTTAATATTATTGAATTTATCAAAACAACTAATAGTACCACTATCTACAATTAAGACTTGAAACTCTAGAGTTCGATATATATGAAGGGAAATTTTGATCCTAGAATAGCATCTGAGAACCTGTATGCACATTCAGTATCTTTTGTTTTCTTTGATACAAGTACATACAACTATGTCTTATAGTAGAAATGGACACAATTTCAATTTCACCCATTAACCCTAGAGGAAAGCAATGTAGTTTTCAGATCAAGAATAATTTTACTAAAATAATGGCATGTTAATTAACAATTAAAGAACACAAGAACAAAAAGAAGAGAAGGAACACATATATACATGGGGAAAGCCCTTTCGGGTATAAAACCCCACACTCCAAAGCATAGAACCATTATATTGTGAGAAAAAAAAAACTAGTTACAATTCAATTACATGCTTATAGCCTTATCATGGAGATTACATCTCCAATTTACATTGAAGATTACATTTTTCTCTTTTGGAGATAATCCAACATATCCCTTGCAAACAAAGCTTCTCTCATTTTGGAAATGACTAAGTCGTTAAATTTTTTATACATATCTAATATTGGCGCCTAAGGTTGTTGTGTCATCTCCACAGTCTTTGCATGCATGCAAACTGTAACAGAGAACATGCATTGGTTCCAACTTTCCACAAAAGCATTCCTACCAATCATATATTGACATGCATGAACATGAAACCAACATGCAATAACATGTAACCACATGCAAGATGAAAAACACCATAAATCTTGCAACAATAAAGCTAGCCATCCACCATGAGAAAATAAAGTCAAATGCCAATTTAAAACTCAACCAAGACTCCTAGTCACACTTCGTGACAACTTAGTCTTCACAAAGCATCTTTCCCTTCTGAGCTTTGTTCCACAAGTCAAAATAATGCCACATGGAATCATGGAAAACTTTCTTGAGGGTTATCACAATATTCTTTACTCAAAGTTCCCTCGTGATGACAAGTGTCACCCTTCCTTGATCTTAGTGCTCATACAAAGGTTTATGCCAACATCGGGTCACAAAACTCACCACACACTAACACTTGGCATCCAAGTGCTCCTCCTAGGAATTTTACAAATTCACTTACCCAAAATGAGTGCCCAAGTGACAAGTGGTACTCTTCCATGACATTAATTGACCAACCAACATACCCCCTACAAAATAGGAAACTTCCAATTGGGTCTCACTTCCTAAAAAATAGGAGTTGTTTATTTATTTATCTCCTAGCATAGAAAACACTCCTATAAAATAGGAACTCCTAGAAAATAGGATAGAAGGTTAAGACACCAATTCCTAATATTGTTCCACTTATCAAAGACCTTCCAAGAGTTCATGGAATCAACAGGATTTAACTACCAAGAGTCAACCAATGAAAACACATCTTCACAACCATACATGCACTCACATGAATCTCAAACAGTGCTCTTGTGCTCCAAATAAGACACTTGTAACAACATCCAAGAAGTCCACCATCTCAGGGACATCTCGGGCAATAGGTCCTACCATCCTCCAAAGGAAAAGGAACAAGCCATGGTGTATATGTGTGTCTAAAGAACACAAGCATCAAATCCAACTGATAGCAAAGGCTACAAGATGCTACCACAACTCCACTATGCTCATGAGCTAAATAGAAGCTTAACCAAATCCAAGCTCATAACCAAAACATAAATTTGAAGTCCAAACCTCTCCAAAAATAAGAGAAACCATCAACCAAAATAGGTTGTACTCATCCAACTGATGAACCCATGAGACCAAAAATAGAACCCACAATAAATGCTAATCCATCTAATCTACCATACCTCAAAAGGTATCCACAACATCATAAAACTCATTCCAACTTCATATCCAACCCATCAACTGCAATCACAAGCTCCTTGCACCAAAATAATTGATGAAGACAAACACATCTTGGAACTCCCACTGCATGGATAATGTCTATTCTAAAAAGAAATCAAAGGAACTTCGAGCCTACCAACAACACCACATAGGTGATGTATCTATGTAGTATCAAGAACCATCCACAATGACATGCACAACCTACAACTAGCTATTGCAAGCATATCTCTCACCACAAGTCTCCAAGGCTATCATATGTTCTCCACATTCAAAAAAGGATAGAGATAAAGGAACCTCCATGTCATCACCCAAAAACAAGTGACAACACATGACCACAAACCAATGATTATCACTATAGCTCCACACATGATCTCAACACCAACATCATGTGAATTTAAACATCTAGGAAGAAAACCAAGACCAAAGTGAGAAACTCTGCATATCATGCAAATGTTGAATGTCCTTCTGCATACAACTCTAAGTGCTCAACTATGTCAAATATGATCTCCTCCACAACCCCAAAAGAAAAGCCTCAAAAACACCCATCCTATTCAATTTACAAGATCAAACACAACATATAAATCATGTAATCACATGGATGTAATATTCTCAAGAGAATACCAAACTAATTTCATTTCCCATATCAGGAAATCAACCTTATACCATCTCCTAAACTCCACATAAATGACATCATAATTTCAACTCATATGCTCAAGGAGATAAACATGTTGAATATCTCTCATAGTGAATCCTCTAGAACCATTTGACCATAGCTCAATATCCATATCTATGAAAGTTAATCATAACACTTGAGAGGACCAAAGGGTTATGCCTCTCAAGTGACAAAATACGAAGTAGACCAAGAGTGGTGAATGAGAATGCTCCTCCAAGATATCCAAGTCATCATGATTCATCCAAGAGCAATATCCTCACAGGTCTATCATGAAATCACATCCATGTCTAGATGAAAATATCCTCAGACTTCCTACTAAGATCTCATCAAGAGTATCCATCTCAACATGTTCTCTTAACTCAAGATAAATATATCTTCACCCACATCTCCCTGCATCCATGAGAACTAACAACTAATCAACCTATGCTAAACTCCAAATGCAAACACTTCACTCTAATGAATCTCTCATTAACATGACCAATATACTCAAAATATAGAGAACTCATCCTCTCAACAAAGGATCACCATCTCCTCCAAGGAGATCAAATGTTCCAATGGAAATAAAGCATGGTCTTAAGAGAAATATAATATGCCAAAACTCTAATGTGCCACCAAAATTATACCATTTCATACCAAAAACATAAGTTCTAAACCAACATAACCTATCTGAGAATTACTGACACCCCAACCAAAGAATTCAAGAGACCTTTATGGATCAAAGTTATAGCTCATATCCAATCTCATGAAGATGACCATCTCCTAATAGTGTCCATGCAAATGAAAAAGAACCCTTCTGTAGCAACAAGATATAGGAGCTCCTCCTAGTAACATCCACAACACTAAAGATCATCCATCACAGAGTGATGAATCCATAGTCTTTACTAAAGCTTCCAATGGATAGTGATATTGAGCTCTCAAAGAATCATGACTAAACCATCTCCTAATTATCTAAAGATCCTCTAGATATCAAGTGGAACCAAGATATCTAAGGCAAGGAAATAAAGCATCATTTTCAACAACTAACACAAAATAGAGTATCCAAGATATTGATGACATCATGATAGAACATGCTACAAGTCCCCACAACCAACTATCCAGGTACTCAACACCATCCTCTAATCCCAATGCAACACATACCAATATACAAGTGACCATAGACAAGGCTAGCTAATGGAGTTTTCATCAACTTTGAATCAATCTCATGGATATAGATAGACCACATCTAAATCCTCCCACTGTAACTAAATGGGTGATCAACCCATGAAACTAGATGACCCATAGATATCAAACATTGAACATGAAAACCCATCATCATATCAATAACATGCAAAACTGGGATATCAAATAAGATATCATGTAGCTTTCAAGACTCAAACACTAGATGACTAGCAAATCTAATTTTCCAAATAAAGCCACAACACAAGCACCATAGTTAGGAACCCCCCAAGAATTCACCATAGAAATTTTGAGTGACTAATCACATACCAACATACCCATGCAAAGAAGATATGAAATCTCTTCAAACCATGCACAAAGCATACATGTAGAGCTACAACTATCTTACATCCAAAATTATCCATGATCCAAAAAATAGTTTTCTAAATATCTAGAAAACCACAGGTTTTTCTTTGACCATGCAAAAATTGTAAAGGCATAGTGTTTTCCAACACACATGAAAATCCACATCCACTTAACATCTGGAAAACCCAAAGGCTAGAAATAAAACATAGCAATTTAATTCAGAATAATGGATTTTCATGAAAATGCATCACTATATATTTTTGACAAAAAATCTATAAAACCTTCAAATCCAAGGAACATGAATTTGAGCCATGTTGGTACAAAAATTCACTAGGAAATTAGTGGTTCAGGAACTCTAATCCCATTTGTAGGCCAACTCCACCACCATCACACACATGTATCCAAGAGAGAATTAGGTTATTCTAGAAGCTTCCAGATCATCCAATGATCAACTCCATGGCCTTCATGTATTCGAGGTTATTGAAACAATGTCTTCCAATTCCAAGGGATACAATCAACCATCTAACATAGGCATATCAAAGCATTGTCACAACAACACAAGCATATTCATATCACCAGGTAGCCCATCTCAAACACCCACTATGAGAACTATGTTGCACATGACAATAGAATGAAAAATAACCACCATGCAAGAGGGTTATCCAGCTGTCAAATAGGAGCTCCAAATCAATTTCTTGGTCAAATCCAAAACTCCAAATTCTCTATCCTTCGCATTGATTGCTACCTCCTGAAAACAAGATCAACTATAGAGCCCCCACTCAAACAAGGATTAATTTTAGTCTATACTTCCAGCTCAGATTCCCTCAAGACTCCAAGGCTAAGGAATCACTAGAAGAAATACCCAAAACACCAAACACCACATGTATCACCATATAAGCACATGCAAGTGACATAAAAACCCATGCAAGTACATGCAAATTGCATACATGCACATGCAAGCACATGAAAAACTCGAACTAAGATCTAATACCAATTTGAAGGAAAATTTTGATCCCAAAATAGCATCTGAGAACCTGTATGCACATTCAATATCTTTCATTTTCTCTGATACAAGTACATGCAACTATGTATTATAATGGAAATGAAAACAATTTTAATCACCCATTAACCCTTAAAGGAAAGAAATTTAGTTTCATATCTAGAGTAATTTCAAAAGTATAACATGTTAATTAACAATTGAAGAATAGACAAAAGAGAAGGAACACAAATATACATGGGGAAAACCCTTTCAAGTAAAAAACCCCACACTCCAAAGCATAGAACCATTGTATTATCAACAACAAAACCAGTTACAATATAATTATAGGCTCATAGCCTTATCATAGAAATTGCATCTCCAATTTACATTGAAGATTACATCTTGCTTTTTGGGGAAAATCCAACAACATAACCCCTACAAACAAAGCTTCAATCACCATACAAATGACTATCATTAAACATTTTATACATATCTAATATGGGTTCCTAGTTTCCATTTTTAATCTCCACAATCTCTACATGCATGAAAACTATAACAAAGAACATGCATTGGTTCTAGTTGTCCACAAAAGCATCTTGCCAATCATACACTAACATGCACAAATATGCAACCAATATGCAATCACATGCAAGATAAAGGATACCATAAATCATGCAACAATAAAGCTAGGTGTCCACCATGAGAAAAATCAATTCAAATTCCAATTTAGAACTCAACCAAGACTCCTAGTCACTTTGAGTGACAACTCAGTCTTCACAAAGCATCTTTCCCTTTCAAGATTTGGTCCACAAGTCAAACTGATGCCACATGGCACCATGACACACTTTCTTGAGGATTCTCACAATATTCTTTGCTCAAATTTCCCTCATGATGACAAGTGTCACCCTTGCTCTTCGTGCTCATACAAAGGAATATGCCAACAACAAGTCCCGATACTCACCACACACTGACACTTGGCATCCAAGTACTCCTAGAAATTTTACAAGTTCCTTTACCTAGAATGAGTGCCCAAGTGACAAGAGGAACTCTCCCCTGACACCAATTGACAGTCAACATACCCCCTACAAAATAGGAAAGTTCCAAGTGGGTCCCACTTCCTAAAAAATAGGATCCAATTAATTCTTCATTTCTTGACACAAAAAATACTGGTATAAAATAGGTCCTCCTAAAAAATATGACAGGAGGTTGAGACACCAATTCCCAACAATATAAAATAGTTTAGATGAGTATCTAACTTTTTGTTGATGAAGTTATGAGTATTAATAGGCCTAAAACCAATTTAAATTTTTATATCTAAAAACCTTTTCTTTCCAAACTAGTCACATTAGTTTCCACTTTAATTCCTTATTCTACCATTATTAGATTTTACATATTAAAAGTTATTTTGTATATTTTAGGAGAATAAAATGTGCTTAATCTATTTATTTATGTGGAAATTAATCCAATTGATTGGATTGAATGAACAGGAGTTTCTATAGTAGAGCAAGCATGGAGTTGAAGACTATGAAGATATTTTTGTTATGTATCAAGGACATAATTTTAGCATATTATTTTGGATTTGTGGCTAGCAGCCAAAATATAGACTATAATAATTCTAGATATTTGCTTGTTTTTATTAGTTTTATTTACCAAAACTTATATCAAAGTTATGGGCTATAAACCACATAACTAATATTGATTACCAAAAGCTCTCTCTCTCTCTCTCTATATATATATATATATATATATATATATATATATGTTTACTGTTGTGAAATGAATACACTGGATATTCCTTTTTGGCTTGCATCAAATTACTTGATCATTGCAAATTCCCATATTGTTGTAAAATTTCCAAATCACCTCGCAACTAGGAGGAAGGGCCCACTTCGTGGAAGCTTGGTGAAATTTCCTTTTTGAATCTCATTTTGTTAATAGTGTGGTTTGCATATCGTTAATAGTATTTTTTAAAGTTTAATTATTATTTTTGTCATAGTTTCTATTTTGTTCATTTATTAGTAAAGTTAAAAGATTATTCATTCAATTGTTATTGTTAAATAATTCTATTATGTCATTTCTACTTTGTTAATGGAATTGGCCATGTGTTAATCTGTAAGTGTGAAGCAAGTTAAGGTATTTTTTAGTTTCCTTTTCTAAGTAAACCGCAATCTATTCTTGTGCAAGATTGAAGTTGTTATAAACAAGCATTCTTCATCTATTCATGTCACCTTCTTATCTCTCTATTCATGTAGCAGTTCTTGTCAGATAAACATAACATAATTAGTAATTAGTTTTTACTTAAATGATTTCTTGGATTTTTAGATGTATTCCATTCTTACTTAAACTTTTTTCTCTCAGCCCTTAGGCATATAGCTATGACTCATTTCACAAGTTCTATGCCATAGATGGACATAGGTACAAATTGAAGTTTCACATTAAATTGAAGTTATAATCCTAGAAACCAACTTTCTCAGCTTTGTCTGAACATTTTGTCATCGTTTTTGGGGAAAGGCATTAAAGGCCTATTAATCTAGCAAATTAAGTTAGGACCAGTATGTCAAGGAGAAATTCCATGCAACTATCAACCTTTCTTAGGCAATTACCCTTGGTTTGCATTGTATTAAATCATATAGATGAATGAGTGGTTTAGAGATGAAAAAGGTATATTTTTCAAACAAAGTGTAGGAAGTAGCTTAAAAAAACAAGAAAACCCCAAAAAAAGATTAAAGCCACTATCTGTGAACAAACCATCAAAAAGGAACCGGTTGAACCTAATCTTGAGAAGTGTGTAATTGAATCCACTGTTGTTGAGTCTTATTTTGAGTCACCATCTAGCACACAATGAGAATTATCTAAAATTATTACCCCTATTTTTTCCAAACAATTCAAAGAATCTTACGAATTATGAAGTGATGAGCCTCTAGAGTGTAAGCAATCTAAGTTTTTTTCATCTTTTCATACACCTTAGGCATTTTAAGTCATGGCTAACAATAATAATGATAAAAACAATGATCAAGCTCTAGCCAATAATAATCCCATTACTTTTTAATTCCTTATTTCTCATCCCTAGAAGAAGATCCTATGAAAAACATACCTCATTTTGCTTTGCCAATTTTTAGAGGACTTTATATGGAGGATCCTGATATGTTAATATTTGAGTTTGATGTCTTATGTCACAACTATGACAACTAGAATGATGCTTAAAATTTAAATTTGTTTCCAGCTACATTAAAGGATGCAACATTACGTTGGTTTATGGGCTTAGGACCACAAACTATTTGCACATGAGAAGATATGAAGGAGAGAATTTTGACAAAGTATCAAGAGTGTTGCAAGACAAAGCAAATTCAAGATGAAATCTTTCGTATGGTGCAATGAGAGGAAGAAACTATGGAGGATCATCTTGAACAATTTTCATTTAGTCTTCAAAGAACAAGACAAACATGATTAAATATTGATACTATAAAGATGCTTTTTATTTTAGGAATTCATGATGAATGCAGTTATATTTTAAATCTTATAAGTGATGAAGACATTTCTAAATTATGATTTGATGATATTTGTGATATTTTCAAGAATTATTCAAGATCCACCTAGTTGATAAGAGGATATCTTGTGATGCATGTCTCTTGTGGAAGTGCATCATGTATCATAAAACGTGAGCTAGGTATGTTACTTGATGATTTAAAAATTTATTTTTAAAGTTATATGGGTAAAAAAATTGATAATTTGTACATGTAAAAAATAGGAAGAAGCTAAAAAGTTACTTGCCATTTTTTTTCCAATTTGTCATAAGAAACATACTAGTAAAGAATGTCCTTATAACAAAATGTAGCTCCCCTCCATTTTTCTCTTTTGATCAAACATTTTTCTTCTATGTATGTTTTATTTCTGTTAGCACTTTGACTATGGTACTTGGCTCTATTTGATCGCAACGGTTAAGCAATGTGAACGTTATATTTTGATGTGATGGTATTTTATTCAGATGTTATCGTTATGTCATTCTTTGGATTAGTTTAGCATATATTTGAATTAATGATGCTTTATGTTTTTTAAATATATTGTTGATGTTAGATGCGTCAGTTAGAAATTCTATATTAGTGAAGGGGATGGGATTGTATCACTCACTTGGGAACACCCTACGATTTTGAGATTTCCCCTTCATGGTGTGTTTTATTATATCATATATATGCATGTTCGATATACTCTTTGTTCACAGGTTGACAGGTACAGGACATCGAATCCACCTAATTTCACAGGTTTGAGCGTGTCCATTGACCAACATTAATCGATTGGGAGATAGTAGCTAGGTTTTATGTGCCAAGTCATCACCCTCGTCATAGTGTGTCGTCGGGTTGTAGTCAGGTTTAATTGTTTTAATGTTGTCCCTTTCACCTTGATTATTTATTTAATTTTAAATTTTAAAGGTTATTAAATGGCTTGTGTAGTTAAAATGATGATTAAATATATCTGGTTGCAATGTTGAAATGTTAGTTATTTTATTGATTAATTTAATTTAATTAATAAAATAATCTAATTTTGGATTAGATTTAGTTTATTGATTAATTAAATTAATGATGATAAAATGAATTAAGTTAGTTGTTTTAGCATTATTGGATATTTAGATTTAAATTAAAATAAAAAAATGAAAAGCATGTTTGGATATTTAGATTTAAATTAAAATAAAAAAAGAAAATCATGTTTTAAATTGCACTTTTTGAAAGTTAATATGTAAAAGAATTTCTTCACAAAATTTTGAATATACATTAAGTATATACTAAATTATATATATATTTATTTATTTAATATATATGCGCGTATCTAAATATAGTTAATTTTAAGTTGATTATTTCATTATCGTAGTTGAAACAAAAATTGTTTTTGTTAATCAAATGATTTTATCTAGTAAGTTGATTTGATTATTTTGTAAGATTGAGAAACACAGAGCTACCTCATTGGTTTTAAATTTCTCAACGTTGCAAATTAAATCTTATTTATTTTTTGAATAATTGCAAGTAACATTGATTGAGTAATTGGATTTAGGAAATCCTAACATTAGTTTATTTAATTGCCTAAAATGCATTCTAGTGATGTTCTTGTTCATTCTCGATGTTGGGCAATTGTGTCAATTGTTATGTAAGTCTTCTAGATTGGGTTTTTTTTTAATTTCGTGGGTGTCGTAAATTGTTAGTCAACCTTGGTTTTGTCTTGGGTAATGTGTATAGTCATATTTTGTTGTTTTACCTAGTTTTCACGAACGAGGATGGTTTGTGTCTCCTTTAGATTAGGAGTGGTTTATTGATTTGTGTCTCCCTTGGAAGGAGTGGATTATGTGTTTTGTTGCCTCCAATGTTTGGAGAGGTTTTTGACCTTTGTAGCCTCCAGTGTTTGGAGTGGGTTTTCATTATATGTTCCTCCTAGAGTTGGAGTGATTTTTTCTTGTTGGTATGCACTTGGGATTCCCTTTGTGATTGGTTTTGGTTGGTATGTTGTCAAGTAGAAGAGTGGCTTCTGTTAGGGGCCAGAGCCCAAAGAGGTAAACTGGGAAACCTTTAGAAGTGGTCTAACCAAGTGATAACTAAATCAATGTACTTAGAAGTTAGGTAGTAATTCACACTAATTAAGATAATTGAGCCTCACTCATGGATGCAAGGGCTTGTATAGACTTGGCATGGGAGGGAAAGGCCTGGAATGGCAAGGTCATCTATCTTGTCTTTATGAGAGGTATTTGATTTCGCATGAGTGAGCATGGGTGTCAAGATTCGGTAGAGGCCACTAGGATAACTCATAGTGGGGGTTGGAGCCTAAGAAGATTCCCAGAGGATATCCCATGATGAGCTATGTGATGACACTCTTTCTACGACAACAGTTGGTATTTGGTTTTATGAGTATGGTCTTCTTATCATTCTCGATCTATTTTATTTCTGGAAGCAGTGTGACTTATGTCAGTGATGTTAGAGTTGTACATGTGTTATTCTTATGGTTGTATGGCTCATGTGATTGGTTGGTTCAGTTATGTTTTAGCCTATGTCTAGAGGTAGTCGGTCTTGCATAGAATTCCTTGTTACTATCTCCTAGCACGGGGGGTGAGCCTTTGGGTATCACATGGTTGGGTGGAACGTACACCTTAATCTGTTGGGTCATCTTCTTGTTTGTGTGGACGATATTTCTAGTTGGAGAGCTCGTGGGATCTAGTACTTTCATGGTTTATTATTTTCAGTTATTATTGTATTTTATTACCCCTCTTTGCATCGATGTGGAAGATGTAATTTGTAACCTTGTTAATGGATTTACCTCATTCGGGGAATGAGTGTTGTAATCGTATTGTAAATTATATTACTGGAAACATATGGTATCTCTTATGTCTTTGATGTAATTTTATCATGTTTGGAATGTATGTGTTTCTTAATTTATTAAGTAATTAAGTATGATGTTTTTAATTCATGTATCTTGTGTGAATTTAAGTAAACTCAGTCTCGTAACCTTAGGGGTTGTTGGCAATGGGTAGTGAACTTGCATGTTAATTGTACTTAAACAAAAAAAAAAATATTGTGTTTGAGTAGTTAATTGCAATTTCCCCTAGGGTTGCGTGGCGGGGCATTACACATGGTATCAAAGCCTAGGTTTAAACATTGGGTGCTCTGGGTAAATGTGGGACCCATTAAGTTATTAGTTGTATATAATTTATGTTTTTGTACCTTGTCTTATGTTGTGGTGTGTATCTATATAGGATCATGCCACCTAGGCGAGGTCGTAGTAGAGGTCGTGGCCATGTAGGCGGTCGAGTAGGTAATTAGCAAGATGCACCTCCTATTGTTCCCCATGCCATAGATCATGAGGAGCAATAGGCTTCTCAGTTTGTACCAGAGGTTGGTAATCAACATCAAGATCCACCAGGGATCGGGGATGCTCTGTTGCATTATTTCTTAGAAAAGACTCTAGCTCTTCTAGGTCCAAGGTAGGATAGAGATCATGATGTTAAGGGTGAGCAGCAACAACCTTCGCAATCAAGGCATCAAAATTCTCAGTCCCAACATGATAGAAGTTGGAAGCAGAAGAAGAGAGATCAGAGTAGGATATGATCACATTGTGATCATTGCAATTAGACTGCATCGAGTTCTTAGTCAGTATTTAGTGGTGGTGGTTTTCCACGACCTAGTGTACCTCCAGGTGTTCAGAGATTTAGTAGAGGGACAAGATGTTTTTCTTGTGGTCAGCAGGTGCCTTCTCAGTGTGGACAGTATCAGAGTTCACAGTCTACCTTTAGGGGTAGTGTCCAGCAGTTGAGCGCACCTCTTGGAGGTAGAGGTTATGGTAGAGGTACTGGGTGTTTCGCATGTGGCCAGCAGGGTCATATTGCTAGAATGTGTCCCAATAGGGGCACATCGGGGTTTTCTCAGGGACTAGTGGCATCTGAGCTGGTAGTAGGAGATGCAAGTAGATCGCATAGGGCATTTACTGCGGTGGTTAGCGATCAGGTTGAGCATCTGGGTGTAGTTTTTCCTTCAGCATCAGGAGTTGATCCTCAGGGATCGAGGTACTATGTAGGTTAGGGTCTAGTTGGTTTTGAGTGAGATTTATCCCTATTTGTTTGTAAGCTTCTAGGAGTAAGCCTGACCCTAGGGGGAGGATGTAGCACCCCTCCATTTTTCTCTTTTGATTGAACAATTTTCTTCTATGTATTCTTTATTTCTGTTAGCACCTTAACTATGGTACTTGGCTCTATTTGATCACAACGGTTAAGTGATGTGAACATTATATTTTGATGTGATGGTATTTTATTTAGATGTTATTGTTATGGCATGCTTTGGATTAGTTTAGCATATATTTGAATTAATTATGCTTTATGTTTTTAAATATATTGTTGATGTTAGATGTGTCGGTTAGAAAGTTTGTATTGGTGAAGGGGACGAGATTGTATCACTCACTTGCAAACGCCCTACAATTCTGAGATTTCCCCTTCACAGTGTGTTTTATTATATCATATGTATATGCATGTTCGATATACTCTTTGTTCGCGGGTTGACAGGTACAAGACATCAACTCCACCTGATTTCACAGGTTTGAGCATGTCCATTGACCAACGGTAATCAATTAGGAGATAGTAGCTAGGTTTTTTGTGCCAAGTCATCACCCTCGTCATAGTGTGTCGTCGGGTTGTAGTCAGGTTTAGTTGTTTTAATGTTGTCCCTTTCACCTTGGTTATTTATTTAATTTTAAATTTTAAAGGTTATTAAATGGCTTGTGTAGTTAAAATGATGATTAAATATATGTGGTTGCAATGTTGAAATATTAGTTATTTTATTGATTAATTTAATTTAATTAATAAAATAATCTAATCTTGGATTAGATTTAGTTTATTGATTAATTAAGTTAATGGTGATAAAATGAATTAAGTTAGTTGTTTTAGCATTATTGGATATTTAGATTTAAATTAAAATAAAAAAATGAAAATCATGTTTTAAATTGCACTTTTTGAAAGTTAATATGTAAAAGAATTTCTTCACAAAATTTTGAATTCTTTTGTAAAAAGTAATTTTTAAATGCATGAAATTTCAATTGAAAAGTAATTTTATTTTAAATTTTAAAAGAAATGAGAATATCCCCAAAATTGCAATAAATTTTGTGGATGGGATATTTTAGGGGTTTGACTAAATTTGGAGAAAACTTTATGTGAGGAAATACAATTTCGTATAATTTTTCAATTTTCAATTTGGTGGAGAAAGTTTTGTTGTGGCTTTGTTTGGATTTTGAGAAGAAGGTTGAATTTTTTGGGTGGGCTGGAAAAAGATTTGGAAGCACCATTTGAATCCTTCAAGCTTTGGAGAAAAAAAATCAAGTTCTTTCTTTGTTTTTGTTTTCATTTTGAAATGAGTTTCAAATTTTTTTTATACTGTTGAAATTTTTTTTAATTCTGTTTGAATTTCAATGAAAACCCATGTCAAATTTGTTTCAAAAACTTTCAAACTTCTGTTGAAATTATGGGATAGAAAACAAAGCAAGAATCAAGCAATGGAAAAATAGAAAGGAAATCAAAAGAAATTTTTATTTCAAACTGAAACTTAAACCCAGTTATTGTGTTGACAAATTTATTTTTATTGCAAAATTCTGTTGTGCAATTGCACAATTTGACTAAAAATGGAAATTTTAGGTATATGTTTATAAATATACATGTGTATATATATATATATATATATATATATATATATGCATACAAGTATATTTTATAAATATATTGGGTTTATTAATTCTAGAAAAATTGGTTTCCAAAAATTTTTACATGAGAATTTTTTTCCTGTACAGGGGTCTGCCCTGTTTTCTTTTATTGAATGATTTCTAAAAAAATAAATTATAACTAAAATATTTTTTTTGTTTGTATGGGGAGGGGAGGCCTGGGCCCTGCCCCACAGCCGCTGCCCATGGGGAGGTGTTGTGGAGGCAGCGTCGTTGCCTCCAAGGCAACAACGCTGCCCCAAATAGTGCACCCCCAATGGGGGAGGCTGTGTGGGCAGCCTGCCTCTCCCTTTGGGAGGGGCCACAGTCCCATATACGTGGGTTTTGTTTTTATTATTATAAATTTTGTTTTTTATAAGAAAATTATTTATTATTAATAATTATATATATATTATATGTATATATATTTTATTAATATTTAAATAATTTTTTTTATTAATTATTTATATATATATATAATTTATATATATATAATGTATATATATACTTTATATATTTTTTAAATAATTGAGTTAGTTGAATTTTAATGGATATATTTAAATGATAACTATATATTTAAATATATATATAAATTTGTATATACATTAAGTATATACTAAATTATATATATTTAATATATATGTGCATATCTAATATAGTTAATTTTAAGTTGATTATATTTCATTATCGTAGTTGAAATAATAAAAAAATTTGTTAATCAAATGATTTTATCTAGTAAGTTGATTTGATTATTTTGTATGATTGAGAAACATGGAGATACCTCATTGGTTTTAAATTTCTCAACGTTACGAATTAAATCTTATTTATTTTTTGAATAATTGCAAGTAACGTTGATTGAGTGATTGGATTTAGGAAATCCTAACATTAGTTTATTTAATTTCCTAAAATGTGTTCTAGTGATGTTCTTGTTCATTCTCGGTGTTGGAAAATTATGTCAATTGTTATGTAAGTCTTCCAGATTGGGTTTTCTTTTAATTTCATGGGTGTCATAAATTGTTAGTCAACCTTGGTTTTGTCTTGGGTAATGTGTATAGCCGTATTCTGTTGTTTTACCTAGTTTTCACAAATGGGGATGGTTTGTGTCTCCTTTAGATTAGGAGTGGTTTATTGATTTGTGTCTCCCTTGGAAGGAGTGGATTATGTGTTTTGTTGCCTCCAGTGTTTGAAGAGGGTTTTGACCTTTGTAGCCTCTAGTGTTTGGAGTGGGTTTTCATTATATGTTCCTCCTAGAGTTGGAGTGATTTTTTCTTGTTGGTATGCACTTGGAATTCCCTTAGTGATTGGTTTTGGTTGGTATATTTTCAAGTAGAAGAGTGGCTTCTGTTAGGGGCCAGAGCCTAAAGAGGTAAACTGAAAAACCTTTAGAAGTGGTATAATCAAGTGATAACTAAATCAATGTACTTAGAAGTTAGGTAGTAATTCACACTAATTAAGATAATTGAGTCTTGCTCATGGACGCAAGACTTGGCATGGGACGGGAAGGCCTAGAATGGCAAGGTCATCTATCTTGTCTTTATGAGAGGTATTTGATTTCGCATGAGTGAGCATGGGTGTCAGGATTTGGTAGAGGCCATCAGGACAACTCATAGTAGGGGCTAGAGCCTAAGAAGATTCCCAGAGAATATCCCATGACGAGCTGTGTGATGACACTCTTTCTATGACAATAGTTGGTATTTGGTTTTATGAGTATGGTCTTCTTATCATTCTCAATCTATTTTATTTCTAGAAGTAGTGTGACTTATGTTAGTGATGTTAGAGTTGTACCTGTGTTATTCTTATAGTTGTATGGCTCATGTGATTGGTTGGTTCAATTATGTTTTAGCCTATGTCTAGAGGTAGTTGATCTTGCATAGAATTCCTTGTTACTATCTCCTAGCATGGGGGGTGAGCCTTTGGGTATCACATGGTTGGGTGGAACATGCACCTTAATCCATTGGGTCATCTTCTTGTTCGTGTGGACGAGATTTCCAATTGGAGAGCTCGTGGGATCTAGTACTTTCATGTTTTATTATTTTTAGTTATTATTGTATTTTATTACCCCTCTTTGTATCAAGGTGGAATATGTAATTTGTAACCTTGTTATTGGATTTACCTCATTTGGGGAATGAGTGTTGTAATCGTATTGTAAATTATATTACTAGAAACATGTGGTATCTCTTATGTCTTTGATGTAATTTTATCATGTTTGGAATGTATGTATTTTTTAATTTATTAAGTAATTAATTGTGATGTTTTTAATTCATGTATCTTGTGTGGGTTTAAATAAACTCAGTCTCGTAACCTTAGGGGTTGTTGGCAATGGGTAGTGAACTTGCATGTTAATTGTACTTAAACAAAAAAAATTATTGTGTTTGAGTATTTAATTGCAACTTCCCCTAGGGTTGCGTGGCGGGGCGATACACAAAATGAAAATTTCTTCTTTAGAGGATTCTAGTCAAAATACCACCTTACGACCCCTTTTGGTAGATATTGAAGATATTGACTACATTGAAGAACCTATTTATTACATAGCTCAACAAAGGCCTTGGCATCCAAGAGCTATGCCCCTAGGGATGATGAACGACTTTTATACACCACATAATGTAGGGCCTAGTAGTCAGCTAAGCTATTTTTCAAACAAATCTAGATGGTATGGTGGTTGGAAACAACCTCCATTGTATCCGCAATGGCCAAATCACTACCAACATGCTCCACAACTGTGGAAAGAAGCATGGAGGATACCACCAACATAATTTACACAATATCCATCATATCCCACACCACCTATAGTCAATCCATATCAACAACCACAACAATTTTTTCCACCAATACCACCCACATCCAATAATCCACCATCCAACCCATCACAACCACCAAAGGAAACACCAATTCCTACTTAGACATCATTGAACCCAAACAATAAGGTGGTGCAACCAATATATAATAATGAGGTGGCAAGATATCCAACTTACCCTGTTAATACATTGGATATTAATGGAGTACAATTAAGGTTAGGTAAAGCTCTTCAAGGACCCACCATTACTGAAGTAGATGATTCACTAGAATAATTTGAGGAAAGTTAATATTAAAAAATGAGCCATCTAAGTTTCCCCCATATCCTAACTGGTTTCAGTCCTAGCTAAGATAAAAGGAAATACTCAAACTTGAATTTGATCTTGTTAATGAGTTAACAAATGCTAATATTAAAATTTCTCTTTTGCAAGTGATTAAGGATATTCCTATTGTGCATGTTTTGCACACATACGCTGACGTAGGCAAGGACCCCCTTTGTTTTTTTCGCTCCTAACAGGTTGCTTTGCTCCTGTCTTGTTTTGCATGCCCCATTTTCCAAACCCAAATTGGTCATGTGCCTTCAAATGATCAAATCTCCCTAACCAAATTCACCTACCTAGGGTATTCAAATCCGAGGAGAAACAAAGTCCCCCATCCCTTTTCTGCCTTTTGTCTTGTTCCTGCTAACTTGATCCCCGATCACTTGATTCATTTTTTTCTACATTGTTTACTTTGGGGATAAATTTTTGGTGGATTTGGGATGTGTTTGTGATGCCTAAGTAAATTGCCAAAGTTTCATCTATTAAGTTTTGGTGGTTTCAGAACTTTCCCTCCAGAACTCCCTTCCTCTTTGGCTGTTTTAGAAACTCGTGGACCTCTGTCGGTCTGGTTTCTACTTTTTTGACATTGGGGGCAACTTTTTGGTGGATTTGGGATGTGTTTGTGGTGCCTAAGTGAACTGCCAAGGTTTCGTTAATGTTTCGTTAAGTTTCAATGGTTTTAGAATTTTCCCTCTAGAACTCCCTCCCTCTTTGGCTGTTTTGAAAATATTTGTGGATCCCTGTCAGTCTTGTTTCCATATTTTTGACTTTGGGGGTAACTTTTTGGTGGATTTAGGATGTGTTTTTGGTGCCTAAGTGAACTTCCAAGGTTTTGTCAATGTTTCGTTAAGTTTCAGTGGTTTAAGAACTTTCCCTCTAGAACTCCCTTCCTCTTTGGCTATTTTGGAAACATCTGTGGACCCCCGCCAGTCCGATTTCCATATTTTTGACTTTGGGGATAACTTTTTGGTGGATTTGGGATGTGTTTGTGGTGCCTAAGTGAACTACCAAAGTTTCAGTGGTTTCAGAACTTTCCCTCTAGAACTCCCTGCCTCTTTGGCTATTTTGAAAACATCCGTGGACCCCTGTCGGTCCGGTTTCCACATTTTTTATTTTGAGAGTAACTTTTTGGTGGATTTGGGATGTGTTTGTGGTGCCTAAATGAACTGTCAAGGTTTGGTCAACGTTCCATTAAGTTTCGATGGTTTCAAAACTTTCCCTCCGGAACTCCCTCCCTCTTTGGCTATTTTGGAAATATTCGTGGACCTCCACCAGTCCGTTTTCCACATTTTTGACTCTGGGGGTAACTTTTTGGTGGATTTGGGATGTGTTTTTGGTGCCTAAGTGAACTACCAAGGTTCCATCAACGTTCTGTTAAGTTTCGGTGGTTTCATAACTTTCCCTCTGGAACTCCCTTCCTCTTTGGTTGTTTTAGAAACATCCATGGACTCCCGCTAGTCCGGTTTCCACATTTTTGACTTTGGGGATAACTTTTTGGTGGATTTGGGATGTGTTTGTGGTGTCTAAGTGAACTTCCAATGTTTTGTCAATGTTCTGTTAAGTTTCGGTGGTTTTGGAACTTTCCTTCTGGAACTCCCTTCCTCTTTGGCTATTTTGGAAACATGTGTGGGCCCCCATCAGTTCGGTTTTCACATTTTTGACTTTGGGGGTAACTTTTTGGTGGATTTGAGATGTGTTTGTGGTGTCTAAGTGAACTGCCAAAGTTTCATCAACGTTCTGTTAAGTTCTGGTGGTTTTGGAACTTTCCCTCTGGAACTCCCTCCCTCTTTACCTATTTTGGAAACATTTGTGGACCCTCGCTGGTCTGGTTTCCACATTTTTGACTTTGAGGAAAACATTTTGGTGGATTTGGGATTTGTTTGTGGTGCCTAAGTGAACTGCCAAAGTTTTTTCAATGTTTTGTTAAGTTTCAGTGGTTTCGGAACTTTCCCTCCAGAACTCCCTCCCTCTTTAGCTATTTTGGAAATATCCATGGACCCCCGCCAATCCATTTTCCACATTTTTGACTTTGGGGGAAACTTTTTGGTGGATTTGGGATGTGTTTGTGGCACCTAAGTGAACTGCCAAGGTTTCATCAACGTTTCGCTAAGTTTTGGGGGTTTTGGAATTTTATCCCTCTTTGGCTATTTTGGAACATCTGTGGAGCCCCGGCGACCTGGCCTCTAGGATCCAGCCCCTCCGTGGCCATTTCTGAGACTCCATCCCTCTATGGCCGTTTTGGAACATCCATGGAGCCCTAGCAACCTAGCCCCTCTGTGGCCATTTTCGGGACTCCATCTCTCCATGGCCATTTTGAGCTTCTGCATTTTTCAAATGGGTCCAATCTTAAGGAAGTTTTTATGGGCACTCTTCTTTCCCCTTTTCCCATGCATTATAATTGAAAATTCTTGGTTTTGCTAAGTTTTGTGAGGTCCAGGAACTTCCCTTCCAGTTTGTTGTCCCTTGTTTGTTGCCTACCCCCTTGGGCCCACATTAATGTTTATGGTCCAAATGAGCTCCAAATATGAATATTATGATCTTTTAATTATGTATGGATGGATCTAACAAGGATTTTGCAAGATTTGACTAACGTTCTCTTTGATTTGTGTATGAAAAAACTTACGACACTTCATGTATGCAGGATTCAAGAAGCCTACTGCAGGTCCGTCGAGGAGACCCATTGAGAAAGCTGAACAAGGAATGTGCATTGCTCCTATCACCATTCATTTCATGTTCACCTCTCCCCCTAGCACCCACCAATAGGGTCACCATTAGAAGAAGGTCTGTGCCAAGGAAGTCAATGACAAAATGGAAAGGGGTGGTCTTGAAGAGAGCATGTGGGAGCTATCCTACTTCTCACTGGATGATGATGACCTATCCCCCCGAATCAGGGGCAACCAATCCATTAATTTCAATCATCGACATGCTCGTTTGATCCAATGAAGAAAATTGTAAACACATCAAGTAAGAAGGAAGCTTTCAGGTAGTTTTTGCTACAGTGAAAAGGGCAATCAGCTAAATGACGAAACTGCTATAGCCCCTAGGCACTAGATGACAAAATAAAGAAAAGACAAGGAATGTATTTTTAATTGTTGAATATTGCGGGGTAGGTGAAACCCTAATGTAAATCAAATCTGGGCCACTCATTGTAAATTAATCCTAGCCATTTATTTGGGCTTTAAAAAACTATAAATAGGGGCTTGCCCCTCATTTGTAAGGGTTGGAGAGCTGTTGTAAAAGGAATTTGCAACAATAGAAGACAACATTGCATATTTTATGGATGTTCTCTTTGATTTTGCTCATCTTGCATGCATGGTTCAACTTCCCTATTAGTTTTAGTATTAGTTTTTTGAATGGTTGTCATGATGGTGTTGCTATTATAGTATTTGATGAGCTTCTAGCCCATATTTTTAGCACTTGTTGATGACAAGCTATTGTGCAAAGTTAGCTTAGGCTTCTTTCTGTCATTGTAGCAATTTAGTTCAATTGCATGTTCATGATGTGTATGTGTAATTTGAAAATCAGTGGACCTTAGAAGATTGCATTGGTTTGTGTAACTATAGGTTTCTCTTGGTCAAGTAAAACTCAGTTTAGGAAGCTTGTCTACTGTAGCAGCCACCATTGTTACTATTCATTCATTGCTTAGGATTAGAACAACTTTCTTAACCCTTCTCCTTTTGCTATTTCTTTTAGTCCTTGGTTAGAGTAGGATCCAAAACATCACCATGAAGCTAAATCAGATGAACTTGATGAGTTTCAGCTTGTTGTTTTGAGTGGATAGCCATTGTTCATTCACTTCCAGCACTTTGAAACTACATTTGCAAACCCAACTTTCCACACTTTGTAACTCATCCGTAAGAACGCCTTGTGATTCCAAAAAATCATATCAAACAACTAATATATTCCAAGCACTGTAAAGACCTAACATTAGAGACCTTGAGATAGTGTTCTGCAATTTGATTGTGGAATATTGTCTTTCAAGAGAGGTGATGCACCTATGCATTACCTATGTTGAGAAGTGCATAAAAAACACATCAACAGAATTGGCACTAGAAGGAGGGATTGACACGCTGGGAATACAAAGCTGAGGGTTGGAAGTGATTCATTTTATGCCCTCCTCCTCCTAACGCTATCAACAAAACAGGCACTAGAAGAAGGGCTTGACATGGTTGGAATACAAAGCTAAAAGTTGGAAATAATTCATTTTATGCCCTCCTCCTCCTAATGCCATCAATAGAACTAGTGCTAGAAGGAGGGCATGACATGTTGAGGCCACAAAGCTAAAAGTTGGCACTTCGAAAAGAGCACTTTCAAAGAAGAAAATCTAAGATAAAGAGATCTCTTTTAATGTTGAAACATAAAATCAGAAAATTCTGAAGGCAAGTAGAAGCTAAGTCAAAATGGAGCAGCATGCACAAATTGACATTACTCAATTGCATGCAGAGTTGAACAAGAGATTGAAGAAGTCATTACAACAATTTGCATTGGTGGATAGATGTCAGATCCATTGCACTCACAGGCACAATGAGTTGGGGTGTCTGATTTTCTTGAGCAAAATTGAAAACGTTTTGCAAGGAGAAATCCCCTTCTGGGAAATCTATCTACCTTTAGCCCTTATAGACCCAAAGGAAGAATTGACAACCATGGCAGCCAAGGTGTTCAAGGAGCTAATCCAGGAACATTTGAGCAGCGAAGATGAACCAAGATTGGAGGAAATATTGATGTCTAGTTGGTGTAGATCTCATAATGCACCCCACTCTGAATTCACTTGCTCGTCGTGCACAAAAATCATTGATGAAGCCAAGGGTTGTTCGGACAAGTTGGAGCAGCCAACTCCCAATAAGGCAGAAGAGTTGTCAACATTTGGAGGACAACACATTGAAGATGAACCAAGAAATTTGACATGAGCTAGCGTTGGGACAATAAACGTTGAAGCTGAAAATGAAAATGAAGAAGCTGGTTTCAGTAGGACAACAGAACGCTGTGATGAAAATTTAGTTGGAAGGGAGTTGGAAAGCCTTTCCTCTATCAACAAAGAGTAGTCCTCTAATCTAGAAGAGGAGTCATTGGAAGTTGATGAATCAACAAAGTCTACAATAGTGCATGTTGGGACAACCAACAAAGATGTTGAAGAACAGGAAGGAGAAAAAGTTGACAACCTTGGAGCAGTAGAAAATGATGACGAAGGTATAAGTGAAATCAGATTAGAAGACCTCCCCTTCACCAATGATAGTGATTGAGGATCTGAAAATGCAGATTTGGAGTGGGAGCAACCACTCACCACAGCTGTCTACCATCAAGCTTCTTTTTCAAGTGATGATGAGGACCCAGTAGTGGAAAGATATGACCAGCTCGTCTCCAAATTAGCAAATGATTGGTATGAATTAAGATGTCAAGTGGATTTGGAGGTGTTGTTGCTACCAAATTGGTGCATACTTCGTGATTCATCACACTCTGAGTTTGCATGCGAGCTATGCAAATAAGCCATTAAGCAAGTAAAAGGACAAGTGAGGTATCCAAGCATACCACTTCCTACAGTTGCTTCAAGGATGGAACGTGAAGACCAAGAGTCTGAACTAAGTGATGACTCGGCCAAAGGAAGGCCTCAAGAGGATGTTGGGGCAGCAATAGAAGAAGCAAAACAATACAGTCTCAGACTTATGAGTGATGAAGTAGATCAAGTGGGAATGTTGTCCACCAATCATCAAGAAGTTCTTCCTCTTGAAGAGCAGTTGTATGTCATGGACGATGGGATTTTTGGTGAGTTTTTGGAGGGAGATTGCATAGTGAATTTTGGTCCCCTTGATGAGGTGCCATCAATTGATGACTTCTTTCCATTGGGAGTTGCACTACGAAGGTATGCTCATTTCAAGGAAGAGCACATCCCAGAAGATGATAGCGATAAATACATACTCCTTAAGCCCCCGAACAGTGATGCACTAGAGTTTCTAGATTGGGAGATGAGCTCCTTCTCCATTTACAATGATAGTGATCAAGAGGAAACAAGTGAATGTCATAATGAGATGCATGAAAAACAAAGGGAAGAAGACAAAGGTGGGGGTGTTTTGATGGCTTCCAATAGGTATGACAGAATTGACCAACTACAAGATGCAACTTGGAGCCCTTCTGCCATGATCGTTGTTGATCCTCCTTCACATTTAGGGAGCTGCAATAGGACAAATTTGTCCATGTCATTATCCCATGACATTGAACATCATAAAAATGAGGTTAATACTTGGGGAAGGAGATGAGACAACATGCTGCCCCTTGAGGACAGCAACCAAGTGGATCCCAATTTTGCAAATGATCAATGTGGAGAAGTATTTATTTTTTAAGAACTGCCAACCAGGGCTGTAGGTCCCATTGGTAGATTGGAAGATTTGTTTACTACCTTGTCCTTCTAGCATTATGCATGCTTAATGTCTGAAGTGTTGCACCCTCCACCACACCCACTCGAGGCTACCGATGCAATGATCAACGATGTTGTGCCTTCTCTCAACTGTCCAACGTTACCACCTCCATGTGATGACATTCAGGTTCTATCCTTCCTTGCCCCTATTATTTCTCATAACTACACTTATTATTTTGATTATGGGAATGAGGGAAAAAAACATGTTTATGGATTAACCATGGGTTCAGCGAGCCTCCTCGATTGCTAATTTTTCATGATGATGTGATTGAGCTTGAGTGTTGCAATGTTGAATTTCTTTTTTCAGAATATAAAGATAAATTTGCATGGTTAAGAACGATAATGATTGACCATTTTCTTGTGCATGCATTGCAAAATCCAATGAACGTTAATGTCAGCTAGCCCTTCCTAAACATAGTTCTTTGTAAATATTTTTGTACATAGCCCGTTTTGAGTAGTATAGGTTTCTTGTAAATACTTCACTTTCCTACTTTCCGTAGGTTAGTTGGTGTGATGTAGGTTGTTTTCTTTTTGTTTGCTTTCACTTTGTTGTTGCTTTGCTCAGGATCCCTCTGCTTTTAGCTGGGCACATCTATGCACACAACAACCATACTTATTACCTGAGGTTGTTCTATGTATTTCTTTGTCAAACTCTAATCAAGTCTTCAGAGTGGATGGTGAAGGTCTTTTATTAGTGTCAAGTGATCTGGGTGTTTGATTCAAATAGGATAAGTTGTTGGTTTAATCCGACTCTAATGTATTTTGAAATCTTACAGCTTTTACACATCTTAAGAATCTAACGGTCATTGTAGGGCCTTTTGTGAAGTCTAGTTAAGTGAAAAATCTAAAATTCTACTCTAGCACCACTGTGATTCTCAACCCTAAGTGTGAGCTTCAATACTTGTTGAAATAAAAGAGCTGAAAAGAGAAAAGAAAGAAAAAAAGAAAACATTGAAAATCAAAAGAAAGAGAAAATTCAACTTTTTAGGGGTATCTGAACAACTCTATCGGGGCTATGGATGTCCAACTGGCAGTAGAGCAATGTTCAGGAGAATCACAGCGACAACCTCATCGGGGCTATGGACGCCTGATTGGCAGGGAGGCAATGTCCTGGATTCTTTTTGAATTAGAATAAACTACGTAGCTTGACTTGATGGAGCATGGGTTCCTGTAGCAACTGAAGGATGGGAATTAATGCAACTTCACACACTTGGATTTTTAGCATATTGAAGGTTCGTTTGGCTAGTGGTTTTGCTCCTTTGATTGAGTGTCTAGTTTGTTTTCCCTAGCGTGAAGGTCAGAACCAAAGATTCTGGGTTCGTGATTCCAGTTTTTTATCAAAATGCTCAGGAGCATTTCCCTAGCAAGTCGCCATTTGTTGTGCATTTTTTGCACACACGCCCCATTGTAAATAGGGACCCCCTTGTTTCTTTCACTCCTGACAGGCTACTTTGCTCTTGTCTTGTTTTGCGTGCCCCATTTTCCAAACCCAAATTGGTCATGTGCCTTCAAACGATCAAATCTACATGACCAAATTCACCTACTTAGGGTATTCAAATCTGAGGAGAAATAAAGTCCCCCGTCCCTT
This sequence comes from Sequoia sempervirens, assembly GCA_007258455.2. NCBI lineage: Eukaryota > Viridiplantae > Streptophyta > Pinopsida > Cupressales > Cupressaceae > Sequoia > Sequoia sempervirens. The sequence goes on along the minus strand of VDFB02270651.1, from coordinate 598,134,497 downwards.
TTTTGCCTTTTGTCAGATTGTTCCTGCTAACTTGGTCCCTGATCGCTTGATTCATTTTTTCTACATTTTTGACTTTGGGGATAACTTTTTGGTGGATTTGGGATGTGTTTGTGATGCCTAAGTGAACTGCCAAATTTTTGTCAAAGTTCCATTAAGTTTCGATGGTTTCAGAACTTTCCCTCTGGAACTCCCTTCCTCTTTGGCTGTTTTGGAAACATCTGTGGACCCCCGCCGGTCCGGTTTTCACATTTTTGACTTTGGGGGCAACTTTTTGGTGGATTTGGGATGTGTTTGTGGTCCCTAAGTGAACTACCAAGGTTTTGTCAACGTTCTGTTAAGTTTCAGTGGTTTCAGAACTTTCCTTCAAGAACTCCCTCCCTCTTTGGTTGTTTTGGAAACATATGTGGACCCCTGCTATTCTGGTTTCCACATTTTTTACTTTGGGGGTAACTTTTTGGTGGATTTAGGATGTGTTTTTGGTGCCTAAGTGAATTGCCAAGGTTTCATCAACGTTCCGTTAAGTTTCGGTAGTTTTGAAACTTTCCCTCTGGAGCTCCCTTCCTCTTTGGCTATTTTGGAAACATCTGTGGGCCCCTGTCGGTACGGATTTCCACATTTTTGACTTTGGGGATAAATTTTGGTGGATTTGGGATGTGTTTGTGGTGCCTAAATGAACTGACAAGGTTTTGTCAACGTTCCATTAAGTTTCGGTGGTTTCAAAACTTTCCCTCTGGAACTCCCTTCCTCTTTGGCTATTTTGGAAACATTCATGAACCCCTGTCAGTTCAGTTTCCACATTTTTGACTTTGGGGGTAACTTTTTGCTGGATTTTGGATGTGTTTGTGGTGCCTAAATGAACTGTTAAGGTTTGGTCAATGTTCCAATAAGTTTTGGTGGTTTCAGACTCCCTCCCTCTTTGGCTATTTTGGAAACATCTGTGGACCCCCGTCGGTCTAGTTTCCACATTTTTGACTTTGGGGTAACTTTTTGGTTGATTTGGGATGTGTTTTTGGTGCCTAAGTGAACTATCAAGTTTTTGTCAATGTTTCGTTAAGTTTCGATGGTTTCAGAATTTTCCCTCTGAAACTCCCTTCCTCTTTGACTATTTTGAAAACATTTGTGGGCCCCCGTCAGTCCAGTTTCCACATTTTTTACTTTGGGGATAACTTTTTGGTGGATTTGGGATGTGTTTGTGGTGCCTAAGTGAACTGCCAAGGTTTTTTCAATGTTTCATTAAGTTTTGGTGGTTTTAGAACTTTCCCTCTAGAACTCCCTCTTTGGCTATTTTGGAAAAATCCATGGACCCCCACCAGTCCGGTTTCCACATTTTTGACTTTGAGGGTAACTTTTTGGTGGATTTGAGATGTGTTTGTGGTGCCTAAGTGAATAGCCAAAGTTTCTTCAACGTTCCGTTTAGTTTCGGTGGTTTCAAAACTTTCCCTCTGGAACTCCCTCCCTCTTTGGCTATTTTGGAAACATCCATAGACCCCCGCCGATCTGGTTTCCACATTTTTGACTTCGAGAACAACTTTTTGGTGGATTTAGGATGTGTTTGTGGTGCCTAAGTGAACTGCCAAAGTTTCATCAATGTTCTGTTAAGTTTCGGTGGTTTCAAAACTTTCCCTTTGGAACTCCCTCCCTCTTTGGCTATTTTGGAAACATCCATAGACCCCCGCCGGTCTGGTTTCCACTTTTTTGACTTTGGGGGAAAATTTTTGGTGGATTTGGGATGTGTTTGTGGTGCCTAAGTGAACTGCCAAGGTTTCGTCAACATTTTGTTAAGTTTAGGGGGTTTCGGAACTTCGTCCCTCTTTGGCTGTTTTGGAACATCCATGGAGCCCTGACGACCCAGCCTCTAGGACATGGCCTTTCGTGGCCATTTTGGAACATTCGTGGAGCCCCGACGACCCAACCTCCGGGACTCGGCCACTCTGTGGCCGTTTTTGAGACTCCATCTCTCCATGGCCGTTTTCAACTTCTGCTTTTTTCAAATGGGTCCAATCTTAAGGAAGTTTTTCTGGGCACTCTTCTTTCCCCTTTTCCCATGCGCTATAATTGAAAATTCTTGGTTTTGATAAGTTTTGTGAGGTCCAGGAACTTCCCTTTTGGTTTGTTGTCCCTTGTTCACTGCTCGCCCCCTTGGGACCGCATTAATGTTTATAGTCCAAATGAGCTCCAAATATGAATATTATGATCTTTTGATTATGTATGGATGGATCTAACAAGGATTTTACAAGATTTGACTAACGTTCTCCTTAATTTGTGTATGAAAGTACTTACTACACTTTATGTATGCAGGATTCAAGAAGCCTACCCCGAGTCTGTCGAGGATACCCATTGAGAAAGTTGAACAAGGAATGTGCATGGCTCCTGTCACCATTCATTTCATGTTCACCTCTCCCCCTAGCACCCACCAACAGGGTCAGCATTAGAAGAAGGCATGTGCCAAGGAAGTCAATGACAAAATGCAAAGGGGTGGTCTTGAAGAGAGCATGAGGGAGCTATCCTACTTTTCACCGGATGATGATGACCTGTCCCCCCAAATCAGGGGCAACCAATCCATTAATTCCAATCATTGACAGAATCATTTGATCCAATGAAGAAAATTGTAAACACATCAAGTAAGAAGGAAGCTTTCAGGTAGTTTCTGCTATAGTGAAAAGGGCAATCAGCTAAATGACGAAACTACTACAACACCTGGGCACTAGATGACAAAACAGAGAAAAGACAAGGAATGTATTTTTAATTTATGAATATTGTGGGGTAGGTGAAACCCTAATATAAATCAAATATGGGCCACTCATTGTAAATTAATCCTAGCCATTCATTTGGGCTTTGGAAAACTATAAATAGGGGCTTGCCCCTCGTTTGTAAGGGTTGGAGAGCTATTGTAAAAGGCATTTGCAACAATAGAAGACAACATTGCATGATTTTATGGATGTTCTCTTTAATTTTGCTCATCTTGCATGCATGGTTTAACTTCTCTATTAGTTTTAGTATTAGTTTTTTGAATGGTTGTCATGATGGTGTTGTTGTTATAGTATTTGATGAGCTTCTAGCCCATACTTTTAGCACTTGTTGATGACAAGTTGTGCAAAGTTACCTAGGCTTCTTTCTGTCATTGTTGCAACTTAGTTCAATTTCATGTTCATGATGTGTATGTGTAATTTGGAAATCAACAGACCTTAGAAGATTGCATTGGTTTTGTGTAACTATAGGTTTCTCTTGGTCAAACAAAACTCAGTTTGGGAAGCCTGTCTACTATAGCAACCACCATTGTTACTATTCATTCATAGCTTAGGATTAGAACAACTTTCTTAACCCTTCTCCTTTTGCTATTTCTTTTAGTCCTTGGTTAGAGTAGGATCCAAAACATCACCATGAAGCTAAATCAGATGAACTTGATGAGTTTCAGCTTGCTATTTTGAGTGGACAGCCACTATTCATTCACTTCCAGCACTTTGAAACTACATTTGCAAACCCAACTTCCCACATTTTGTAACTTATCTGTAAGACCGCCTTGTGATTGCAACAAATCACATCAAACAACTGAGATATTCCAAGCACTATCAAGACCTGACATTAGAGACATTGGGATAGTGTTCTGCAATTTGATTGTGGAGGATTGTCTTTCAAGAGAGGCGATGCACCAATGCATTACCTATGTTGAGAAGTGCATTAAAAACACATCAACAATTCCTATATACACAAAGGCAGTTCAAGACTTGTGTAATTAAAAGAAAAAGAATAAACAAGACCCAAAAACTATTTAGGTTATTGGAAAACTTGTTGATCTTATGTTGCGGAATATCTCAATTCCTAAGTATTAAGATCCAGGGAGTCCTCTGATATAGGTACAAATTGGTCATATTCTTATTCCAAATACATTGATTCATTTGGGAACTACTTTAAATGTTATTACCAATGAAACTAAGGAAAAATTACATCTCCGAGGACTTAGGCCTACAACTATAGTCCTACAAATGGTGGATTTCTCTTTAGTTAAACCTAAAGGTATGATTGAAGATATAATTATTTATGTTGGTTCTTGTGAGTATCCTACTAATTTTATGAATTTTCAACCCAAAATAACTTTGGGTGGATACCCTCTGATTTTAGGAAGATCATGGTTGGTTGCAACAGATGCTTTTATCAATTGTTGATCATGTACATGGTTATCTCCAATGGTGAACAAATAAAGAAATTAACATTGTACCCACCAGAAAAAACCTTGTTGGAGACTGAAGATCCCCTATGGATTGATAGTGATTTAGAGGAATAACTACCTATTCTAACAATTTATCAAGCCCTTGATATTGAGGAACCATCTAAGGATATTGTTTTTGCTAATTTATTTCAAAATTGATACTCGTCTAATGATATTTTGGAGAGATTTGTTCTTCATTCATGTATAGATAATTGTCCATTTGGAAAATTTCCTCTATTAAGTGACTTATAATCTCTTCAAAATTTTATCACATTTCACTAATTTTTGCCACATAATTGTGTACATAGCCCATTTTTTTCTCCTGACACACCTTCACCATCCACTTTAAAACTACTTTCTATAAATTTACCTACACAATCACAAGCAATGAAAATTTTACTAGGTTGTACTCTTAATATTAATCCACATTTGAGTGATGCACAAATTCAAGACCTAATTGCCTTGTTAAGATTTTATAAAGCTGCATTTGCATGGGAATATCAGGACATGTATGGCATACATTCAAACACTTACACACACCACATATACATAGACGAAGGTAGGACTGTCTAGTCAGACTACCAAAAATATGATTGAATCCCATTTTGCGTGAAATATTTAAGGAGGAATTACAAAATTGTTGAATGTAGGTTTTATTTACCCAATTTTGGATAGTCAATGGGTTTCTCCTTTGGTTGTGGTGCCTAAAAATAATGGTAAATGGTGAATTTATGTTGATTATAAAGCTCTTAACAAAGCAACTAAAAAGGATCATTTTCCATTACCATTTATTGATCAAGTTCTTGATACTCGTGCAAGTAAAAAAATATTTTCTTTCTTGGATGGTTTTAGCAAACACAATCAAATTTAGATAGCACTTGAAGATTAAGAAAAAACTAATTTTACTTGTCCTTGGGGGAGATTTTCATACAATGTTTTACCTTTTGGTTTATGTAATTCCCCTGATACTTTTCAGAGGGTGGATTTAAGTATTTTTCCTTATCTTATTCATGATTGTGTAGAGGTTTGTATGGATGATTTTACTATTTATGGTAAAAATTATGAGCAAGCTAAAAAGAATATTGAAAAAGTTTTGCAATGATGTGAAGACATTAATCTATCCTTAATTCATGAAAAATGCCATATTTTAATGACACAAGATATAGTGTTAGGACATTATATTTCTTCCAAAGGAATTCAAGTTGATCCTAAAAAGGTGTAGATAATTCAAGATTTACCCACACCTTCTTGTCAAAAAGATGTTTGTAGTTTCTTAGGACATGCAAGATATTATTGAAGGTTTATTCAAAACTCTAATAAAATTTCCTCACCACTTTTTGTTTTTTTAGGCAAAGATAATGATTTCTCGTGGATGCAAGGATGTCAACACACCTTTGAAACAATCAAAGAAAAGCTTGTTACCTCACTAGTGTTATGTGGACCAAATTGTGAATTATCATTTCATATTCATATAGATGCTTTAGATTCCTCACTGGGAGATGTCCTAGGTCATAAAGACGATACACTTTTTTATTCCATTTATTACATTAGTAAGAATTCAATAGGTGTTGAGTCAAATTATATAGTTATTGAAAAGGAATTTTTAGTTATTGTATATCTAGTTAATAAGTTTCATCATTATATTATTGGATACAAAGTGTTTATTCATACTGGTCATTCTACAATACAATTTCTAATGAATAAACCTATAGTTACTATCATGGTTATTAGATGGTTGTTATTATTGCAAGAATTTGACATTACTATACTTGATAAGTCTGGCCATGAGAATGTTGCATATTTCTTATCCATGTTACAGAGTGAAGATGACCCTATACCAACTAATGATGTCTTTCTAGATGAGCACCTGTTTACAATTTTAATCAAAATTCCATGGTTTGTAGATATTGTGAGCTATTTAGTCACTTGCAAGTTTCTCCCACATTTCTCCTAGATATCATCAAAAATTTGTTGGACTAAGTGGTTAGTATACATGGAACAATGGACTTCTCTTTTGCACTAGCATTGATAATGTCATGCGTCATTGTGTAGTTGAAGACAATGTATTTGATATACTTCACACATGTTATACTGAGCCATGTGGAGGAAATTTTGTAGCCAAGAGGACAACCAACAAGGTTCTCACTGTTGGATATTATTGGCCCACAATTCATAGGGATTGCAAGTAGTATGTTCAAGATTGTGACAAGTTCCAATGCATGCACTGACCCACGTGTTAAGATGAGATGCTTTTGCAACCTCAACTATCTATTGAACCCTTTTGAAAAATTGGGTATAGATTTTATGAGACCTATTAATCTTCCATTCAAGAACAAGAAATGCATTTTAATTTGTACTAACTATGTTAACAAATGGGTTGAGATCAACACACAAAATCATGCAAGGGACACTAAAGTTTATTATTTTCTATACACAAAGATATTCATAGGATTTGGGGCACCCAAGGAGATTGTCATAGATCAAGGACCATATTTCACATCAGAACTAATCGTTGCTCTAGTTTGTGAATATGAGATTCAATGTCGCAAGTCTTCTTCATATCATCTACAAGCCAATAGATAGGTTGAAGTCACTAATAGAGAACTCAAAAAATATCCTTACCAAAACCATATCACTTCATCAAAAATATTGGGGATCACATCTTCCTAAAGCACTATGGGCATATTAGACAATGTGGAAGACCACCATTGGTCTTACACCATATGAACTTAGTTATTGTAATCAAGGGAAAATCAGATAGTGTTAGATGGGTTAGCACAAATAACATAAAAATCCAATGATATAACGAAGTACAATGGAAATCAAATGAAAACGAAAGGAAATATATCACCGAGTGTCTCCATCTTCCATGATTGATCTTCCTTACACCTTCTTGCTTGCTGGAAATGTATGTTGCCCTCAGATTCGTCGTTCGAGCAATCTAAATGTCTAAGCCCTACAACAAGATTTGAAGGATTTGCTATGCCTATGACTCTTGCCAATGCCTATGTCTAAAACAAATGTCAATATTAATCAAATGCCTAAAACCTAATGCCAATAATGAAATACTACAATTGCCTATGACAATGAAATGTGAAGCTAAGTAAATGACTAGTAATTACGTAAAAATGTCAAGGTATGAAAAATGAGAAGGAAAGGGCATTTTATAGAAAAGGCCATTTCGAATGGACGGACGAGATAAATTAGTGATGAGACCCTAAAATGAACGATCCAGATTAAACCTGAGAATCCCTAATTAGGGTTAAGGCAAAATCCTTAATCGAGCGGTCAGAATAAAATTGGATCAACGGTGGAGAATAAATAAGACAAATTAATTAGAAAATAAAGATTTTCGAAAAATCAAGAAGATAAGATTGCCTGATTTGCAAGATTCGAAAAATCAAAGAGATAAGATTCAGACTGATTTGCAAGATTCGAAAAATCAAAGAGATAAGATTCGGACTGAAGATAAGATTTGGAAAATCAAGAATCTGCCCGATTACTTGATTTTTGGAAGATTAATTACTAATTTGAATTAAAATAATTCAAATTATGGATTTCGAGAGATAATAAATAATCTTTTTCAGATTATTTATCAAAAAGGACTGACAGTTAGGATTGACATGATATTTTAAATAATTTAATTTATTTAAAATGAGAAGAATATGAAATTAGCAATTAAATAATTAAATTAAATTATTTAATTCAGTAGATAAGATTAATTAATTAAATAAATTAATCAATTTATTTAATTGGACAGTTAGTGATGTATTAAATAAATAAATAAAATTTATTTATTTAATAGTGAAGGATAATTAAACGCAGAAAGGGAAATTAAATAAATTAAGAAATCTATTTAATTAAAGAAAGACTTAGACAATTAGTGACGTATTTAATAAATAAATTAAAATTTATTTATTTAATAATCATAAAGAGTCAAAGGACATGAATTAATTAAATAATTATGAATTATTTAATCAATAGTCGAATGTGGACCAAGGACATAATTAAATGTCTTACTTATGCTAGGACAAAAGTGGTAAAAATGAAGCTTGTAGGCCTAGGTCATTTTTAGGTGTCTACATTTTGCCCCTCTTTGTCATAATGTCGCTTGTCGCGTTGTGACAAAGAAAAAGAAGTAAAAAATGCCCCAGTGAAAAATAAGATGAGGAAGAATGACGAGGAGGGTTATGGTATGCCCCCTCGAGAGGACAGACAGGTTCCAAGAACATGGGTGTGCTCTCGAAATTGACGAGAAGACTAGAATATAAATAGACAAAAAAATGTTAGTGCAAAAGATATGGATGATGATATGGATGTAATGCCTATATGAGACGAGCGAGAGAAGATGAAACGACTAAAGAAGATGCATGTTAGTTCCTAGACCAAATCCTTCAAAACATTGCCATAGGACTAATATTCATTGCTCTTAATCATCATTGGGTGGTAAAAATGACACAAATGGACAACAAACACCATGATATGACATAGACCAAGGTGTGCAAGATCATCCACTTGAAAAACAGACAGTCACAGACAAGGAATGTCCTAACTCATACTAAGGGCGAAGTTGCCCCAGTCTTTTTGTCAAGACAATCCACAGACAGCAGTCAAAGAAAATAAAATAGGCCAGGAGACGTCATCGCACCTCTAAATCCTTCATGGGACATCCTCGAGGTAGCTAGTAACATGACCAATAAAGACAAGACAGTAAAAATATAAGACAAAATAGCCAAGAAAGATTAACAACCATGTAATTTTGTTTGCCAATGTTTGTTTGCCAAAGATTGAATTCTTGTCGGTTTGACAGTTTTGATAGTTTAAGAGTTTTGCCAATTTGACGGTGTTGACAGTTTGACGGGGCCTATTGTCAGGAAGGACACATCCTGAAAAGGCAAAGGACATTTTGACGAGGTCTAACTCCAAGAATTTTTACATTGACGTTTCAAATGACTGTCTTGTGTCTGAGTTTGACTATGTTTGACTTATTTGACCGCTATGACGATTGTAAAAAATGTCATGATTGTATTTGGACCAACCTAAAAGGACTGATCTAATGTCTCGGGGACTCATCAACTGATGGCCTTGCCTACGTAGCAAATGCGCAGAGACAACGTAGTTCGACAATGACATGGACTGACTGACATGAATGAATTTGACTCCATTTTTAGGATTTTGACATTGATTCAGATGTTTTTGTGTTTTTCTTCAAGATGTTTTATGATTTTTAGTTCTTTCTTCAGGACATTTTATGATGTTTTTGGCCTTTTTTCAGGACTTTTTGTGATGTTTTTGTCTTTTTTAGGACTTTTTGTGATGTTTTTGGTCTTTTTGTCGTTTTATGATTTTTTTGGATTTTGACATTTAAGAGGATCGCGACAAATGCATATGACTGATGCCTATACATGAGAATCCAAGGACAAACATGATTGTGCCCCTAGTCAAGCTGAATACCAATTGACAGGTGATGACAATGTTGTTTGACGTGGGAAGGACGCATCCTGAAACAACGTGAGGACAATGATGATAATGTGAGAAAAGTATGGAGGTCTACAGCCGGGCTAGGAACGCAGTCAAGTAAAATTTTGGATAATGTGCTTGTATGAATTGGACTCGTTGCATTTGGAATGACTTGGTTAGGGCTAGATGGGATGATGATTATCCTTAGACTGTTTGACAAGGGAAAGCCAAGACAGGTGATAGACATGAAAGGATGAGAGGGTGGCCTTGGTAAAGGACGGGAGACATGAGACTAAGGGAATTGTCATATGATTTTCAATGACTATGTCATATAAGGACAATAAGACTATGGTGGTCGATGACATGATGTTTCATGAATCGTGTATGATCGAAGGATAGACATGTCAAGAGTTTTCCCAAAGCATGATTTATGTGTGTCAGTTTTATGTCAAGACCAAGATAGGTGGGAATGATATGGAAATGATAGGGTTAAGATGGATGGATGTCAATGTCATGAGGAAGGTATGGGAAATGAGACGACTTGCCCCCAAGTGTAAGAGTCCACATAGATGATTTATTTTACACATGACGCCTGTTTGCTAGGTTTTCATCATGGTACTTATCCAGGGTGCCTGTTTGCCAAGTTTTCACCATTGGATGAAATTTTTCTCTTTACTATTTTTTTGAATTTTTGAATTTTTTTGGTGTCACCAAATGCCTATTTGCCAGGTTTTCATCAGGGTGACGATTTTTTTATTTTTGATTTTTGATTTTTTTTTGTATTTTTGATATTGTGGATAGCCTGGATGCTTTAGATTACCACTAACTGTTCTGAATCCACTGATAGTGTCAATGTAGAGACTGGTGCCATGATATGCCAATAATGACCTTGCTGAAGGAGTTGTCTTGTCAGGATCGTAGCACTTTTATACAACTGATCGATATCCTTGTGATCCTTTATGATACTAGAGTTGGCCTTATCAAAATACGCACATCGCAATAGAGTGCCATGAGAGTCCTTGTGGTAAAGAGTTGCTGCCATGATGTGACGGATTTGTGACGTAGGATTTTTGGACTTTAGGCGAGATGTAGGATTATGACAAATGATGGTAGACGTGGAAAGGTTGTTTGGACGTTTGGATGAATGACTTTTTATTTTCCAAACTTGGGATGGTGTATGACGGATTTTGGAGGGATGGCATTTGGAACCAACACTTTTATATGCCTTGATTGATGACCATTTTGAAGGAGGTGGACATGTGTTATATGTGGGAGTCCTCTTGTCTTGTGGCTCCACATTGTGATTGACTTTTGTATTTGACTTGATGTCTTTGTTTGATCCATCTTTCTTTGGGATCCATTTTAATTTCATTTGTCCACTTGTCCTTTTGTTTGATTCAATGGCCCTTGAAATTTGATTTTGATCTTTTGATTTGTATAACTTTTGTTTTTGTTGGTCCCAAAGGGAAAGTTTATTTATGATAGAATGATGGTTTATGGTGTGGGTGGATGGGGTATTGGCAACAACCTTATGACAAGGATTTCTCATGGACTCCATTTTGACATTTGTATCTGACAAGGTTGCCCCCAGTATCAAGGAGGTACCACTGACATCGTTTGATTTGCTGTCTGAGGAATAGCCAAGACCTTGATGTCTATAATTTTCCTGAAGCTGTATTGGTTCAAGAATGCCTTGCTCATGTATGCCTAGTCCTTTGCCTTGATATTGCATGCTTTGACAGATTCTATTTGCGATGGGGTATTTGTTGTTTTGAAAGCAAGATGCTAAACCATCATGATGTCTATGGACACTGTCACTCGTAATATTTTCATCTGCAAGAAAGCCTGCTCTGACAAAGATAGATGACCCTAGTTGATAAAGTGTCTTAGCTTCATTTTCATGTTGGACATATTCCTGACTGATTCTTTGGTCTGATCATGTGACATGTCAGGTTCAAATAATTCTGTTGGTGCTTCCAAGGCAATGTCGAAGCCATCATTATGGTCAGTGTCATAGAGTCCAGTAAATTCAGCTATAGCTTGATTATTTTCAAATATGTCCATATTGGAATACTCTTGTGCTTGAGGAATATCATCTATGTGTCCCATGGAGGCAAGTGTCTCATTTTGGAAACTGTCAATAGTCGAGGCCTGTATAGGATTGAAAAGTATTTGATCATAAATGGTGTAAAGGTCGAGTGGATCGTTTTGGACTTCTTGGTCAACAATAGGGTCTTGGTCAAAAATGAGGTTGTCATGGATTTGGACTTCTTGGTCAATGGTAGGGTCTTGTTCAAAGATGGGGTTGTCATGGATAGGTGTGTTTTGGATGTCATGATTGTCTTGAGGGACTCTTTGAATGGAGTTTAAGATAGGGTCATGGGATGGACTACCTTGTTCTTGACATGAGGGTGACATTATAAGGTTATGCTTTGGGCTTTCATTTTGACATGTATCCTCAAGTTTATTAAATGGGATTTGACTTTGGACTATGATAGAATTTTCATGACTAGATGTGGCTTGTGAGGGGGTGACTTGAAAAGGATTAATGACCAAAGGACTAGGATAGGATGTGGGAACTTGGACTGGACTAGTATGTGAAGGACTAGGATATGACATGGGATCTTGGACTGAATATGTTATGGAGTCTTGGACTGGATTAATTATTGAAGGAGAAGGATATGACATGGAGACTTCAACTGGATTGGTGTGGTATGATGTGGGGACTTGACATGAGTTGGTAGATAGTTGATAAGGGATGTAGGCTTGGACGGGATTCATAGGTGAAGGGTCAGAATATGACGTGGAGGTTTGGAATGGACTAGTGGACAGTTGGCTTCCCTTGTCAAGGTTAGGATAAGGGTGATAAGTGGACGTTTGTTGCGAATTAATGGCAGGATTTGTGTCAAATGACTGTTGATGGTGAGGGTAGACAGATGGAGGTGGCAAAGTATTTATGTCAAAATCTTGTGGTAACTTAGCCCCTTCGTCCAAAAGCATGGCTAGATACCTTTGAGGGTCACGTAAGACTATTTTTTTTGCAAAGGAGAATATATCAGGATTTTTCGCTGCAGCTTCTATGTCTTTCCAATATGCTCGTCCATTTTGGTATCTTTGTATGAATGGTTCGTAAATTTTTTGTGATGAAGATGGCATGTTCACGGAAGATTGCATATTCATGTTGTGAAATGGGTCAGAAAAAGTCCAATGTTGGTTTGTGCCATAAGTGTTATTGTCGATGTTGGGATTGGAATATTGTCCAAAGTTTTCCATTTGTCGTTGTTGTCTTTGAAGCCTAGTCTCAACCGTAAAAGGGATTTGCTCAAATGAGGATGATGAGAATGACAAGTAAATGCAAGGATGACACTAGCCTATGTTTTTTGGATTTTTTTTTTTTGGATAAAGGATGACAATGCAAGACTATGTTTTTGGATTTTTTGAGAAAAGGGTATGCAATTTGTATGCAAAGTAAGACAAGGTTATCTAAGCACTTCTAAGCTAGGACTTTGTTTTCGATTTTGACTACTAAAGGACTTTGTTGGAATGACAAGTTGACTAGATGTCGAAAACAATGTTTTTGCAAAGGTGTGCTTAAGATTTTCCTAATCCTAAGTATGCAAGTATGTACCTAGGGACAACGTAATGTTGAATGTACTAAACTAAAAGGAATGAGGTATGCAACCTATGGTGACTAATGCAAGTTTAGACAAGACTTTGAGCAATATCAAGTTTGGTTTCTGACAGAATCTTTTTGATGATAGTGTTTGACGAATGGTTGACAATTTGAAGACCTCAGGTTTCAGATGCGTTTTGACAAATCAGTTGCGTCGTCGAAAATCACTTGCGGTTTGACAGATGCGACTCAGTTTAGTTTCAACCTAATTTTCGTGTTGTTTTGATGGAAGTTTTGACTTGTTTTGATGAATGTTTTGTTTGAACTGTGACAAAACCAGAATGCACTTGACAAACACAGCGTTTTAAAAGGTATCCAAGCACACATGAGATAAGCACAATCCTAAAAAGGCCACTAGGCCTTGGGTTTGTATACTTGATATAGCCCACCAGTTATACCCCGGATTGGTGATGAACACCTTTCCTTCTCGAGAGCGGACAGCTTAGAATTTGGTGGCATTGGCTCCCCTCCACGGCTCATTAACGTCATTCGAGCACACCAAATTCGGATTCATTGGGTAGTGACATCCCAAGAATTGCTATCTCTACTCAAGGGGATCGGTAGTGAGTAATCTTCGGGCATGATACTGTACCCTGCACTATATCAAGCAACGGCCAATAGAACGGTTGGATACTAAGACAAGGGTGTTTAATTCGGGCATTCCGTTCGTGGGGCGTGATCCATGCGGCGAGAGTCCCCTTTCGGATCCATCTCGTCGGAACCACGCTCGTGATTCTTGGGCTTTCCCCAAGAACCCACTTTTTTATACCGGCTGGAAGTCCCTCGGTGTCAGGGTGCTACCGGTCTGAGTCGTCCTGGGGTGAGTACTTTTTCCCACCAGGACAGGCCCAAGTTCTAGAGTCGATAACCGTTTCTCTTACACCCAGGATCGCACGAATGCGCAAGGGGAGAGGATACTCCGATATACCGAATCGTGAAGGGTAATTAACAAAAAATAGAATGGGTCTGGTTTTCTGATCACAAGGTTTTCACCAAGTGAGAGCATACTCACCTACCACTCCACAAGCACAATCAGACACAAAAGACATGATTCTTTTTATAAGCACCAAAACTAAGTGTTTGCTAATCTAGAAATAAACAAGCACACTGTTTGTTTGTTTCCCTCTTTGACATGCGAATCTGCAAACAATAAGTTAGTAGTTTTGTAGATAATGGTCTTGGACACACGAAAAAGATCGCCACACGCTACCAGAAAAGATTAGTAACAAAAATAATAAAAAATAAAAACTTAAATGAAAACAGCAAACTTGAAATAGTCATAACTTCATCCAAACTTAACAAAATTTCAAGTGGTAGATATCCATGGAAAGCTAAATGATAGACCTTCAAAACCCAGAAAATTTTTTCCACAATTCTGCACAAAAAAAATGTTATAGACAAAAGAAAACGCGGGTTTAAGAATTAAATTAAAAAAATAGTGAACAGTAAAATACCCATAACTTTATCAAATCTCAATGAAATTTAAAGCCGTTTGATGTTCTGGAAAGCTGAGAGTGAGATCTACAAAACCCAGAAACTGTTTGAAAATATTTTATTCGCCCATTTTTCTGTGCTCAACTGAAGGTGACGGGATTTCGTATGACGTTTTGGCTGTAACTTGCAAAACAGTGAAAACAAACAAGAACACACACGAATTTTTCTGCAAAATGTCGGGTTCACCAATGTAATCAAAGGAAAATCAGATAGTGTTAGATGGGTTAGCACAAATAACATAAAAATCCAATGATATAACGAAGTACAATGGAAATCAAATGAAAACGAAAGGAAATATATCACCGAGTGTCTCCATCTTCCATGATTGATCTTCCTTACACCTTCTTGCTTGCTGGAAATGTATGTTGCCCTCAGATTCGTCGTTCGAGCAATCTAAATGTCTAAGCCCTACAACAAGATTTGAAGGATTTGCTATGCCTATGACTCTTGCCAATGCCTATGTCTAAAACAAATGTCAATATTAATCAAATGCCTAAAACCTAATGCCAATAATGAAATACTACAATTGCCTATGACAATGAAATGTGAAGCTAAGTAAATGACTAGTAATTACGTAAAAATGTCAAGGTATGAAAAATGAGAAGGAAAGGGCATTTTATAGAAAAGGCCATTTCGAATGGACGGACGAGATAAATTAGTGATGAGACCCTAAAATGAACGATCCAGATTAAACCTGAGAATCCCTAATTAGGGTTAAGGCAAAATCCTTAATCGAGCGGTCAGAATAAAATTGGATCAACGGTGGAGAATAAATAAGACAAATTAATTAGAAAATAAAGATTTTCAAAAAATCAAGAAGATAAGATTGCCTGATTTGCAAGATTCGAAAAATCAAAGAGATAAGATTCAGACTGATTTGCAAGATTCGAAAAATCAAAGAGATAAGATTCGGACTGAAGATAAGATTTGGAAAATCAAGAATCTGCCCGATTACTTGATTTTTGGAAGATTAATTACTAATTTGAATTAAAATAATTCAAATTATGGATTTCGAGAGATAATAAATAATCTTTTTCAGATTATTTATCAAAAAGGACTGACAGTTAGGATTGACATGATATTTTAAATAATTTAATTTATTTAAAATGAGAAGAATATGAAATTAGCAATTAAATAATTAAATTAAATTATTTAATTCAGCAGATAAGATTAATTAATTAAATAAATTAATCAATTTATTTAATTGGACAGTTAGTGATGTATTAAATAAATAAATAAAATTTATTTATTTAATAGTGAAGGATAATTAAACGCAGAAAGGGAAATTAAATAAATTAAGAAATCTATTTAATTAAAGAAAGACTTAGACAATTAGTGACGTATTTAATAAATAAATTAAAATTTATTTATTTAATAATCATAAAGAGTCAAAGGACATGAATTAATTAAATAATTATGAATTATTTAATCAATAGTCGAATGTGGACCAAGGACATAATTAAATGTCTTACTTATGCTAGGACAAAAGTGGTAAAAATGAAGCTTGTAGGCCTAGGTCATTTTTAGGTGTCTACAGTTATGATAAGCGAGCAATTTTACCTATTGAATTTGAGATAAAAACTCTATGTACTTTACAATTAGGATTGAATCTAACTAATTCTTAAAAAAAAAAGGATTGATCACCTCATGCACTAAATGAAATATGGCAACAAGCTCTTTTCCTTGCAAAGATAGTTCAAAAATAGCATACTCTTTGGCATGAATATTTCATTCGACAATGGTCATTCCAGCAAGGGGATTGGGCACTTTTGTATGATTCTAGGTTCTAATACTTTAAGGGAAAATTCCACACCAGGTGGCTAGGACCATATGAGATTGAGATTGTCTATGACAATGGTGCGATCAAGCTTCAAATTGTGGACTCTAGTCATACCACTCTTATTGTCAATGGCCATCATCTCAAGTTTTATAAGCAACCCATTACTAAAGATAGTCTCATTTCCAGCTTGAAGATGAAATTCAATGTTCTTGCAAGATTTTCTATTGCCTCTTCAAGTACCTTTTAGGTATATATATATATATATATATATAATATCTAGCAATGAAAACCTTTAGGTGTTGCTAGACAGTTACAATTTGGAAATCGAGTTTCTAGTGGATTATAACTGGATAAATAACTTAGGGGTTAAAACTGATTTTTCAGCACCCCTAGGCATTACATAAGTGAAAAATAGATTTCTAATGGTTATATATATATATATATATATATATAATCAAATCAAATCAATTGCAACAAGAACTTCTTTGTTTCTTTTGCAGTAGGAGATTTCTTGTCACTTTTGTGATAGGAACTTTCTCTTCATGCGTTTCTTGCCAGACCACCTTTTTCTCCATCACCTTTCTTCTCTTAGGGGGTTGACTAGTGTCCTTGGCATCCTTTGTGCAGTTCTTGTCATTAGCTACATTTTGTCATGGATTTCCATCATAGGGTTTGTGACATTTCCTTATGGCCAATTAGACCCAACTTATTACATTTGAATTTAGTTACTGCATCTCGTCTTCAACCTCCATAGACTTTCCATAGTGGACTTGCTTTGTGGAATGCATTGGTTCCTCACTCGGCCACATCGACTTGCTTTCTAGCTATGTAGGTGATATCACATATGGGAGGTTTTCACCATCATTTCATTTGATGGTGAAAACTTCTTTATTGTTTATGATGGAATTTCCTCTTGCCACGTGAGCCTTCATAACTGTCTTTTGGGTATGATGCACTTCAATCCATCTTTGGTTCCTTGATTAAGATTATGGTGTCCTTTCATACCTATCGACTTGTCCTCTCCACCAATTATCTCTTGCCTATGATGGGAACTCTATCTACATTCTTCCCACATATCCAGTGATCTTTCCATCATCTCCAATCAAGTTGTATTATAATTCACATAATTGGTAACTTTTTACATGATTTTATTATTTTAAAATGTGCTAACTACTTTTGATTATGTAAGCTAATTATTATGGAAACACTAGGATGGTATTCATGACTAAGCTGGGGGGAAAGGAATTATCATATGTATTAAAAATCTAATTAAAACTATCAAATCCACTCCTACATCTTACACAAATTTAATTATTGCATGTCATATATATTCCTATGTCCATTACAATTCTTTATTTCTATATACATCCAATCTTTCCATATACACCATATCTATCACCTTTTACTAGTTACCATCCTTTCATTTCAACCGTATATCATCATTCTTGTATACAATATTGTCATAACTTCTTGTCATGACAAAATGGGTGGAACCCATACTAGGTGGGAATTGTCAGATATAATGAAATTGCTATTTGATAAGGAAGCCTATAAAAAATTTCAGTGAGCCAAATGGCATGTATTCTAGAGGAAGTTATGTGGCTTTGACGACTAGGTTTTATTTGAATTTTCTATGGTTTGGAGAAAATCTAGGTATCTTTGAGGGGAATTTCTTTTGTTGTCACTATTTGAATGGTGGTCGATGTCATTGGTTTTCCCTAAAGTGGTGATACATTCTTTCCTATAGGATCTAGCAAGGTCACTAATTTAAAGCATCTTTGGAAGAAATTCTTGCAACAAGGTGAATTTGTTTAGATGGTGCATGGCCAGGGTAGGAAACAAGCTTCCTTACCAAATCCATGGGACTCTGTTTCTAAGTTTATCAGTCAGTATATCACCTATGAAGGTAGGTAAAACTATGTCTTTTCTCACCTTTTTAGATAATTATATCATCTACATAAAAATTCTCTAGTTAATGTACCCTACTATCTATTTCAATATTTTCAACACATGAGGAATGGGGTGAAAAAGGGGCATGAAAATTGTCTTGCTCGCCAAGCTTTAATTAAGCTACTTGTCATAGAGGGTTTGAAATCTGTTTTTCCTACTTTGGGTTGGGACATTTTTATTCAAAACACATAAGATACACACCCTAGTGACTCCATTCTAGTTGAGGAGGAAGCTTTTGAAAGGTGTGAGAAAGAAAATATGCTAGTAGAAGAAGAAGATTTTGAGAAGTGTGAGAAAGAGAATATACCAAAAGAAGAATATGCTTTTGAAACCATGAGAAAAAAGATATATTGGAGGAAGAAGAAACCCTTGAGCATAATGAGTAGGAAAATATATCAAAGTAGAATGAAACCTTTGAAGGCCATGAGAAGGGAAATGTGTTAGTAGAAGAAGTGGTTCAAGGGAATGTGTTAGTAGATAATGTAATTGTTGAAAACCATGGTACTACAAAAATTGGAGCTAAGAAAACCCTTGGAGTCTTGACTCCAAAATTCTAGATAAGAGGCAACCAAAGAAATGAAGGATGAAGGCTAGATCTGATTCTAGGTTACATAATTTAGCAGTTGTAGCCAATACAATAGGAGGGACACAGTAGGGAGAAAATTTTGATATGGTGGTATTAGCTATTGCCCTCATAAGGACTTGGAAGGATTGTATTATTAGAGAGTAGAGGAGACAAAATAAGCAGAAGAGAAAGGAGCAAAGGATGAGAGCACAAATGTCCATTGCAAATTACAATGAATCCCTTGCTTTGTTGGGAGAGGAGAATGACACTCAAACTAAAACCCTTACACAAGAAGATAAAGAACCTCCACAATAATTAGATATGGATGATAATAATCAATTGGATGCACAAGTAACTCAAGATACAACCAAGCTATAGGAAGTCAATAATCTTGCTCAAGAGGAAAATGTTTCTTCTAGTTTTGAAAATTTATGTGGAGAAGAGCTACCTATGGATTTGCTGCCATCAAAGCAACTTAACCCTATGGAGATAATTAGCAAGTAGAAAGAGGAGTTTTGGTTCTTATAGGATCAAGTGAACCAACTTCAAATTGAAATTAAAACTTTGCAAGGGTAGCTTTAAGATGCTTCCACAACTTAGCAACAACAAACAAAGAAATGCAGGGGATGAAAATCCAATTAAATTAATTAATTAAACATACTAAGGAACTTGTAAAATAGGATCTTTACATCTCTATAAAGGATCAGAAACAAAGAATTGAGCAATTGAAGGCTTTCTAGTCTGGTGAAATCATGGTTATTGTACAAAAATTAGCCATCATACCATCACCCGAAGAAAACCTTTAGGTCTATAAGTAGGAGATGCTTGCATGACATGCAAAGTCTTAAGCTGGGTGGAAAATGATAGGCTAAAAACTGGTTTAAATTTTTATATCTAAAATCCTTTTCTTTTGCTAAACTAGTCCCAAATTAATTTCCACTTTAATTCCGTATTCTGCCATTATTAGCTTTTACATACTAAAAGTTATTTAGTATATTTTAGGAGAATAAAATGCGCTTAATCTATTTATTTATGTGGAAATAATCCAATCAATTCGAATTGAATGAACATGAGTTTCTATAGCAAAGCAAGCGTGGATTTGAAGACTATGAAAGTCTTTTTGTTAGGTAGCAAGGACATAATTTTAGCATATTATTTTGGATTTGTGGCCAGCGGCCAAAATATAGACTATAATAATTCTAGATTGTTAAAATTTTGTTTTTTTAAACAGTTGTTATTTACCAAAACTTATATCGAAGTTATGGGTCATAGGCCACATAACTAATATTGATTATCAAAAGCTCTATATATGTGTATGTGTGTACTATTGTGAAATGAATACAATAGATATTCCTTTTTGGTTTTCATCGAATTACTTGATCGTTGCAAATTCCCATATTGTTATAAGTGTTCCAAATCACCTCGCAATAAGGAGGAAGGGCCCACTTTGTGGAAGCTTGGTGAAATTTCATTTTTGCATTTGATTTATGAATTTCATTTTGTTAATAGTGTGGTTTGAATATCATTAATAACATTTTTTAAAGTTTAATTAGTATTACTGTCATAGTTTCTATTTTGTTCATTTATCAGTAAAGTTAAAGGATTATTCATTAAATTGTTATTGTTAAATAGTTTTGTTATGTCATTTCTACTTTGTTAATTGAATTTTCGATGTGTTAGTATGTAAGTCTAAAGCAATTTAAGGTATTTTTTAGTTGCCTCTGCTAAGTAAATCACAATTTGTTCTTATGCGAGATTGAAGTTGTTGTTATCAATAGAGTAATCTTGATCTATTCTTACTGCCTTCCTATTGCTCTATTCATGTAGCATTTCCTATCACATAAATAGAATAGAATTAGTAATTAGTTTTTATTTAATTTATAATATTTTTAGATGCATTCATTCTTACTTAAACTTTTTTCTCTCAACCCTTAGACATATAGTTGTGACACCTTTCACAAGATCTGTGCACTAGATTGACATAGGTACAAATTGAAGTTTCACATTAAATTGAAGCTATACTCCTAGAAACCAACGTTCTTAGCTTTGTCAACCCAACAAGTACTACCCAAGTCAAACAGTACTATTACTCTTTGCTTCTTTATGAAACCCACTACCTTGAGAGTTTGTGGGGCAATAAAACTTGAGAGTGCATGACAAGAAATGATTGGTTGAGAATCCCTTGATTCCTCATTTGATTACCTATCAATTTCTAATATTTTTTCCTTCTCTTCTTCTTTACTCAAAACTTCAATATAGAACAATTTATTTTCACTACATTTATGTCCTCTACTATATTTTCTATCACATTTGAAACACAACCCTTTTTCTATCTTCTACCCAACTTTTTTTTGGAGCCAAACTAGTAGATTGAGACAAAGACTATGTAGGAGAGCTCATTTCTCTTATTTTTATGATCCCCTGTTTCCTATTAGCCAAAACATTATCCTCAACTTTACTTTCTATAAGCATCACTTGTGACAAGGATTATGGTTGGAACAAACACGCCACATATTTTGTGTGGTCCTTCAAACATCCTAGAAATAATTCCTTCAAATTTCCTTATGTAGCATTCCACACTCTTAGACAAAGGGATTGAAATTGATGAGTATAGTCCTTGTATATATGTTTTTTCTCTAATTTAGTGATTTGGAAGAAGTAAATATCCACAAATCATCTACATAGTGAGTAGCAAGTTCCTCTTAAAAAATCAACCATGTTACTATGCAAGTCCTCTTTCTCTTCTCATCACCTAACCAACAATACCAAATAAATTGGTTTAGTTCCAAGTATAATGATGTCATAGCCATATTTTTTTGACTTGGAACATGATGAATATTAAATAACTTCTCCATTTGGAAAATCCAATTGGTTGGATCCTTGTCATTAAACTTTCTCATATCCAACTTGGGTATGAATTGCCTAGGAAAAAGGATTATTAAAGAGTTTTTCCCTCTTGAGATGTGAATCAAGCCACACAATTTCATGTTCACTAAAGCATTATCTTCCACATTAGTAGGTGAATCTTATCCCTTATACTTCATCCCTTGAATAAGTGTTATAACTTCCTTGAAAAGTTATTCATCTCTTTCTACATATCCATCCTCATAAATGAAATTCCCTTAGTCATCTCCTTTTGCACTAATGAAATTCATTTCATCATCTCCTTC
The DNA here is from genome assembly GCA_007258455.2 of Sequoia sempervirens. Classification (NCBI taxonomy): domain Eukaryota; kingdom Viridiplantae; phylum Streptophyta; class Pinopsida; order Cupressales; family Cupressaceae; genus Sequoia; species Sequoia sempervirens. The sequence goes on along the minus strand of VDFB02270651.1, from coordinate 598,112,198 downwards.
TTCAAATTGATAAAATTTCACCCCTTATCTTTTTGATTTCTTAATTAGGTTTAATATCCTCAATTTCTACATCATCCTTATCTGAAGATTTCCCAAGTGTGGTAAAAATATTTTTTTCCTCTTGTTGTAGGCCCTATCATGATGAAAGAAAAATAATTTTGCAATAAATTATGCAAATAAATTAAAAATAATATTAAAAAAATTTATAACTTATCAGGGCCTAAGTTGCACTTTCCCAAAAAGTCTCTCAATAATTAGTTGATTTGCAACCTAGAGGGAAGATTTGTTGGAAACCACGATTTTTCAATAAATCACTTAATTTTGCTTCAGTTCTTTTGAAATTTGGATTGTAAGATCCTCTATTTTTCTTACAAAACCTACTAAAAATTAAGAACAAATTCACTAGTATTTGGGAGATATGAATTTTAAAAACAATTTCAACATAAACCCTATTTCTACAATAAATATCTTAATTACTGTTCCATCTCCTCTAAAATATAGAATTTAGATTCTTCAATATATTCTTAAAAAACCCTTAAAAAATTAGAAGACAAATTCCCAAAATCTTATAGATATGTGCTTCCTAAAATGACCTCCAAATTGAGAAAAAGCTTTGTCTTCATGGTGCCAAGATCATGCTTTGGTACCACTTGTAATAAAATAAATTGAAAAATAGAAGAATATGATAGTAAATATGCTATAAATACTTGATAATAACTAAGAATAACAAGCCACTTTGAAGGGAAAAATCTCCAAATATCTCTAGTGAGAACAAAATTCACAATCTAATGAAAAAATAAGACTCACTACCTCCTATATATACCCTACTTATGCCTACAATATCACCCAAGCCAACTTAGATCATCATATATAAGACTCAGGCTAACCTAATAACTAAATAACAATATAATAATGATAATATGACCTAATTAATAGTTAATATAGTCACAAAGTTAATTATTCATAACCCTATATACTCTAAGATTAAGGGCATAGCAATAAAATCTAAAATTTTGATGTCCCACTTTGACTTATAGTTTCTTGTAGCATTATTCTACCCTAATTAATTTATAATGAATTATAACCAAGGCCTAGTTAATGGAAGTTTGAAATTAAACCATGTCCCCATAATAGGATGGAAGCTCAAGCCAACAAATACACTGTTCATATAAAGAAAAATAGTATGTATCCATTGTGGTTTGATTAAGGACTCAAGCACAATCTCAATGTCATCATTGAAATCACTCGTGCATCTGGAGAAAAAATAATTAAAATCTAGGAGATATTTTTATTTACATGATATCAATGTGTTATGGACAAGAAAGTCTCCACCTTGATACTAGTTAAATTTTGTATCAAGGGAAATGATACTTTTTGTATTGAAATTGTTCTTCAACCTACAACACAAAATTTTCCCCATAATGCATACTATGGTATCCATTGTTTCCTTTGAATATCTTGTAATTAATAATTTGAGTGGAAGTTGGTTTTAACACTCCTCTAATATTGCCTCCATACAACATCCATAAAAAATTAATTTCTCATGATAAGATCTCTCAATATATTATTGGCTAGAAGAAAGTTGAGATGAGTTTATTCTTTAAGTAACTTTATTTCATTAATATAACTAATAACTTAATCAAGGTAAGAACAATAGAAAATGTAAATAAAACAACTTGCATGTGATAGGAGAGCTATCACAAATATCATAAATATTTGAATTGTTTTCAAGGAATTTTTATTTTAAATAGAACCGCTATTTATTGACATGTTGATACTTGTACAATTATATAATGATTTTTTTGACAAATTATTATTTTGAAATGATGCATGTATCATTAAATGTATCATTAATTTGAATCAATAATTCTACAACTTCATGTCTTTAAATTACACTATTTTTTCTTTATCAAAATTGAGACCTACTTCCTTAAATGTTTCATATTTAGACCAATGGTGGTATTATAAAATTATGTAAATTTGTTCATAGATCAAAGAAGCATTATTGCAACATGTGTCCAAAATATAACTATATTTATTCTTTTCCATAGTCTCTACAAACTTTTTTAAAACACTCCTAAGCCCACCAACAGAACTAAGTTAGTTGGGTTGATTCACCATTTTTTATCCAAGATCACACCATCTTGGAGTTGTCAAAATGTTAATCTTGAAATCTTGTACCAACCATTAGATATTACCATTTTTTGCAAACAATAACTCCACTTTACTAATGAATTATTTTCATAATAATGTTGTAATGGGGCCACCAAAATTTATGTATCATCTTTCAACCAATGACACAATGAAAAACACATTCTTTAGAATAAATAGCCACTAAACATCATTATGTTAGATCTAATATTGAAGGGATTCACTAATAGTACATCAAAGAGATTGGGCTTTCTACACATTAATATTATATTTATTATATTTATATAATATTTTATTTATTTCTAATCATTTTAATTTTATTCTCTTATTTGTATTTTAATTTTTTGGCAATACAAGCATGTGTCTTTAAGGGATTTTTGAGTCTCATAATAGTATTTAAGTCATTGATCTATGTTCATTAGATAATGTAAAGTTTAACATTTAGTGTATACTATTTTTCTAGCTCGATTTTAAAAAAATTGTGAGAAAATTTCCTATCAAGAACTAACAATGTGAACAAATTTGAAAAAAATTGCCACATAAATTTTTCAAAAAATAAACATGGGAAAATTTACTAAAAAAATCTAATATTAACTAATTTTTAAAAAATTCCATGAATTATTTTTCTTAAAATCCATGGTTAAATTCACTAGGAAAAGACAACAATATGAATAAATTTGGAAAAAAATCTCCATAAATTATTTTTTTCTCCAAAAATGATATATTTATCACAAAAATTATTCTCTTGAAATATTATTTAACAAAATTTTATATCTTTTTTATAGATATTTTTTAAAATTTATCCTTGTACATTATCAATAAATAAAAAATCATAGCATAAAAAATTGATTCTTTACTTCAAACCACTTATAGTCAAATGTTTAAAAAATCGATTTTACATTCAAACCAACATCTACAACAATAACTATATTCTGGCATCAGGAAAATTCACCGCCAGTATAGTGCCCCTCTGTATTTGGCCTTTCTCGACATTTGAGTAAGTTTGTTTGATGATTGGTGATGTCCTGTTGTTGTTCATTGTTATGGTGTTTAAGGTGTTATTGAAATTAGGTGGTAAACTTAATATTAGAAATGGCCTTATTTAATCAGTTTAATTAAATTAAATTGATTATTAGGTAAATTAAATTAATTTGGAATTAAAATAAATAATTAAATGAATCAATACTGAGAAATAGAAAGTATATGGCTGTTATTGGTAAATAATTAAATTAAAATGTTTTGTATAAAGTATTGTTTTAAATTATATTTAATGATAATTGATAAATATTATTATCATTAGAGTTTCATTAATTAAATGTGGAAAGTAATATAATTTTGATATTATATAGATAAGATGAGATTTTCAAACTAATTGTAAAAGAAAATAAAAAATAGAAAAAGAGGAGTACGTGCACATGCATGACTCTAGACTGAATTGTAAATTAGAAACTTGTTATGTTTGTTGAGTTTTGGATTCAAAAACTAAACTTTTTCCTTGTTTTTAGTAGTGCCCATTTTTTGGAAAATGTTTATCAATTAATTTTGTTTTGGAAGAAAAAAAGGGGGCTCTGTAAAAAAATAATTTTGAAAAGAAATTTGGCCTACAAGTGGATTTTGTGAAAAGAAGTCTATTTGATTGATTGTTCTTTTGGGGAAAATGAAGGGGAATTGGGAAATCCTACAATAATTGTTTGAGGACTTTGAAGTAATGGGATTTGCAAGCTAGGAAGCTATAACTCGACACTAAGTTCATAGTTGTGCCAATTGATTTCATCCAGGTTGTTTTGTTGCCTATATTTTATCTTTGTTTCTAAAATAATACTTGAAATCATAGCTTATTACAAGATAGGGTTCAAGGTATATACTGTCATTTGAAAATGATTTAAAAGTTTGTCATTGTTTCTTGTTTAGTTTTGGAATGAATCCTATGTACACGTATACTTATTAATATCATTATCAATATATTTTCCATACCTTTAGACATTCGGTGTTTTGTAATCCGATGCTTGTCTCGCCATTTCATTATTGATTGTACCATTCCTTGATTTGGGTATTGCGAATTTGGAATGGCTTCTTGTGTGTTAATCTTTCTTTGTGCACCATAGTCCTATATTATAACATGTAGCAAATTTCTCTTCCTTTCCTTAGCTTCAAATTTCTCTTTCTTTCCTTAGCTTTGAATTTCTCTTTTATTTTGGAATCTCCCTTCATAGGGTTTGATTTGTATATGAGCTATATTTATATTAGTTTAGAAAACCCTGATTCTATTACTTATAATTTGGGGAGTCGGCCCAATGATAGTATTTGATTTCCAACTCAATGTCTTTAGCTAATTTCTCTTCCTTTCCTTAGCTTCAAATTTCTCTTTCTTTCCTTAGCTTTGAATTTCTCTTTTATTTTGGCATCTCCCTTCATAGGATTTGATTTGTATCTGAGCTATATTTATATTAGTTTAGAAAACCCTGATTTTATTACTTATAATTTGGGGAGTTGGCCCAATGATAGTATTCAATTTCCAACTCAATGTATTTATTTGATGAAAACTTTATTTGATCGAAATTCATTTAGTTGTCTATTTTGTTGGGATATTCCATGTATTTTTGATGTAGCCTGAAGACTTCATTTGATTGTGTAAGTAATCAACATTAGTTATTGCTACTTGTAAAACCTCTCACTATAAGTTGCATCCTTATTTCTCAACCCTTCAATGCCTACTAGAATCTATAGTTTGATGGCCTGCTTGACTAGTTATTGCATCTCACTTACCTTCTAGCACCTTGCATTCAATTGCTATGAATCAATTTTTTTGGGGGATCAAATCCCTTGCGGCTATTTTATAAATGTTGTAGATTTTTTGTTATAGTGCAAGCCTATCTTTCAGATCATTTCTTTTAGCATCACCAATATCCTCCATAGTACATTGTCATTGTTCAAGAAGATGAAAGAGATTCACATTTCTCAAAATGAATTCTTTGGTAGATGCCCACAAATTCTTGACAACATTATTTAATATCTTAAAACTGGAAAATATGGTGTCTCCTTTATTTTCCAAGCCAAATTCTCCAACTTTACACCATGAATTCAAATGGGATACTTCTATAGACATCTGAATTTGACCACCCCCATATGGTCAAATTCATCCCATTTTATTCCTCTATCCTGTATCCCTCATCTGTGTTAATAATTTATTTAATTAATATTCCCCTTTTCTAATGTCCCTAAAGTATTTAATTAAATAATTAAATACTTCATCCCTTGTCCCCTTTCTTCTCTAATTTATTTTGAAAACAAAGGGGTAAAAACTTTATTAGAAATCAGAAAAGAGCATTACAATAATAACCAAGGGACCCAGCCCCAAGCAAACAAGGCGAAAACCCCACAACATAAAACAATATCAACTATCCCCATGTGTCCTCCTATCCTCCTCCAAGAACCGGTCCAAATCTAGATGTAGCTCAGGGTTAACCTGATCCCAATCCTCAACCTTCCAACCACTATCATGCTCAGAGGCCCATTTGGCCAAGCAGTTAGTAGCATGATTCCACTCCCTTGGGATGTGAACAAAGGATGCCTCCTCCATTCGAGAACTAACCTGAAGAATCTGCTGAACCACCGAAGCCAACTGCCAATTTATATCAGATATATTTTGCTCATTCAAGAGATTAATCAAAATCTATGAATCAGCTTCACATATAACCTTTCTCCATCCCAAAGCAAGGGCCCTCTCAATAGCATGAAGAATAGCCAGACCCTCCATGAAGTTAACAGTCTTCACCCCCTCATGTATAGAGAACAGAAAAATCACTGACCCAGCTGAGTCCCTGCCAACCCCACCAATTCCAGCAGGCCCAGGATTTCTCCTAGAAGAACCATCAGTATTGATCTTTAGAAATCCATTGGGAGGAGGTAACCACCTTCCAACCCGTTGAACCCTCTTTTCCCATGCCTACAGTTCCTGGAACTAACAAAAGATGAATGAATTTCTTGAAGACCCAGTCTAGCCACCAACTCAGCATCACCTCTCTCCAAGGGGAAAACCACATCACATTTAGCTAAAATAGACTCCTGCACCATTCCTAGCATACGCATCCAAACTTGTTGACCCACCAACTTCTAATCATGAAAAATTTGGTGGTTCCGCTCCAACCAAATCTACCAAAGCAGAAAGGTAGGGCCCATGAACCAAACTTCCTGCAAAAAGGAAGCCATAGAAGGAGGTCTTCCCATACTATCCCAGAATTCAACCAAAGAGCATGCATGAATACAAGGAAGCTTCCACACCTCCCACCACCAATTCCAAAGCTGCACAATAAAGGGGCACTGGAAGAACAAATGCGAAGAATCCTCTTCCGCTCCCCCACACAAAACACAAATTGAAGGTCCTTGAAATCCCTATTTACGAATGCTATCCCAAGTCAAGCACCTATTCCAAGCCAAATTCCAAACAAATTAGTTTCATTTAAGCCACAAGAGTTTATTCCACACCCTTTTCCACCAATGAACCTCTGCCCCAGTTAGCTTCTGAGCCAATAACACCTGATAACCAGAAGCAATAGAGTAAACCCCCTTAGGATTATGGGTCCAAGCAAGAATATCCTCTTCCAGAAGAGAACTACAACTCCTACTATGAAGAATCTTGTGAAGCTCAGCACTTTCTTCCGCAAGTCCCAAATCTGGCCACTCTATGGGATCCTTCCAATGAGCTACCTCCAACTGACCAAAAGAAGCAATAGACTTGAAGTCACTCACCCTAGCCCAGCCAGCCTCGAGAAATCTTTGGTACAAAGGAAGTAGGTTGGGGAACTGAGAAGTAAGTGGAGGGAATCCATCCCAAGAATCCAACCAGAAGAGAGCTTTAGTTCCCCATCTATAGATCCAAAATAAACCTTCCTTGATAAGCTTTCCACCCTTCTGAAGAGTATTCCAAATCACTGAACCTTTACCCTCAAGAGGGTAATGAGGGAGATCCTATCGTGGAATCCCCGGGAAATACTTATGAGATAATATCCTAGCCCACGACTGATCCTGTTCCACACACCATCTCCAAAATAGCTTAGCAGCCACAGCCACTCTGGATAACGCAGATTATTGAAGATCAAGACCACCAAATTGCGTTGGGCTGCACACAACATCCCACCTGACCAGGCTCCACTTGGAAGATGCCAAACTTCCCACCCATAAGAAATTCCTTTCAAGAGAATCCAACTCCCTCAGAAAACCCATCGGAGCCACCTGAAGCATACATCTATAGGTAGGGAGAGCCTACACCACTGACTTGAGAAGTTGAACCTGCCCCACAAAAGACAACCATCTGTGGGTCCAATGATTAAATTTTGCACGGAGCTTATCAATAATATTTTGCCAAGAACCCTTGGGAAGATGGCAAACAAAAATTGGGAAAGCCAGATACGTCAAAGGGAGAACCCCTATCTGAAACCTCAAGATATTAGCAATTCTTCTCTGTATGGGGGTCGGCATATTGAAGAAGAATATGGAAGACTTCTCCTCATTAATCAATTGTCCTGAAGCAACAAGATATATGTCCAACACTTGTCTCAAGTTAGTAGCTTCCCTAACAGTAGCCATCCCCATCAGGGCAGTATCATCAACAAACTGAAAATGAGATTGCGGAGGCAAGTCTCCACCCCATCGCCAACCCTGAATGATGCCAAGCTCCACCCTTCTTTTCAACAAACGTCCAAGGCCTTCCACAAGAAGCAAAAAAAGATATAGAGAAAGAGGATCCCCTTGGCGCAAACCCCTTGAGGCACCAAAAAGTTTAGAATGATCTCCATTTATCAAAACTGAGAAGGAAACAGATGTGACACAGCTCATGACCCATTGTATCCACTCCTCACCAAAACCAAAAGAAACAAGGATCTTCTACAAAAAGACCATCTAACCCTGTCATAAGCCTTAGCCATATCCAGCTTAATGAACATAGCCTTCTCATGGGAGCTATCCATGGAGTGGGTGGTCTCCATAGTAATGACAACCCCATCAAGAATCTGTCGACCCACCACAAATCCACTCTGTTCCTCTGAAATCAGCACTTTAAGCCACTTCTTCAATCTCTCAGCCAATAACTTTGAAATGATTTTATAAGCCACATTGCAAAGAGAGATAGGCTGAAACTGAGATAACCTATCAGCGCCTTCACACTTGGGTATGAGAGCAAGGAAGGTGGAATTCAGAGCACGAAGCATCTGTTTATTCCTTTAGGACTCAAGGAAAACCGCCAAAAGATCCAACTTTATGATATCCTAGAATTCCTAAAAAAATTCAATCGGGAAACCATCGGGACCAGGAGCTCTACCCTTCTTCATTTGAAACACAATCCCCTCCAGCTCATCAAGAGAGATATCTTTCATCAGATACTCATTTTCCTCCCTGGAGACCAACTGAGGAATACAAGAAAGAACGTGTGCTTCCTCAATAGAGCCCCCTCGTGAATCCTCCCTAAATAAAGTAGCAAAATACTGAGATGCCTCAATAGAGATTTCCTAAAACGAGGCAAGACATTCACCCCTATCATTCACCAGAATAGGAATGGAATTACCATGCCCCCTGTCCTTCACAGAATTGAAGAAGAAGGCAGTGTTTTTATCACCTTCCTATAACCATTCAACCCATGCCTTTTGCTTCCAATAGATTTCTTCCCACAATTCAAATTCCTCAACCACTTTCAAAGTCTTAGCCTCCTCCCTTAGAAGATCCTCAGAGGCCCCATTCTCACGAATCAACCGCGTAATATAATTCAACTCCTCCTGGCAACAACCTTAGCATGAAAGATATTACCAAAACATTGCTGATTCCACCTTTTAAGCTGATATTTGACAAACTAAAAAGCGGAGAATGTGTACATTGTCGTACCAAAAGTTGGTCTACCAATGAGCCACCCTCAGGCACATGTTTGAAGAGTGGATCCTTAATACATAAGCTAGAACAGATGAGGGAGAGCGAGGCCCCAAAGCAGAGATAATACTAAGATTAATAGACCAATGATCAGAACCTCTCCAATCAAGAATTTCAGATCGAGTGGACCATAAGTCTCCAACCCAATAACAGGAAACCAAGAATTGATCCAACCTCTCAGCAACACAACTCTCACCAATTCACCTATTATTCCAAGTGAAGTGACCATTACTTGGCAGAACATCAATAAGATTTAATTCAAAAATGCTATCTCTGAATAACAGAGCAGAAGGCTCCAACCTAGGAATTCCACCTCTTTTCTTAGACAACTCCACAATAGCATTAAAATCACCAGCCATAACCCACAGATGGTAAGGAGCTAAGCTATGAACAAAATGAAGATGGGACCATAGAAGTTGTTTACCCAGAAACTCAACAGGAGCATACACATTAGAGAGGAGAATACACTCACCAATCTCATACCAAGAGGCGACTAGGGATATAGAGGATCTAGAGGACATCCACCAGAGAGGGAAAATCTTCTGAGGGTTCCAAAAACAAGCCACCCCTCTGGAAGCACCAAGAGCCCCCACACACTGGCATTCACCATATTTCCACAACTTAGGAGCCATGGCCAACATATTAGCTATAGATAATTTAGTCTCCTGAAGAAAAAGAACATCTGGAGAATGATTCCTAACCAAATCACGAACATCTTTTTATTGAGGGCCACTATTCAAGACCCTTACATTCCATGAGAGAAAAATCATTTTTGGGGGCATGAAAAATGTGAATCCAGAGTCTTGACTGACCCTGACTCCACCAAAGTTTCCTCAATTAATTTAATCTTCTTCATATCCTTTTTCCTTCCTAGCTTGGAAGTCCTGTCACCAACCCCTTTCTTCAGTTCATTTTGCTGAATACCCAAATGAGAGGAGGCCAAAGAGCTCATCCCCACATCCTTGCCTCCTTTCAGGGGCAATGGGGAACCACCTCCACCACTCTTCGAAGCTCCAATAGAAGATTCTTGTTCAGTCTGGACAATCATTTGTTGATCCGTATCCATCTGCCCAACCCCAATCTCCTGCACAACCTGCATGGCCTCCAATGGTGGCCCATCCTGTCCTGTACCCAAATTTCTTCTCTAAATTAAATAAATACCCTAATTTATTTAATTTAGTCATTTTCCTTTTATGGATTTAAATCAAATTTTAAATTCACTTTTTCTCTATCCTTGTCCCATCCTTCATAAATCCTCTTTAAGCTAGATTAATTTAATTAATTCATGATTAGGATGTGCACACCCCTAATCAGGATTAGTGTCACATCCTCCATAATTCTCCACTTGCCCTTGATTCTTCATTAGCCTACTTAATCCCTTGTTTGCACAACCTTAATTACTTGATTAGGTCAACCTAATCATTATGCCATTTATGGCACACCCCCAAGTCACCCTTCATTAATTGCTTTCTCCTTTTGGAGAAGGCAACCCATTCCCCATGTGAATATAAAATTCATATTTATTCTCCCTACGTCTTTTAAGGAATTTTTAATTCCTCCCCTCTTCCCCATGTGGATATTTGAGGAATTTTAAATTTATCATACATCCCATCACTCACATAGAAATAAAGACCTCCCTTATAAGGAGATCTTGTCCCAATCCCTAGGTACCATAAGGTACCTCCACCTTACCTCCCTTTTGACACTTCATCTGCAACATGGCAAGATGTGAGGGCTTGTGAGTCCTCAACTCACCGTGGCCCTTGATCTTGTCCATGGTGGCCTCATTTGGATCCTTCATTTTCTAGAGGCATTTCCCCTAAAATTAGAGAATTTTTCCCTCATCTGGCATCACACAATATTTGGACTCTAACTCTCAAATATTCATCCAAGCCAAGAACCTCCATTGTTGTAGCTTCATTTTCATCCACCTTGTGCATCCAATGAAATACCCACTTGTACAGTTGCATTCCCCATCCTCTCATGATCATTTAGAGCTAGGTTGCATATTATTTTCTATTCGAAGGAGCACACATTTGAATAAATCAATAGGGCCAACCAACTCATCAACTTGGACAAGGTAGCACACTTTTTTTTATCTTTTATTTTGTTCAAGTTCAACTAGGCTAATCATTGAGTTGTTGTTTATGTTTTTCTTGTTTGCATTCCATTTGTTTTGCACTTTTAGACTAGGAATTCACCTACACACATTTTTGGCATGCCCAGTGGGACCCACGTCACAAGTCTATACTTTCATGTTTGTTGTTTCACATTTTGCAAGTTTGAATTTTTATATGCAGGGGCGAATCCACCTTGACGGGTGAATCTTCTTGTTATAGAGGCAAATCTGCAGACAACAAAGGCGAAAGTGAATTCACTCTCTTGTGAAAAGGGGTGAATTTGAAACTAAAGGAGAAGTTGTTTGCAGCAGAGGAAAACTTGCAATTGTCTCCGGGAAATAGGTTGTAATGACCCCTTTCTAGTGGAGGCACTTAAACCCAAATCTTGCACTCAAAGTGTTCTCAAAGAGACATTAGAAGTGTTATAGATCAGTAAATAAGATAAAAAAATGATATAAACATTTCATTCTTGTCAAAGGGTTACTCATTTCCTCTCTATTACTCACTCTAATTGATTCCTCTATAATATATATATATACTTGAACATATAATTATCGATTACCACAAAATAAATTTACCAAAATATCAATAACATATTATATATAATTATCAAAAACCACAAAATATATTTACCAATGTATGAATTATATATAAAAAATATTTTTTATATATATTAAACTCCAACTATTAAATTACATTCTTAATTCACTCATCTATTATCTTTACTTACTCTTAAATATTTTTCAACATATTTTGTGATTATTTACTTTATAACAAAAATGTCTTACCTTCTATCTATGTTAGCAGCACGTGCCTTTCTCTTATATGCCTTTTTTAATCTCCTATTTTCCTCATATGCTTCCTACCACCAAAAATACGAATCTGTGTAGCAACAAAAGTAATATTACTTGCTTCACCGATTCGTGTTTTCCCTGTCTTTTTTTATTTCTCTTTTCCCCAACTTTCACTTCCCTCCTTTTATTCGTTGTCTTCTCCTTAAATATTTGATGTGATTTGGGGAGACGTGCTCCTCTACCCAACGTTGTTTGGATAGACTGATGCCTTTTTTCCTAAAATATATTCTTGTATTCTTCCTTCTGCCATGGGGAATGATCTTTTGTTTTCTACCATTCGATATCCCTCTTCTTCATAAGTTTGCACTTAAATATAAGATCTAATGAGGGGGATAAAAGGGAGGGTTGTGACCCGTCAGGAGACTAACGCTACTTACAATGCAGCTGTTAATGTATTTTATTTAAGTGTGCTTAATATATTTTATTATTGTTATTTTGTATATAGTTCAATATTAAATATTTACATTGTTTATTCATTCTATTTATTAAAATTATGATTTTTAGTATTATATTTTGTATTTTACATTTCATTTATAATTTGAATATTATATTTTGTGTATTTTTCAAATTTATTATTAATATTATATTTATAATTATAATATTACTAATGGTAATTATAATTATATTTAAATTGTAATTACTCATTGTTTGGATTTTGACAATTATTTGTATGTTATTTATTTATTTGTCTTTTAGACGCTTTATAGCTTAGTGTTACAAATTCAAGGGACATGATAGTCTGTCCTGCCCAAGATTGCTTGTCCTTAATCAATTTCAACCTGAATTACACCAATCTACTAAGAAAGTAATTTTTTATCATTGTTAAGCACAAGCGATTATAAATGCACATGATGTAACTATGTTGAAAACATGCAAAGGTTATATGTAAGTTATACACATAGACACTCATACTGAAAATGCATCAATCATATTTGTTGAATACATATCAGTCAGAGAGAAGATATTTCATACATGTAGCAATCAACATGATACAATAGGTACACATATAATCAATCATGTTGAATACATACCATACATGGAGCAAATTATCATACCTGAAACAACCACAAGGTATGCACATAAGATATTGTAAGTCACAATCATAATAGTAATGAAGCCAGTAACATATGAAGCATGAGAAAACATTGAAAGGCACATAAGTTGCATTACAAAGCATATTCAAGGCATTACGAAAGCACTCATGTATGAAGAGTCTTGACAAACATGAATTAATTACATATAAATCTTTCATGAAATAATCATGCTGAAAGCACATTAAATATATAGCAAATGCATAATCACTCGCAGGATATGATACATACACTTAGGAAATACAAGTAAGGCATGTTAATACACTCAAGGTATGCAAATACACTCAAAGAAGTATACATGACCAATCAGGAGTGTACACTCAAGAAATAGAACACACATAACATAAATATACACATGCAATAAACAGGCTAAAGCACATTAGGCATTAAACAAGGATGTAAGACATGAGGCACACTCATACGATATGAATCATATGTTTGAATACATGTAAGCAGTACAAGATAAAGTACATGCATGAATAAACACATGGAGTATACACCAACATGGAACATAGACTCGAATACATAAGGCATTAAGTGTTCATGAAGTATACACTTGAATATATATCTATATATATAAAGCATGGGGAATTCTTGTCAATTGCAAGTGCACATGAGAATGGAGCAGACATGCTAAAAACACACCAATCATGGAAGACACATCAAAAAGTTATCCACAGAGTAGTCATGTTGAATATATTGGTCATAAATGAATACAAGATACAAAGCATAGAGAAAACATGAATACATGTATAGAGCATAATCACAGATTACACATGAAGCATACAAATACACGAAATACACTTATAAACACATGGAGTAAGACACACAATGTATGATAAGTACACACATAAGCATTGAACAATAAATCACACACAAGGCATGTAAATCATGTAATCATGCTTAGGAAAAGAAATACACTTGAAGTACTTACGTAGAGGACATGAACCTAGTCAAGGTATGCAATGCATAAATAATCATAAGGTAGGAAGCAATATAAATACACTCAACAAGAAGCATACATGTAAGGTACAAAACAATACACAAAGTAATTGCAAATCATAGGAAGCAATTATTTTTCCTAGAAGCAAGTATACTTCAAAAATAGAGAATGAGACCTTAGAGAAAAAGGAAAATCAAATTGAGCCTTCTCTTAAGGTCCCCACTATTGATAAAGAAGATATTTTAACCTCCCTTACATGCAATGAAGTCATTTTAGAAGAACTAACTTTTGAATATTATGAACATCTAGTTTGTAGTTTTCCTAAAAACTTTCCTCCTAGGGAGGATGTCATGGTGCGAAAAAAGGATAACATTGACAATAATGATATAGTGTCCTTAGATGAAGATGATGAAGTAACATTAGACTCTCCTTCACTAAGGGATGTTAATATTATTCAACCTCAACTCATCCTTTACCCACCTTCACATAAACCTCAAACTCAAAAAAAACTCAAACTTATCCTCTACCTACCTAAGAATAATGTGTCATAGCAACCGAGTCATAATACCATTTCTCATACATATAACACTAGAAACAATCCAAAACCAAGACAAACAACTTCAGCATCCCTCACATTGCCTAATCCTATCTTACTAGGTCCTCCATGTTTTCCTCCACAAAGTGGAAAGGAGTGTGATCTTGTTGAACAACTAAAGAATACTCCTGCTAAGATATCTTTATGGGACAGCCTTATTCAATCCTCCCGTCATTATCACAACATGATTCAAAGTGCTTTACATCAAGTTTCTATCTATTCTAATGTGCAACCAAATGACATAGCAGCCATGATTCAAGGAATAAATTTTGACGTTGTTTTCCACCAAACTAAGCTCCCTCCTTTGGAAGTGCAAAAATAATGTGATGCTTTCATGATAATAGCTCAATATAATATAATAGGCATAAAGTGAACCATTGTTGACAATGGTTCCACCCTTAATGTTTGTAGTGTAAACCTTTTGGATATGCTTGGTGTGGATAAATAAAAAATTCAACCTGATTCTTTATCTATTCATGGATTTGACAATGTAGGAAAACAACCACTGGGTGTGATCACTTTACCTATTAAAGTTGGAAAGGCCACATTAGAAACATTGATCCATGTTATGCCTCACGATCTTTCATATAATCTTATTTTAGGAAGACCATGGATTCATGAAATGAATGGGGTTCCTTCTACTCTTCATCGTATAATGAATTATGTCTACAACAACAAAGTGTACATACTTGAAGTTGATCCCGAACCAAAAATTTGTTTAAACATTGAGAAAAACAATGAAAATCCTTTGAAAACATTAACACCAACTACACAAATAGAACTTGTACAACAAAAGATAAAGAAAAAAAATATTGAAGAAGTCACGAAGCTATTAGAAGATGATTGGGGTTCCTTAGATTTCACATCATTCATGGGAAAATACAAGATATAAACAAAGATTCTGAAAAGGGGAAAAAAAAGTGGTAATGTCAACACAAAATTCATAAGACCCTTTGAAAGCATCCACCTCAACCACTTTAGAACAACAGACAACAAATTACACAAAAAAATTTAATGAAACTAACTCTGAACAATCACCAAATCCAAAATAAATGAAAATGCTTTATGGAAAAGGTTATGAACTTATGAAACAACTTGGATATATTGGAAAAGGATTTGGTGCTAGAGAACAAGATATTTGTGTTCCTATAGAGCCTCAGAGGCAAGGAAAGACTAGTGGTATTGGTTATTGTTCCTTGAAAGAAATAAACAATCCTTCACTTAATATCAACACTATTACAAAAGATTCCTCTAAGTCGACTTTAACATTAGTGCATCCTAAACTGATAGACACTAGTAGTCTTGATTGTTACCCTTTGAAAGAAATGAAAGAAACAAAGAAATCCTCACTTAACATCAATGCCATCATGCAAAATACTAATGATTCAAGTTTGTTAGATTTTACATCGTCCTTTCAAGGAGAGAACAAAATCTCACAATCTAAAGAGTCTTTTGTAGGTATGACACCTTGTACTAAGCAATAGATATCTTTGTCACAAAATAATGAAACAACCTCTACTTTTGATCAATAGAGTATCTTGACGAGACTACTCCAAGATTGTCTGATATCTCTTCCTCCAAGAACATGAAAGAAATTTTACTACAAGAGTTCATTTTGTGCATATCATAGAGTTCATGGTCATTCTACTAATGAATGTAAGGCTTTGACTATTGAATTCAAAATCTTAAGGATTGCGGTGCTCTTCCTTATGTTGAGGCACCTAGTTCCTTTTTTCATTTTGGCTCATCCTTATCTTGCACTAAGTGGGGGCAAGGGGTTAGGTAGCCTTTTCCTCATATGCCACTTGTCATTGTCTCTTTTGGCTAGTTGACTACCTTTCATGTACATATAAGAGCAAGCTTGGGATGTGGATGACATGCCTTAAGTTTGCTTGCATGTAACATAATGATTTATACATTTTGGGGGAAACCCCTTCCCTTTTCATGACATAGCTTATTGGAAACATATGACTTAGCATAGGGCTTTCTGAATAAGCTCTCATGTCTTCTTCTACTTTAAAGCAATTTCTCACAACAATGGTGTTAGCAACCACTTTAAAGTGCGGGCATACATCGACACTCATGTTTCATTATGTGATTTTCTTTCTTCTTGTGATGCATCCTTTTCTTGGTGGTGTCATTGGGCTTGATTTCCTCTAAGAGCATGATATTTCTTTGATTTGTCCTCTCTTGGAGAAATTAGGCACAATGTTCCCTAAGAAGAGACCTTACATGAACTTTAGAAGCAAGATCCCTTTGAACATACCTTACATTATTTCACATTCACAATAACCGAACTATATGGCCACCTTGCATAACACGCTTTGATTACCTATGGTGCCATCTTGTTTGTTCATGAGTTTCAAGCATACGAAAATTTTCTTGCCTCATGAAGCTCGAAGTTCATTGTTGTGTGGTTCCTTATCAAATTTACCAATAGGTATAACTTTTGTCAGGTTGGACGAGAAGCCGATCCAAGGCATGACTTTCCCTTAGCCACTCACATGTGTTGTGAGTGTATACTACCACATGTGTATGTGTCTCACTCTCTTGGAGTACTCACCCAATGGATAGCCTAAAGTTTTGTTGCCTCAGAGTGAGCGTGCATCTTTAGACAAACAACTTAGATCTAATCCACATTGTGTTGGACAAATGGTTGAGGCTTGATCCACCTCTTCTTATTTTTTCTTATTTTTGTTTCTTTTTATTGGCATTGCATGATTGTCTATCTTGATGTTACATATCATACACCTTGTGTGTGTCATTTTGTGTGCTTATGTCAATTTAACGTAGGATCTTGGATCTTGGGGGCTTGACCATACCCTTGATCTCTGTCACCTATCTCGATACACTTGGACCCCTCTTGAATGTCTACTTTAGTGTGAGTTTGAAGCAAGTTCCTCCTCTTAGTAAAGTGGGGGCTAGATGTAATAACAAAAAAAGTATCCCTTTTCCTTACTTGATTTGGGAATGATTAATGTTAAAATGAAATTAAGGTAGCCTTGATTTAGTGTTGTAATATGTCTAACATATTCACATTAGGTCTTGGGACCTTGTGAATTAAATGAAATTATTTGTACCTTATTTGGAGTGTTGTAAAGTGTTGTAACACAATTTCACACTTTTCTATGGTTAAATACTAAATAATTGGGCTTCTTTATGCTCTAATTGGCCTAATTTTGCATCCAAAAGCCTCGTTTATTACATCTTTTCGAGGATAATCCCAACATAAATAAACATCTAATCATAATTCAGGTGTTTTTAGGTTGTGTGGCCCAAATTTGGTGTTTTGGGACTCATACGCCACCTTGGGCATATAGGTCCCACCTATGTTTTTGGGTCCCAATCTAGATTTCACACCTTTCTAAGCACTTTTAAAAATTGTCCCATAATGAATGCCAAATGGGACTCACACACCACTTTTGGTGTATGAGTCCCATGTGGCCCAAAATTAAAATTAATTCAAATTCTTGGTGAGATTTTATTCTCCTAGATCTAATGGATCAACTTGTAGTGTTGTAATTTTGGAAAATTGGGCATAAACAAGTATAAATACAAGTTTCTTTCACTCATTTTACACCTAGCAAGTTGAATAAGCATCCTTATAGAAAATTTGAGTTCACAAGAGAATTCAAGTTTTTACAAGATCATTCAAGAGCATTCAAAGGCAGATTATCAAGTGATTTAAAGCATTATTCAAGCATCAAGCATCATGTCAAAGTCATCATGCATCATGTTTTTTTTTTGAGCTAACAATTGTGATGTAGGGTTTCATGATTCAAGCTAGCATTCAATTCAAGATCTATCACATTCAAGTAAGTTTCAAGATCTACATCCATTGGAACCACTTCATGCATGTTTGCAGCACTTTATTTCAAGGGTTTGGTGAGTTGTAACATTGCATGTTGTTCATTCATCATCCCCCATTTTTATTTCATTTCATTTCAAGGTTTGATTACCAAAATGGGGTTTGACTAGGTCAAACCCATTTCTACTAACAAAACAACATTTTTCCCTCTTTTTAGTGTGTGATTTGCAAATGTAGGTTGAAGAAACATTGAAAAGGAAGTTTGGAGAAAGTTGTCAAAGTTGTCACCTTGCATTGGAGATCATTGGAAGACTTCTACAGGTTGCAAATCAAGGTTTCGGATTTGGAAATCAATTGGAAAGGATAGAGTAGACATTGAAGAGTAGCTTCAGGCCTTGAATTTCTAGAAAACCCTAACTGGACTGATATGCCACTTCTAGTGTATGAGTCCCAATATAGGTCAATTTCCAAATTTTTGTAGATTCATAATCTACAATGCCAAAAACCTATTGGACTGTTTAGAAACCCTAATCTAGGACTAAATCACTCAGTCTGGCGTATGAGTCCCAATCAACATTAAAATTAGTGTTTATAGCATTTCAGAGCTTCATTCAATCCCCTTCAAGTTTCTAGGTGTACACCTTTAATCTCCCAGCTTTCTATTCTTCTTTACATGCTTTTCTAATTCATTTAGTGAAAATTGAATTACATTAGGTTTAAACATTACATCTTACATTTCATTAGTCTTTCCAAGCCCTAGCTTGGTGGTGAACCCCTCTTATAATCATAAATTAGACCCTACGACACCCTATTGCAAGATATCTTTCTCCTTTGCATACTTTAGATTGAGATCTCTATGGTTTCCCTTCAATGAAATGATTGTGAAGTGTGTTTGCTCTATGTCCTAAACCATAAGAAAGAAATCCATTTTCGTTGTTTCAGCTTGAAACAAGAAGTAAAAATATAAAATATTCCCCTTATCAAATTTGATTCATTCTTTATTTCATAAGGAATTAGATTTTGTTAGTTTTTTTTTTACTCTCTTTTTTTTTCATTTTTTTTTTAAACTACAGGAATCGGGTAGCACTACCCCCTATAAATTGTAGTGCGCCTGGTAAAAAATTTAACGTGACCGGCAGTGCTAGCACGACACGCCCTCCAGTACCACGGGGGTGGGGGAGACTAGACCTCGTGACCAACCTCCTACAACAAGAAAGATTTAGCCAACCGAGCTAGGGCCCCAACCCCTTTTTTGTACTCATTTTAAATTGTCTCTTTCAGTATAATATTTTCTTTGTTCTTTCATCTAACCTTTTCTTCAATTCATTTATTTTCACCTCTACTTGTTCATTCATTTTTCTTGTATTTATAGATGTAAAATTTGATCTTTTTATCCTTCTATCTAAGCCATTGCTCTTGTTATCTATTGGTTTCATCCTTACTCATTTGATAGGTTTTTTTGTAAATTTTCTATTTTATTCTACAACTTATTTTTTCTTTTTCTAATGTTAGCAATGATGTGTATACCACATCATTGTCCCTCTTTAATATGCTAATATTTTCATAAATTTCCATTCCACTAAAATCCAATTAAATAAATTTTACTTCAAATTCAGAGTGATACATCTAATCTTCTAGTTTATTTTGAACTTTGGTAAAAACAAACATATATTCCATGGTTTCTATATTTGGGTCATATCTAGTTAGTTCCTGGTTATTGTAGGCTTTAAATTCATAGTGACTATATTCTCTGGCACTTGCATCTCATGTCTTATTATTTTTTATTTCTTGTTAAACTCAACTTTATAATCAAAACATAGGAATATTTTCAAAATCAATTGCTTCAATATTTAATGAGTAGTTGTAGTAGTAAGGGAATTTCTAATTATTTGAGGGTGATCATTAGCCATTCCTTTTCTATGCACACTAACAATAGGAGGGATTTGTTATGCCTTGCATACACACCCAACCATTTTTTCTCTTATGAATTTCAAGAACCTCTTTCTTTCTTGTTTGCATTTGTAGTGTAGGAAAATGCATCCCTTTGCATTTTCACACTTGTTTGGCCCCTCCCTACTAAAATTGGGCTTCTTTATGCCTTATTTGGTCCTATTTTGCACCAACAAGCCTTATTTAATGCATCTTTCTAAGGATAATCTTGACACATATCTAATAACCAATCATAATTTAATATTTTTGGGTTGTGTGTTCCATATTTAGTGATTTAGGACTCATATGCCACCTTGGGCATATGGGTCCCACCTAAGTTTCAGGCCTTGATGATCTGGGGGATATTTTTCAGTGAAAATTGAAGTGTCTCCAATACTCCATATTTTAGTACCATCAAAAAGATCTCGACATCCTGATTCTAGCACAACTTGAATGGAGCAAAAAGGAGTCTGTTTGCTCAAGTTATGGCTAGTCAAACTTTCAGTCCAACTGCCATCAGGGGTCATCGAGAAGGCAAAAAAATGATCATCTCATAAATCAATGAAAGTGGCATCAAATCGAAGGGCTCGTCGAGATGATTTTGGCAACGCTCGTTTCGTTGAAATCTGACATCGTATGTTCAAGGTATTGGCAGTCAAAGTTTGGTTGACTTGAGGGTATAAATGATGACGTCATCAGGTTGATGTGTCAGTTCATACTGTACGGATGATGGGATGGATAGCTATCAGCATGACACATGGCAATTGAGTCATATTGTACGTACCAATCATATGGTGACACGTGTCCAACTATACACCATGGGCATCACAAGTGGAAGTCCAGTTAGCATATAGTTTGCTTGTCATCGTACATGTCAGCATCTTCGTCAGCATCCTCGGTGAATAGGAGCTTGCCACATGTCCTCCCAAATTGGCAAGTTTGTTTGTTTGTTAAGCAAAAGTTTGTTGAGGTTTGACCCCGTGACCTCGCCCACAATAGCCGGCTGCTACACCGTTACACCACCGCTCATATGGCTACTAAATATGGAGCCCACGTTTGTTTTGTTATGTAATATTTCAGAGTTTGGTATTAAAATGTGGCTGGCGGGGTTTGACCCCGCAACCACGTAGTGGCTAAAAATACATATAACCAACAGACCACCGATATCCACTTGGAAATTGTAGGGATTTGTTTTGTTTTGTTTTATGTTTGAGGCCGAATTCGGAACAAATGGCCTATAAAGCCAAAATTACTTGAAACCCACTTCAACCTCCTTTCCTAAAAGGCCATAGAAAACAAGTGAGTCTTTGTAAGAGTTGTAAAAAGGGGGTTAGGAAGTTAATGATTTTGTTAAGCCATTTTAGGCTCATTTTCATGTATAAAATAGGGGTTTAGGTGTGAGTTAAGGGGCCAAGTTATGTGATTCAAAATTATGTGAATCAAAGAAAACGGGTGACAGTGATATGAAAGAGGGATCTTGTGGAGATTTTTTGGGCCATTTTTGTATGACAAAGTATTGTTATGCTGTCGAAGTGCTAGGAGAATGGTCTTGGTGCATTTGTAATCCTTTTTGGAGATTAATTGGATTGGTCTCACTCTATTGGAGTGGACCCAGAGATGTAGTCACGTTTGTGGCAAACTTCGTTATCAAATTGTTTGCATTTCTTCTCTCCTCTCTCATGTTCTGATTTTCACCTTAAGTTTTCAGTTTTTATGCATAATTTCTATAATGTATGCATGAATTATATTTCCATTAAGTTGTTATAATTAAGCATTCAGATTCGCAATTAGTCTAAATCCTATACAAATCAAGTGGTATCAGAGCTTTTGGTGACTATTATTGTAGTTGTTTTGAATGCTAACAAGATCCAAGATTCAGAAGGGCGAAGGTAAGCTTGAGGAATATAATCCTGAGATTGGGAAACGAAGAACTTTATTGAAGATGTATGTTTCTAGAATGGAGGTACCTAAGGAACTCAGTGAGCAGGATTTTCGAAGAGCTTTCTGGCAGATGAGAGTTGCGTTGGATATGCTACTCAAAGAAAGGGAAGAACGCTTGAAACATGAAGAAGATCATGGAGACAGTAAAAACAAGAAGAAGCAATCAGGAGGTGGTGATGAACCACCAAAATCTCCTCTGTCTACTCCTCCTCCTCATTCTCCTTCTTCTACACATTCTCTTTTTGGTAATCCTTTTAAGGGTGTAAATAAGCCTCATATTAAATTGGATGTTAAATTTGAACTACCTAAGTACTGTGGTGAATCAAATGCTGAAAAATTGGATGATTGGATTCAACAAGTTGAAGTTTATTGTAGAGTCCAAAACCTATTAGATGATGTTGATAGGATCCAATTAGCTACTCTTCGGTTAGGAGGTACAACTTTAACTTGGTGGGAGAGTAAGACTAAGGCAGAAATTTCACAGCATGGTAGAGTCAGTTTAACTTGGGCAGAGTTTGTTAATGCTCTTAAGAAGCAGTTTTATCCCGTATGACATATGCAACAGTTAATGATGGATTGGAAAATGTTTAGGAAAGGGAAAGGTCAAACTTTCCAAGAGTACACCCATGAATTCAAAAAGAAGGCTATTGCATTAAATGTACCTTTGTACACCCAGGATACTTTATTGAAGTACATAGGAGGTCTTCATTCATATCTTAGACATTCTATTATGGTATTGAACCCTTGTAATTTGGATGAAGTGTCTGTTCAGGCTACACACTTAGAGTCGAGGGGAAAGGGTTCTTTTATTGATAAGTTTGATAATGATAACTCTATAAATAAATCTTCTAAAGTTGCAAAGACAGGGAAAGGAAAGAAGACAGCTACAGTCAAGGAGGATGACAAGTTTTCTTGCACTCATTGTGATAGGAAGGGTCATGATGAAGATCATTGTTGGAAGTTACATCTCGAATTGAAGCCTAAGTGGGCTCAAGGACAGAATCAGAAACAAAAGGGTAAGGAGAAAGCCACAAATGTTGTTATGGATCTTGGTTCTGATTCATATGATGAAACTAAGATAACAACTATGGGTATGAAAGGTAAAGATCCTAATTCCAGTGTTTCCTTTGATAGTTGTTCTTCTACTTCTAAAGTTAATGGTGTCTTTGAAGATAAGAAAAGGAATGAGTTGTTTCATTTAAGGGTTGTTGCTAAGAACATTAAGATTGATGCACTCATAGATAGTGGTTCTCAAGTTAACTTAATTTCTGAAGATGTTGTAAGAAACTTGGGATTGAAAACTACACAACATATGAAACCTTATCCACTAGGCTGGATTTGTGAGAATGATAAGTTGCAAGTAATAAGACAATGCACTTTAAAATTCGCAATCACTAGTAAGTTTGTGGATGAAGTACAGTTTGATGTGGTTCCACTAGATATCTGTGGGATAGTTCTGGGTAGCCCTTATCTTTATGATCAGAAAGCTATTTTCTATAGGGAAAAGAATCATTATCATTTGTTTAAAGATGGCATTCAGTATATTGTACATTCTCATAGGATTAAGACTGATCGTTCTTTTACAAACATAGGACAACTAAAGAGGATGATTAATGCAAGTAAAGATTTAACTCTTATGTCTGTCAGCACAGGTGGTTCTAGACAAGAACTTGGAGTAGCTAACCAGGATCAGATGTCACAGGATGCACCCACAGTACAACATGAGGGAATGATGATTGAAAGCATTGATGGTCCCTTGGGTAAAAAAACTTCTGTTGTAAAGGATCGATATGTTGTTGATTTATTCTCTTTCATCTCTGCATTGTTGTTCAGCTTGATTTTATTCAATGTTTGTTGGTTAGTGGTTACGACAGTTGATGTAGATGCTTATGGAAGTGATAGAATGATGTTTATGTTGAACAATGTTGTTGCAGTCTTTGTTGTGATTGTGAGCCAAGAATACAGATGTACAGATGATACAGGACAAGTGGGGAGGCCAAGTCCTCACCTAATGTTTGAATAAATACCACTTTTGGAGGTCCAAAAGTTCTCCAGTGGGGAGGCCTGATCCGGGGGATATTTTTTAGTGAAAATTGAAGTGTCTCCAATACTCCATATTTTAGTACCATCAGAAAGATCTTGACATCTTGATTCTAGCACAACTTGAACGGAGCAAAAAGGAGTCCATTTGCTCAAGTTATGGCCAGTCAAACTTTCAGTCCAACTGCCATCAAGGGTCATCCAGAAGGAAAAAAATGATCATCTTAGAAATCAACGGAAGTGGCATCAAATCGAAGGGCTCATCGAGACAATTTTGGCAATGCACATTTCGTCAAAATCCAACATCGTATGTTCAAGATATTGGCAGTCAAAGTTTGGTTGACTTGAGGGTACAAATGATGACATCATCAGGTTGATGTGTTAGTTCATACTGTACGAATGATGGCATGGACAACTCTCATCATGACACGTGGTAGTTGAGTTATATTGTATGTACCAATCATATGGCGACACATGTCCAACTGTACACCACGGGCATCACAAGTGGTAGTCTAGTCAGCATACAGTTTGCTTGTCATCGTACATGTCAACATCTTCATTAGCATCCTCGAAAAATAGGAGCTCGCCACATGTCCTCCCAAATCGGCAAGTTCGTTTGTTTGTTGAGAAAAAGTTTTTTGGGGTTTGACCCCATGACCTCGCCCACAATAGTCGGCCGCTACACCGTTACACCGCCGCTCATATGGCTACTAAATATGGAACCCGCGTTTGTTTTGTTATGTAATATTTCAGAGTTTGGTATTAAAATGTGGCTGGTGGGGTTTGACCCCGCAACCACGCAGTGGCTAAAAATACATATAACCAAAAAACCACCGATATCCACTTGGCAATTGTAGGGATTTATTTTGTTTTGTTTTATGTTTGAGGCCGAATTCATAACAAATGGCCTATAAAGCCAAAATTACTTGAAACCCACTTCAACCTCCTTTACTAAAAGGCCATAGAAGACAAGTGAGTCTTTGTATGAGTTGTAAAAAGGGGGTTAGGAAGTTAATGATTTTGTTAAGCCATTTTAGGCTCATTTTCATGTATAAAATAGGGGTTTAGGTGTGAGTTAAGGGGCCAAGTTATGTGATTCAAAATTATGTGAATCAAAGAAAACAGGTGACAGGTGATACGAAAGAGGGATCTTGTGGAGATTTTTTGAGCCATTTTCATATGACGGAGTATTGTTATGCTTTCGAAGTGCTAGGAGAAAGGTCTTGGTGCATTTGTAATCCTTTTTGGAGATTAATCAGATCGGTCTCACTCTATTAGAGTGGACCCGGAGACATAGTCACGTTTGTGGTGAACTCCGTTATCAAATTGTTTGCACTTCTTCTCTCCTCTCTCATGTTCTGATTTTCACCTTAAGTTTTCAGTTTTTATGCATAATTTCTATAATGTATGTATGAATTATATTTCCATTAAGTTTTTATAATTAAGCATTCAAATTCGCAATTAGTCTAGATCCTATACAGATCACTTGAACTTGAATTTAGCATAGAACTTAACATTTCTTAAAATTTGTGTCCCAAGCCTAAGCTACTAGGACTCATATGCCCCAACTGGAATATGAGCCCTACTTAGTTGTACCTATTTTAAATTCAAGTTCTTGGTGGGATTTTATTTTCCTAGATCTGATGTCGGCTTGTAGTGTTGTAATTTCAAGAAATTTGGCATAATCAAGTATAAATACAAGGTTATTTCACATATTTTCTCCTAATAATCAATCAATCATTCTAGTGAATTCAAGTGATCTTATGAGAATTCAAGTGAGAATTTAAGAGCATTGAAAAGCTGAATATCAATCATTTTGGAGCTACATTCAAGAATCAAGCATCACGTCAAAGTTATCATGCATCATGTTTATTTTTGAGCTAATTTGTGATGTAGGTTTTCATGATTCAAGAAAGAATTCAAGATTCTTAACATTCAATCTAGATTCAAGATCTACATTCATGCTATCCATCTCATACAATATTATGACCTCTTATTCAAGGGTTTGGTGAGTTTCAACATATCTTAATTGTTCATTTATCATTCCTCCATTCTATTTCTATTCATTTCAAGGTTTTATTACCAAATCAGGGTTTGACCAAGGAAAACCCCTATCCACTAACAAAACAAAATTTTTCCTTCTCTTTGATGTGTGATTTACATATTTAGGTTGAAGATCCATTAAAGAGAAAGATTAGAGTAAGTTGTCAAAGTTGTAAGTTGTCAAAGTTGTCACTGTTCTTGCAAGATCACAGAAAGTCACCTCTAGGTCAGAATTCAAAGTTTCAAACTTAGAGATTGAAAGGGAGAGAAGCTATTGGAGATCACTAGAGGATATCAAAGTTTTAGATCAACCCTAATACTAGGAATAAATCACCACAAGTAGTGTATGAGTCCCAGTATACCACTTTTCAGACATTTTATGTAGATCCTACTTTACCAATTGTTGATTTCAGATTTAGCTCAAAACCCTAAACTAGGACTAAATCGCCCCAACTGGTGTATGGGTCCCAATGTTCATTAAAATTCAAAGTTTTAGGATTACAGATCTTGTTTCAAGCCTCTTCAGTTTTCTAGGTGCACCTTTGTTCATTCTTAGTTTTTTATTTTGATTTGAAGTTTCATATTCTAGGTTAGAATTGCATATCATTTACTTTTCCTTCTTTCTAAGCCTTTTCTTAGTGGTGAACCCCTTTTGTCTTTAATCGCACCCATGGAAACCATCCTAGCCCTATTCTATTCCTTAATCAAGTCAATTGGTTGAGGGATCTTGGTTTCCTTTAATGAACTAGAGGAAATAGATTCCTTGTCCTTGTGTTCCATCTCCTAAAAGGTGGAGCACCCTATTTCTTTGTGTTCAGTGTTCTTGTTGCGTTTTATTATTTGGATTTTATTTAATTGGATTTTGGGTCCCTCTGGGTCCTTCTCTTTAATATTTTGGTCTTTTGTTTGGGTTCTAAGACTCTTAGAGTTTTGAAAACTTATTTTTGTTCCTATTACGCCACACACCCCACTTTAAACTTGAAACCTAAGTTCCACATTTCAAGTTCCTTTCATGACCCAACTCTCACTTCTCTTTGATCTTTATCTTGGTAGTAGGACTTGAGGTGAACTTAGGACCTAGTAGGAGTCGAGGTGAACTTAGGACCTATGTCCCAAGTTTTATGTGCATCGCATAACCTAAACTCCATTTTATACCTTAGCTTCTTCTTTTGACTTCTAATCAAGTTTTGAGTTTATCTCAATATCTGACTCCTGACACTTCTTCACCTACCTCCTTTCTACATTTATGGTATGCATGAATTCCTTTCTCCACAAATTTATAAGCCTTTCTCTCCTCTTTTTTTCATTCCACCTTGTTTTTCTTTATTTCTTTCTTTCTTGTCTTCTTGAGCCCTTGGCTAGTTAATTATTTTGTTATTCCTCTTTGGTTGGTGGGAGACTTAGCATATTTGGCATATGCCCTATCATTTGTTTAATCACTTAGCTTGCTTCTTTCATGATCTTGCTTCTGGATGATCTTCCCTCAAGTATTGGATTGTGAGGTAGTTTCTTGTTTTGTGCTTTCCTTTTCCTTCCTTTATATTCTTCTCCTCTTTTCACACTTTTCCTTTAGAAAATTAATGTTAGGGTCTACTTATTTCTAGAAACCTAGTTTTTTACCATGCCCTAGGCATTAGCCTGAAACTTTTATTTTGGTTGGCTTTATATTTATTTATATTTTGTTTAGCTTAAATTAGTGGTTTTGGTCTTATATTTGTTTTAGTTAAGTTTTTGTTCAAAATTCGAAGCTTTAAGTTCATTTTGGAATTTTCTCCTCCCGTGATGAGTTTTGACTGTGTGACCTCTTCTTGGTCAATGTGGGACTTAGGTATTTATGGGAACTAAGGACTTGGAATTAGTGTTCCAAGTCCCTATTCCCATCTAGTTTCTACTCCTAATTCTCTATTTTAGCTAAACCTTCAAATCAGCTTCTTGACTTTGCCTCAAGCCCTAGATATCATATAGAGCCAATGACTTGGAACAAGCATTCTAAGTCCATATTTCCACCTACCTCCCATGAACCAATCTAAATAAAAATTCTCTACAATCCTTATCCATATTTCAATAGGGCCTTGGGTTTCAATCAGGACTTGGAATCTAGTTCCAAATACCTTTTTCCTTTTTGTTGCCTGCTCCCACCCCTCACTCTTACTTTTCATTACTTTAGGTTTGAAACATTGGGTGAAACCAAGGACTTGGAACCAATGTTCCAAGTCCACATTTTCATCTAGCCTCATATCCCACACAATAATAAACTCCCTCTTTATCCTTCTAATATTTCCAAATAGGTCTCAAAACTCGATTAAAACTTGGAACTTAAATTTCTGAGACCTAAGTTCCTCTTGCAACCTAAGTTCCTCTTGCAACCTAAGACCCATGTCATAATAAAATTCCTCACCCACTACTTGTCAGATCCTAGAACCTAATAGGAACCCCAAAGTTATTTCCAAGTTCCTTGTTCCTCTTGGCTCTTGTCTTCCATGCCTCTTTAGAATCTTCCCTACTTCCTATCAAATCTCTAAACCCAATAGGAACTTGGGACATAGTTCCAATTTCTTGATCTAGCTTGCAACCTAAATCTTATGGGCTTATAAGGTAGTTCAAGGTTCTAGTTCAAATCTAACTCTTGAACCTAACACAAAGAAAAAAACCAAAATGTTCTCATGAAAATATCTAGTTCCCAAAACCTTGAAAGAATATTTTGGTAGATTTTCTAGGATTGAAACCATCTCTTTAAAATATATCACACTTAGAAACCTAGAGAAAATGGTAAAAAAATTAAACATAAATATTTATTAGGCTCTCTTTCTCTATGTGGGATGATTGACATGGCTATTGATAATATTATTGATAAATTAGAGAAAAATCTTACCACAATGAAATTCCAAGGAATTTCTAAGGTGTCCAATATCAATTCTATTGTGCAAGAAATTTAAATTTAAAATACAAACCTAGGTTGTATTGACTTATATGATTTCAACAAAAGGACTTTTGGAGAGGAGACTACTTCCCAATTTTGGATCATAGCTAACTCTAGTCTAGCCCACATAGCTAAATTCCTAGTCACTTTTTAATGCCTAGAGTTAATATTGGCATGTGCAACTCACGAAAAACCTAACACTAGAACTTCTAGAGAACAAAATGGCAACATTATTCTTGACTTAAACTTGGATCTTATAGCACATGTTTTCAGTATTCGCTTTAACGTTTTACTAGAAACCCTAATAGATACAAGGCTCTAAAGGTATTTGAAGAGAAAGAAGATAAAAGTGTAAGGCATCTTAATAATTTCTAGCTAGGAAATACAAGGAAAGCCTTCAGTAAAGTGCCAAAGAAACTTTCTAGGGAAAATTTTCATGGAAAGATAGGGAACATTATCACTCTCCTAAGAAAAGTAATGGGAAAACTAGAATCTTGGGCATATCACCCCTAGATGTATGAGTACATTTGTGTCATTATGAAACATAAGGAATATTTTGACTTAGAAAAAATGGTTAGTGATAACATCCATGAATAATTGATCAATGTTCATGCAACCAAGAAATTTTATATGAATTCCTATGTTTCTACTTGTTGGAAAGACAAACCACATTCTTGAGCTTGACAACATATGGTATTCTAGGTGAAGTTGATGGAGAAAAGAGAGCATGGGAACATTGTACCCAATTGAAAGTCAAAGAGTCTCAAAATAATTTCAAAATGGTTAATGATGCATTCATTTACCCAATTCACAAAAAAAATCTATAGATTCATATAAAAATTCATGAATAAGAATAAGCCTGGGATGTAGTTTCCCTTTATTTTGGGCCACTACTCTTGCTCGAATATAATGTGTTCCAAATACTTTGAGGAGGAGCTCTCCTTTTTTAATTTAATGTTATATGACAAACATGTTGGCTACAACCCAAATGCAAAAGAAAAAAAAAGGTCTTTGGGCCATATTACAAACACCATGCAACTATGAAGGATTTTTGGGTAGATTACCATGATGATTTTGATGTTCAAAACATAGGTTTTGCATATTAACTCTCAAAATTATGAAAGATATGAATATTGTTGAAGATTTTTCAAATGAAATCAAATATGATGGAACATATTAAGCCCAACACATGAAGTTAGAAAATATATATGGTATTCCTCTATTGATGATCAATTAGGTGGTACCTAAAGGTTGGGATTTAATAATTATTATTAATAAAAAGGTAAAGAAATATTTCCTGAGATGGTTGTATTTTGAGAATGGTAAAATTAAAAAGGGAAAGGATAAAGAGAATAAAAGGAAGAAGATGATTGAAACTCCTCCTATGTATAAGATAAAGAAGGTTGATTCAACATAAAATATCTTACCAAAGGTTGAAAAAGCCTTTGAAAAGGCCAAGAAAAAGAAAGCGACAATAGAGGTGACTGTAAGAGAAATATTTGAGGCTCACCCAATGTAGCAGGTCCATCCTAATAATCTTTAGGTCATCCTACCATATGTTTCTCTATATATAAATCAACCTAGAAGGGCTTAATATTCCTAATCTCCCTCCTTTGAGAGAAATCCTTCACCTCCTCCTACATGTTCACCCTCAATTATTCCAAATTCCATGAATCCCAACACTATAGAAGCCCAGGGGAAAGAAAAAGTGGAGGAACAAATGTTGGAAATATGTTGTCATTGATGTCAAAGGTGTTAGTCAATTCTATCATTATTTTCAAGGTATTCAGAAGGATGTTTTCCATAATTCTCTCTGTGCACTTAGGTTCTGACAATTTGATAATAGGTTGTAGTATCAGTTGGAGTATGATTGTAATATAATCTTACAACCTTTCCTATTGGCGAAAGTGATTTGAATGTCTAATCTAGAATGTTTTGGGTCAAATATTCTAGGCGGAGAGATTTCTCTAGCAATACAAGCACATTTTTCATTTCCTTCTCGATGTGTATTTTTCTTTGTAGTTTGGATGGAGAGTATGTCTACACATATTCTATCATATTCTAGAGTTTTCAAAAGATATGTTCATCATGCAAATTTTTTGAAGTAATAGAAGGCTCACTATGCTTAACAGTTAACCAATAAGTGTTATGGAACTGTGTAGAAACAACTAGTAACGTGTGGTATCTGGATGTAGCATGGAATGTTAAAAAAGTTTCAAGTTATGGAATCTTTGGAATCACATGACATCATATTATTTTAGCAGCAACAAATTTGATTTAGGACTGAACCATTACATGTTTCATGTAATTTGAATTTTGTTCCACCTCATGTCATCCTAGTTAATTGTGGATCCCTGGATAATATGGAGTGATGTTAATGTAATGTATTGTATACAATCATCATACTTGATATCTCTAAGGTTTAATTGTGTTTGTGAACAAGAGAAGAGAAGGTGGTAAGTGAATATACAAGGAAGTGAATGTGAGGCCATTCATGTGAGCTAGTGTTATTCAATGTGAGTTGCATCTCAATTTCCCACCATCATCAAAAGATCATGATTGTACAAGAGTTTATAAAGAAAGTTATGATATTGTGTAAGCTAAGTATTCAACATTGATGTTTTGCAAGATTTATCTTTATAATCTAGTAGAACCAATGTTCTACTTATTGATTTAATCTTTGTATTGGGGATTGGTGTCTCTAGTAGGTTGGAATCTACAAATACATTTGGGGATTGGTCTCTTCAGTAGGTTGGTACCTACTTCATATTGTAAATTCCCTTGTTATATTCTTGTTTTGTGAGGCTTGGATAGTAGATCCAAGCAGCTATTCTCACTATGGTTTTTTGCATCTTGGGTTTTCATGTATATCTGGTGTTCTTATGTGTGAATGTTTGTTTATGTGGATGATTTTTTTGATTCAAGTTTCATGTTCAATGAAGTTGTAGACACCCAAATTTGACCACTTCCATTTGGAAAAAATTACCCTTATTTCATCTATTTCATCTTCTTATCCACATTAATTAAATAATAATATTATTATTTAATTAATATCAACTATGCCTAAGGTCCTCTAAGGTATTTAATTATTTAATTAAATAATTTATCCCCTTTTATCCCCTTTCTTCTCTAAATTAAGTAAATAGACTAATTTATTTAATTTAGTCATATATCTTATGAGAGTTATTTATTTAAATATTTAATTCTCTCCCCTCCCATTTTTTCTCTCTAAGTGTCACATCCTCCCTAATGCACTTCTAATCCTACTTAACTTGCTAATCCTATCATTAGGATGTGCACACTCCTAATCCTTAATTAGGAGGGTGTCACATCCTCCGTAAATGCAAGTGGATCCTTAACCCTCATTACCCACCTAATCATCTTCCTAATCCTGTACTTGCACAATTAAAAAACCCTTGATTAACCTAACCTAATTCTAATTCCATTTAAGGCACATCCTGAGTCAACTCCCACATTAATGACTTTCTCCTTTTGGAGAAGTCACATCCATACCCTCATGGAATTTTTAATTCCATTTTAAGCTCCCTATGTCCTTTCAACGAATTTTAAATTCCTCTCACATCCCCATGTGGATTATAAGTGAATTTTAAATTCCCTTTTGCCTCTTCTCCTCATGATTTGGAACAAATGGATAATAAACTCCTTTATGATGAGATCTTTCCCATTCCCAAGGGTACTTCCAAGTACCCTCCACCTCATCCCAAGTACTATCCACCTCAACATATCATCATCCCATGTGATGACACTTGCCATCACCTCAAGAGTTGATATGCCTTAAGGAATCTCAACCCTTGATCTTCCTTCCCTCTTCAATCATTACCACCCATTCCTTTCCCCTCTCCTAAATGACTAACATAGTCATTTTTTAGTTCATTCACTATCATGCATTCAATCCTTCAAGCTCTCATACTACCATCTTGCAACCATAGCTAAATCCATCTCTTATCTAACCAATTTGAGAAAATACAATAGGTTATGCTACTAAAATCCAACTGTGAGCACACATAGCTTCAAATATGGTATAGTCACAGATGGAGGGTCCAAAAAGGATTGTCCAACCATGTAGCTTAGATTCAACACATAGGAAATAACACAAGAAAATATTCTACAATCATAGATCTTTATGGAATTGTAAATATCACATCCATCATATGCCTCAGGGGTGAATAAGCAAGGCTCACATGTCTTCTGCAAGGGAATTCAACATTACAACTATCCAAAGGCCTTATTACAGTCCCATAATAGGGTATGTAAACTTTCAAAACTCTAAATCATGAAATCCTAAACTACTCTACTAATGAATATTGATTAAAATGAACTACACATGATCTTAAATATGGTTCTCCAACTACAATAAAGGTCTACATCAGCCTCAAGGGTTTATAAACCTGATAGATGATCAATTGTGAAGGTCAGACTTAAAACATGAAAGATAATCCTTCACAAAATGAATTGTATTACATATCTCCAAGAAAGAACCCCTTGGACCCAAAATGCTTGTATGATGTCCCATAATAGGTCTACACTATCAAATCTGGACCATGTCAGCCCCAAATGCTTTGAATGTGAATGACAGTGAAATTTTGAGAGCAATAACTTTCAATAAACAAATGCAAATGATTTGAAATATGGATATGATGTAGATGACCTCATGTAGATGTTATATCTTGCTTTGTGAGCTAAGAAATGATAATGCAATAAAATATAGAATTAAATGCTAAAATTGCTACATATTGAAAGAAAAAAGAAGAAGTGTTTTTGGTTGATACAAGATTGATTTACATCAAGGTATGCTCCTACATCAGACATGCGAGGTTGGAAGAAAAGTGAGTCCCTAAATTTCTAGGGGCTAGAGGAAAACCTAGGTGGTCCACCTCAACTTGAGAAATCCATGACAAGTCCTCCACTGACTTTCCTTTCCACTTCACGAAATATTTTTTGTACTACTTTTTCCTAGTGCTCCTTCTCCTTCTAGTATCCAAAATTTGCTCAAAATCCTTTGGTGGTTGATGTGGTAACTGCTCCTTCAAATCTACTTCTATGTTACTACCACTTGACTTCCCTTCATGATACTCATATATATCTGCAACTTTGAAAATAGGTGATATGTCCAATGCCTCTGGTATCTCTACTTCATATGCATTTATGGAATCAAATTTACTAAGAATATTACATGGTCCAAAATTCCTCATCTTTAGCTTATTGTATGATCCTACTGGAAATATTTCCTTTCTAAGGTATATCATCACTTCATCTCTAACAACAAACTACATATGTCTCTTGTTCTCATCTATCTTTTCCTTATACTTATTGTTCATGTCCTCCAAATTCTTCTGGACTTGATTATGCAATGTCTCCATGAAGTCTGCAATCTCTTCTTCCTCTGCACTCCTCTTATTCTACATATTGATGTCTCTAATCTTTGCAATTCCTTCAGGATGTACCCTTGTCATGGTCTCAAATGGTGTTTTCCCTATACTCTGGTTTACTGAATTATTGTATGTAAATTCTACTTGTGGTAGAAATATATCCCAATTTCCTACCTTATCTCGAACCAAACATCTCAACAAGTTACCCAAGATTTTGTTTACCACTTTTGTTTGTCCATCAGTTTGTGGGTGATACATTGAACTAAACTTTAGGTTTGTCTTCATGTTCTTCCACAACATTCTCCAAAAGTATCCAATGAACTTTTTGTCCCTATCCAAAACTATACTCTTAGTTAATCCATGCAATCTCACATTTTCCTTGAAAAATAGGTCAAAAAAATGCACTACATCATATTTTTGTTGATAGGAACACCTCTTTCTTTCATATTTTTGCTGACAAGAACACCTCTTTCTTTCATATTTCTATTGTTAAACATAAGAAAAGGAATCAGATAACTAAATTGCATAATGCTCAGGGGAAGGTTGTCAATTCACCCTCCCTAATCAGTATGGTGGTTGCAGGTTACTTTTAGATGGCTTATGCAGCTCCTGTTGAAGCTTCTAATCCTACTCTTGATAGTTTATTGCTTGACCTGCTCCCAACTATTATATCCCAAAATGATAACCATGGGATCATTAGTGTTGTCACTCCTAAGGAGGTTAGGTTGGTTGCTTTCAATATGGGGGCTTACAAAGCTCTTGGTCCCAATGGTTTCCCTCTGACCTTCTTTCATACCTTTTGGGATATTGTTGGTGAGGACCTAGTCCTAGCTTCTTGTGACTTTTTCAAATCTGGTAAGATTCTTAAGCAATTGAATCACACCTTCATAGCTTTAATTCCCAAGGTTGTTGATCCTCAATCAATGGTTGATTTTTTCCCCACCAGTCTATGTAATACTTTTTTATAAAATCCTCTCTAAAATTCTGGTGAACTACATCAAACCTCTCCTTAAAAAAAATTTCATCCCCACTCAAAAAGGATTTTTGCCTAGTCGTCATATCCTTGATGCTACCATAACAACACATGAATTACTCCATTCCATGGATAGATGCAACTATGTTGGTATGACCCTTAAATTAGACATTTCAAAAGCCTATGATAAGGTGATTTGGGATTTTTTCCCAAAATTCCCAGCTAAATTTGGTTGTGACCATTCTATGATCAATCTAATAATGGAATGTGTCACAACGATTAAGTACTCTATTCTAGTCCCTTTGGGTTTTTCTCTACTAGGAGAGGTATCAGACAGGGAGACCCCCTTTCACCCTATTTATTTATAATGATTGCTGATGTCCTGAGCAGTAATTTCTCTAATTTGTTGTAAGAAGGGTCCATTAAGGGAATTAAGGTTGCCTCTTCCTTATAGCCAATTGTGATTTAACAATTTGTGGATGATACTTTTCCTTTTTGGAAAGCCTCTATGATTGAAGCCAGGAAATGGAAAAAATGTCTTAACAACTATGCTACTTGTTCTAGGAAATGCATTAACTATAATAAAAGAATGATTTACTTCTTTAACAACACTCCTAATCTGCAAGCTCGGGTGACTTATTTTCTAGGATGTTTGAGTGGTCCTCTTCCTTCGGTTTATCCCTTACTGTCAAGGAGGTCACTTATGACTTTTGGAATTCTATACTGGAAAGGATCCAAAGAAAACTGGCTAGGTGGAAAGGCTCCTTGCTTAGCCATGCTGATAAATTGAAGCTCCTATCTGTTGTGTTCAAGGTATCCCTATCTTTTTCCTTTCCATTATCAAGATTCCTAGATATATTGCTGAGAAGTTTTAGAAAATCCAAAGGACTTTCCTCTCATCGAGGATTGAGGAAAAAAATAAATTTGCATTGGTTAAATGGGACAAGGTCTATCAACCCAAAAGGTGTTGTGGGCTTAGGACTAGGATTGTTTCTAATACCAATAAATCTTTAATGGCCAAAGTGGGCTAGGACCATTTGAGGGATAGGAAGGATTGGTGTAAGATCATGAATGCTAAGTACCTTCAAAATAGACCTTTGAGTGACTGCCTCTTGAAGGTTCACCTTTCAGGGTCTTTGGTGTGGAGGTGTATTTGTAGTCTATAGGGTCTTCTGAGGAATGGGATAAAATGGAAGATTGGTAATGGTAATAAAATCATATTCTAGGAGGACCCTTGGTTACTTGACACTCCCCTAGAAAGCTCTAAATTTAGGAATCTTATGGGATTGGCTCAATGATTCTTTAGTATTTATATAAGTGATTACCTCCTC
The DNA here is from genome assembly GCA_007258455.2 of Sequoia sempervirens. Taxonomy (NCBI): domain Eukaryota; kingdom Viridiplantae; phylum Streptophyta; class Pinopsida; order Cupressales; family Cupressaceae; genus Sequoia; species Sequoia sempervirens. The sequence goes on along the minus strand of VDFB02270651.1, from coordinate 598,075,154 downwards.
AGCCCTCATGGTGCTAGAAAATGGAATGAATTGGACCTTTGTTGCCCCTTATCCCCTTATCTGAGCCTCCTTTCCAAGACCCTACAGGAGTTGCTCTCCCTCACTAGACTTCCAACAACCAACAAGGGGGATGAATTATTCTAGACTCATGATAAGTAGGGAGATATTTTAGTTAAATCATCTTACAATCTATTGATAGACTAGGGTGTTGTCCTTGATCTATGGAAGAAGGTATGGAATTGACACATAATTCTGAAAGTTAACTTCTTTTGGTGGACTGCTTGCCATAATAGGATTCTAACTTAGGAAAATCTAAGGAGAAGGGGATTCTAGATCCCCAATAGATGTTTTTTATGCAAGTGCAATGAAGAATCGGTGGATCACTTATTGTTACATTGCACGTTTGTTGTTGAGGTGTGGGATTTGGCTATAGGAAGATCGGGGATTCAATGGATTATGTGTCAGGATATCATATCCTTTATTTTGAGTTGGTTTGGACCCTTTATCCACCCTCTACTTGGTGAAATTTGGAACCAGGTCCCCCTATTATATGTTGGTGTATATGGAAAGAGAGAAACAATAGGATTTTCATGAACATTGAGATGATTCTAAAAGAGGTGTTTGATATTGGTTCTCGAATTATTGTGGAAAACATTTCACTCTTCAAAGGGAAAACCCTGGATAAAGGTCTGACTAAGGAGGAAATAAGTGTGGCCAAAGCTTGGCATTAGAACCTAGATGCTAACTCCTTTGACAACTCTAGATCCTTGGCTCAGAGTGTCACTATTTGGAAGCCTCTGAACAGTGGTTGTTATAAACTAAATTTTGATGGGGCTGCTAAAGGCAACCCAGGTAGAGCTAGTATAGGAGGTGTGATCAAAGATTGCAGAGAAAATTTTGTGGATAGTTACTCTAGGGGAATTGGTATCCATTCTTCTATGATTGTGGAAGCTAGAGCACTATTGAAGGGCTTACAATTGGTTTTTTCTATGGGGATTGAGAACCTTCATATTGAAGGTGACTCTAAGTCTATTATTGATGCTATTAACTTTGACAGATTGTTGGGGTGGAGTACTAAAGACATCCTTTTAGACATAAGGCTCTTCATGTCAAAGTTGAAATTAAAGGTTTCCACCCATATTTATCGGGAGGGCAACCAAGTTGTTGATGCCTTAGCCAATTTTGGAACTCATTAGAATTTTTCCAAATGTTGGTGTTCTTTAGGGAACCTACCACCTGGCATTTAGGGTATAATATTGAAGGAACAAATCCCTTACTTGACCCATGATGATAACTAATCAAGTGCTTTGTTGGATTTTTTGGGGAGTCCACATTCTTGTCTTTTGGGCTATGTGGACAAGTTTTAAAGATGAGGTGGATAACAAGTGGCATAATTTAAATTATGAGATGGAGCCCATTTTGAAAAGGGATTTCATGAGATGTTGTTGTGGGTACTTGATGATTAAGACAAAGCTGGACCATACCTTACATAATATCATTTTGGGGATTATGTTAAGCCATCGTATTTTCCAATTTTTTGATTTTGATTTCTATGTGACTAATAATTATGAGATCAAGCTCCTAATTGGTTCTATCTTGTCTGCTATTTTTTCTCCACTTTTGAAAGCTAACCTTTTGGTGTCTCTAAATTTGGCCCTGTGACCATCTTGCTAGGTTTGTGTACATTTGCTACATGGAAGGAAAACCTTCCATTCCCATCATGTCCTACTTGCTTAGCCGAATGTGTTTAAAGATCCTCATTTATGATTCCGCTAAGATTTTTTTTTAGGAAATTACTTCCTCAAGTATGCAACCTGTCCATTGCTTTGATTACCAAAGGTTGTCATTTTTGGCTTAAAATCCTAAATGTGTGGGTGATTCTTCACCTTTCCATTATCTCTAACCTTTTATTTTCTCAAGGTTTTTGGTTATTCTATGTGCAGAGTGACATTATGGGTGGTGCTAGGGTGTGAACTAAGCTGGACAACTGTGGAAAATTTTTCATAGATCTATTGGGGTGGCACATATGCATTGAGGGTAGTCTTGCTCCTCTAATGGAGAGTATGGTGGGCCATGACCCTAATTTTTTTGTGCAATTTTTCAACTCTTGGAAAGATCATCATGTGAATTTGGGTAGCATTTCCTTTAATGTGAATGAGTAAGTGATAGTGTAGGTGATGAGGCTCCTGTGTACTGGTATGAAGCATCTGAAGCACACTAAAACTCATGATAATGAAAGTATGAAAACTTTTTTTTGTGGGGAATGAGGAGCTGGAGCACAACTAGTCAGTTTTTGAGTGGGAGGCTCTCCCTCAGTCATGGAACCAAGTGTGCCTTGCTCTGATGAAGTATGTGACTCTGGAAGGTAGATTCAAAACCTACTATTTCTACCATTTCCCTCTTTTGAACCACCTCTGGCATAAAATTCTGTTAAGCTTTCCTTTTTTCCTTCTAGACTTAGAAAGTTCTATTGAAAAATGTATTGAGGTTGATGTTCTAAATCCTAATGACCCTCCTCCCCTACCGCTCCACCAAGGCTTCATATTGAGGCTCTACCATTTCCATCTTGCTTTATGCCCACCCAAACCCATATCTATTGTTCATATTGAAGAGATTGAGCCTCCCACTGTGATTGATTTATCTTCGGTCAAGTCCAAAGGCCCCATTAGGAAAAACCACCTGGTCCTTGCTGATATGCATAAACCCAAACCCACTACTAAAAAGCTTAAGGGGAATGTGGGTGCGGCCCAGACTAGTGCGGTGGCTAGTCTTTGTGAGCTCAAATCAACCCCTACCAAGATTGCTAGCAAGCCATCCCTAAAAAAGAAAGGAAAAGAGGAAGGGAAGAGTTTGAAGGAGCCTCCAAGAAAAGGTAAAAATTTGGTGGGAAAGGACTCTAAGAGGGATACAGTGGTCATAGAGACGATGGTGACTGGTGATGATACCATCATCCTACGCTCTGGTAGGCTAGCCAAGAATAGAAAAAAGTGCAGGTGAAAGACTTGGATACGAAAGAGGAGCGGTCTGATAGCAAAGATAGCAAGGATGAAGAGGAGTTTAAGAGTGAGGAGGAGGAGTATGCTAGAGGGCCCAACACCATTCCTGAAATTAGAAAACTATAGAAGGAGGACTTGAACTCTCTATCTTTGGACCCGTTGGACAATGAGCGTGTTGATACTAGCAAGACTATGGTTGGGAGGGAGGAGCTCTGTGTGCTGTAGGAAACATTGGAGAAGGTGAACAAAAAAAAATTGTGGTTTGACCCGCTTCACAGTTAAGTCGGTCTATTGTGTTACAAGCACCTTGTCGGCGATTATGAAGGATGAAATGGACAACAAGAATGTTGAAGATCATTAGGAATGGTTCAAAGATGATGTTTTTAATCTCCTATCAAAAAACTAGGGAGATGCCAATTAGTCTATTGTTCATCCATTGTTTGTCCATCTATTGTCGGTCCATTGTGTTTGTTTTTTGGCTTGTTTTTTTTTTTTTTGGTCTTGAACTCTAATGGCCCTTGTGGCTCTCTCTAAAGGGTATATCCCCCTGTAAATGTTGCTTACCTAATCAAAAACATGCACTACATCATTAGTCTTGTTGCAACAAATGAAATGTGTCATTTTAGAAAATCTATCTACTACTACCATTATAGAATCAAAACCTCTTTGTGTTCTCGATAATCCCAATATGATATTCATGCTTATATCTTCCCAAGTTCTCTATGGTACTGTCAAAGGTTTGCACAATCCACTATTTTGACTACTCCCTTTTTATACTTGACAAATTGTACAATTTTGAACATACTTCCTGACATCATTTTATATATGTAGCCAAACATAATGTTCACTCACCAAGGCTACTATCTTTTCCACTCCAAAATATCCTAATAATTCTTCACTATGCTTCTCCTTAATCAAGTTCTCCCTCATTGACCTCTTTGGAAAACACAACCGATTTCCCTTGAACAACATACTTTCTTGAATGAAATAGTCCAACCATTGGCTCTGATATGTCACTACTGATTCCTTACATGCTCTCCAAGCATCAAAAAAATTTGAATCATCCTCATACATGTGCTTCAGTTCGTCAAAACCTAATACTTTTATTCTCATCTCTATCAGCAAATTCCTTCTCCTGCTCAATGCACCTATAAATTTGTTTGACTTGCTACTCCTATGCTATAAGTATACAAGAACTTAACCCATCTCATATGTCTCTAGTTCAATATCCCTTGACTGTTCAAATAATGCAAATCTTGATGATCAGTATACAACACAAACTCCTTAGGAAAGAAATAATGTCTTTGCTTCTTCAAGGCTTGAATTCAGGCATAGAATTCATAATCATAAACTGAATATCTTCTTCTAGCATCATTAAAATTCTCACTAAAATAAGCTATAGGTCTTCCTTCTTGACTCAACACTACTCCTATTGCATTTCCACTTGCATCACATTCAACTTGAAATAATTTGTCAAAATTAGGTAATGCTAACACTTGCTGCTCTATCACCTTTTTCTTCAATAGTTCAAAGCTTCTTTGTGCTCTAGATGTCCACTTAAAGTATTTCCTATCTCCTCTCATTGTCTCTCTCATAGGTGTGCAAATGCTACTAAAGCTTCTAATGAATTTCTAGTAGAAACTAGCTAATTCATGGAATTATCTTACTTCTCCAATATTCACTGATGTAGACCACTCAACAATTATTCTCACTTTCTCAAGTTCCATCTTCAATCCTTCAGCAAAATGACAAAACCTAGCTATACCAACTTTGCCTTCATGAAACTACACTTCTTGACATTAATTATCAACTTCTCTTCTCTCAACCTTTGCAATACTTTTTTGATGTGCCACAAATGTTCTTCTCTAGTCTTACTAAAAATTATAATATTTTCCAAGTAAACAATGAAAAACTTCCTAAGAATTTCTTCAATACCTCATTCATTAACCTCATGAAAATGCTAGGTGCATTAGTCAATCCAAAAGGAATCACTAACCACTTATACAATCTTTCATTAGTCTTCTATTCATCTCCTTCTATGATTTTGATTTGGTGATATCCACTCTTGAGATCAATCTTTGGGAAATACTTTGCTCCTCTCAAACAGTCCATAATGTCATCCATTTTTGACAATGGGAATCTATACTTGACAGTGATCCTATTGATTTCTCTAGGATCTATACACATTCTCCACTCTCAATCTTTCTTTGGTGCAACTACAATAGGCATCACACATGGGATTAAACTATCTTTGATCAAACCTTTCTTCAACATCTCTTGTATCTACCAATTCAATTCTGCATCTTTGTTAGTTTCATTCTATGTGATGCATTGTTTGGAAAAATTTCTCCCGATATTAAATCTATGTGATGACTGAGAATTCGAATTAGCAATAAGCCATATGGTACATTCTTTGATATGATATCTTCATACTTTGTCAACACTTCTACTAGCTCTACATTCTTTGTAGTAGAATTCTTTGCCTCTAGTTTAATATTCTCCTTTGGAATCAATGCAAAAAATAGGTTCTCATGCCTCAATCCATCCAAAATTTTCCTTTTGTCTACCAAACATAATATGGAAGTGCTACAAACTTCACTTTTGTCCTCTTTCTCCAAAGGTGTCTAATGATGAAGAATTAGACTATTTGTATGATGGAAGTGATGAATGCTTATTCATGTCTTTAAATGTTGGAACTAATTCTACTAACCTTGAAAGATGTATGAAGGAAATTACTCCAAAAATAGGTCATAGTATATTGAAGTAACTATGTTGACTACTTTTCATGCAAGAGAAGAGAGAAACTATTGGATACAAGACATCAAATGCTCAAACCATATGACAGGTGATAAGATTAAGTTTGTTAAGATTGAAAAGTATGATGGTGGTCTTGTTAAGTTTGGAGATGATACATCTACTAAGATCTATGGAAAAGGTTCAATTAGTTTTGATGACAAGCATAAAATAGATTATGTTTTTTTATGTCAAGGGTCTATGGCATAATATTCTCAATGTAGGAGAAATGTGTAGAAGAGGATATAATTTGGTATTTCAAGATGATGGTTGTGAAATCAGAAAAGGAAGCTCTGAAACATTGGTTGTAGCTAGAACAATGACAAAAGGAAATGTTTATCAACTCAAAGGTGGTGGTTTTAAGTGATTTATGTCTCAAATCAATGAAAGTTGGCTATGGCATAGAAGAATGCATCACATCAATTTTGATAGCCTAGTGAAGATCAGCTCTACTAATGTTGTGAGATATCTTCCAAAGATTACAAATCCTATTAATGCAATGTGCAAGGAGTGTCAGTTTGGAAATCAGACAAAGAAGTTCAAAAATAAAGAATATTCTACCATAGGACCTTTGGATTTGGTGCATATAGACCTATGTGAACCTACTAGAATTAGAAGATATCAAGGTGACAATTATTTTATGTTATTGATAGATGATTACTCTAGAATGACTTGTGTGACATTTCTCAAAGAAAAATTAGAAGCTCTAGATAAGTTTCAAGAATTTAAGTCTATGGTTGAGAATGAAATGGATTTGAAAATAAAATTTTTGAGGTTTGATAGAGTTGGTGAGTTCACCTCCAATGATTTCAATATCTTTTGTAAAGATAATGGGATAAAAAGAAATTTATCAACTCCTAGAACTCCTCAGGAGAATGGAGTTGTGGAAAGGAAGTATAGGACAATTCAAGAAGCAACAAGAACCATGATGAAGGAAGAAAATCTACCAAAATTCTATTGGAAAGAAGCAATTCATACTATAGTGTGCATTCTTAATAGAGGACGAGCAAGAGTGAATAGTTCAAAACCCCCTATGAACTATGGTATGGAAAACCTCCAATTGTGAAATATTTTAGAGTGTTTGGAAGAAAACGTTATATCAAGAGAGATGAAGAGAACTTAGGAAAGTTTGATGCAACATCAAATGAAGGAATCTTCCTTGGATACTCTACAAGGAGCAAGGCATATCAATGTTATAACAAAAGGCTAAAGAAGATTGTTGAAATTGTAAGTGTCAAAGTGGATGAAGAATCACATCAAAGTTCAATGATGATAGAAGGATATGAATTTGATGAAACCCCCTTGTAGAGAAGAAGAAGAAGAAGAAGAGAAAGGAAAGGAGATGATAGTGGAAGAGGAAGAAGCTTCAGAAAATAATCCTAAGACTCGTAAGTATGTGTAGAAGAATCATTCTGAAGATTGAATCATCGGAGATGAGAGAAAAGTTGTGCTAACAAGAAGAAGAGCTGCTATGATAGAGGAATAGGTAAAAAAAAAATTAATTTATGAGGTAGAACCTAAAACAATAACTGAAGCATGCAAGGATGAAAGTTGGATCAAAGCTATGGAAGAAGAATTGAGGAAAATTGAGAAGAATCAAACATGGGAACTAGTCTTGTGACCATCAAACAAGAATGTGATAGGAACCAAATAGGTATTCAAGAACAAGTTGAATGACACTGGAGAAGTTATCAGAAACAAGGATAGGCTTTTGTGTAAGGGCTACTCACAAGTGGAAGGAATAGATTTTGAAGAGAGTTTTTCTTTGGTAGCAAGAATAAAAGCCATTAGGATGTTCATGGATTTTTCAACACATACAGACTTCAAGGTATATCAAATGGATATCAAGTTTGCATTCTTGAATGGTGGGTTAGAAGAGGTATGCATTGAACAACTAGAAGGTTTTTAGTTATTAGAAGATTCAAATATGGTTTTTAGGTTGAAGAAAGCTTTATATGGACTCAAACAGTCTCCTAGAGATTGGTATGTAAGATTGGATAAGTATCTATTGCAGCAAGGATTCAAAAAGGGTACCATAGATAACAATCTTTACTTTAAGGTTAAGAGAGATCAAATCCTGATTGTGGTTGTGTATGTTGTGACATAATTTTTGGAGGAAATTATAAAATGTGTAAGAGGTTTACAAAGGAGATGCAAAATGAGTTTCAAATGCCAATGTTTAGGGAGATTAATTTATTCTTTAGGCTACAAATCAATAAACTTGATAAAGGTATATTCATCTCACAATCAAAGTATGTCAAGGAAATGTTAAAGAAGTTTGGAATGGAGGAATCTAAACTAGTATGTACTCCCATGGTTAATATTTGTAAGATAGAAAAAATGATGAATCTCCTAAGATAGAATAGAGAAATTATAGATCAATTATTGGTGGATTTCTATATCTAACTGCTACTAGATCATATATAATTCATGCATTTGTCTTGTGGCAAGATTTCAAGAAGATCCTAGATAATCACATGTGGAAACAGTAAAGAGGATATTCACGTATTTGAGAGGCACTCTAGACTTTGGTCTATGGTATCATAGGGATATTAATTTCTCTTTGAGTACTTATACATATTCAGGTTGGGTAGGTTGTACAGATGACAAAAGAAGTACAAGTGGAGGTTCTTTCTTTCTTGGGAGCATATTGGTTTCTTGGTTGAGTAAGAAGCAAGATTCAATATCACTATCTATTGCAAAGGCATAATATATTGTAGCAGCATCTTGATGCACACAAGTGTTATGGATGAATCAACCATTGAAGGATATCAAAGTACCATATGATGAACCTGTTTCTATCTTGTATGATAATATTGTGCTATGAACATTTCAAAAAAATTGGTAATGCATTCAAGGAAAAATAATATCTCAATTCGGTGTCACTTTCTAAGAGAGAAAGTTACAAAGAATGGAAGTGAAGTTAGAGTATGTGTCTACAAAGGATCAAATGGAAAACATTTTCACAAAGGCTCTTCAAAAAGATACATTTGAGTATCTCAGGCAGAAGCTAGAGGCTATTACCTCTCCTTCTTTCGACTAGATGCATGAGTTGGTACATCTATCTAGGTGAGTTATTCAAGATATATCCTTGGTCCTGTAATGATGAAGGTTTCCTCTTAGGGGGAGTAGGTAGTGGTTTTTTTGGTTGGTACAGCTAGGGGGAGCATATCTTGTGCCCCTAAGGAGAACAGAGCAGTGAATAAATAAAAATGAAGAGAATTTCTTGTAGGTGTTTCCCTTTGCCATTGATGTCAAAGGGGAAGAGAGAGTGAAGTCTAAAAAACACAAGGAAATAGTTGTTAGAAAAAAGGGGAGAGAAAAAGTCTAAAATGTAAGAAGGGTCCCAATAAGGGGGGTTGCTTGATGTAAGTTTTCTTATGTGAGTTGGTGTTCCTATTATAGATTTGATTTTGTTGTTGATGGATTTTTAGAGCTGGTGTTGCCATCAATGACAAAGGGGGAGATTGTTAGAGATTTTTGTTGTCATTGATATCAATAGGGAGAGTGTTACACTATGTTGTCCTTAGTGTTGTCATTGATGTCAACCTATTTCAACCTCTAGTGTGGTGTTGAGAAAGTGTTAAAGATGGAAGGATTGTTGGTGTTGTAGATGGGGATATTTTTGCAATCTCTAGTGTGCTTGTGATGAGAAGGTGTTTGTGGTGTTGATAATGCAGTTGATTCACTTGGTTTCCAAGTTATTTTGAGAAAATTTGAATAAGATAATGTTTCATGTGAAAATATAGGGTTCATCAAAATGAATTGACCAAAATTATGAGCCATTAAATTTTTCCACAAAACACAATTATGAATTCCAAAAGATGCAAATAAAAATCAGAAACTAACCCTAATTGTTATAGCAACTATGAGGGGAGTTTTGAGAGCTTAAAATGGTGTGTACCTTGCTGCAAGAAGCCTATTTTTAGGGCACAAAGGACTCATTCTCCTTTAGTGGAAAATGGGTCCCTATTAGGGTTTTTGAAATTGAGATTTGGGTTATTTTCCTTGATGTATGCACTCTCATATTCCTAGTTATCAACTCCCAAAAACCTATAATAAATTTTGTAGATTTAATTCTTTGTTCTTGCACTATGAAAGTCAATCTTGCAACTTGACAACTTTGACAATTTTTCTCTAAACTTCTTCTCTACTTGATCTTCAACTTGTAAATCTACAAATACACATTCAAGGAAAGAAAAACTTGTTGATGGTTAGTGAGGATTTTCCTAAGTCAAACCCCTTGTAGGTCATTAAACCAAATGATGAAATAATGAAATTGAAGCATGAACATGAAATATATAATCAATGATACCTTGGAAGTTGTCTTGGAAGATAAATTTGAAATCTAACATATAGTAGCCATGAAGAATGTAGATCTTAGATCTTCAATGGTACATTCCCTATCTTAGCTCAACAACATGCATAAATGCACTAAACCCTTGTCATGATGAAATGATCTTGAATTGTTGTAATAAAATATTGATAATCTTCCTTGAAATGCCTTTGAAAATGCTCTTGTGAACTCTTGTGCTTGAAAACTTGGATGCTTAGGCCTCTTGTAAACTTGCTAGACCACTTAGTATGACATTGCTAGGAGAAATAATGTGAATTAACCCCATATTTATAGTAAATCAAGAGATTGACCTTTAAATTCAAATAATTCAAGCATACACCAAATCTTGAAGTGAATGCTATTAAAATCCATCTAGAATTAAAACCAAAAAGGGGGTCCTCATTAAGGGAGGACCCATTCGCCACCTAGGGCGAATGGGTGTTGGCACTATTTTCTAGGACCTTTCCTTCAGGGAATGAATGTACATCAAAAACCCATGTAGAATCTGCAAAGAAAGGGGGTTCCTATAGACGGAGGACCCATTCGCCACCTAGGGTGAATGGTTCCTAGCACCAATTTCTAAGACCTCAAATTTTCCCAATTAAATGTTATGTGATTTGAATTATGGTTTTCAAGATAGATCCTCAGAAGGTGTCACAAATAAGGCTTAAATTTGAATTAAAGCGGTTAATTAGCCACAATTAATTAAGGAGACCCTAGATAAATGTGAAAGTATGTTACAACACTTAAAAGAGGGTACAAATTAAGTACATTTTATTAAAAATGGGCCCTAGTAATCAATGTGAATGTGTTACAACATATTACAACATTAAACCTAGGAAAAATTAGGTTCATTCAATGGCAATTATTTCCAAATCAAGTAAGGAAAAAGGATACTTTTGCTATTACTATAGATAATATACAAGGTGATAGTGTTGTGTTTTGTGTTCTGCTCCACATTTCTTCATGGTTGAATATGTGCTTGTGCGATTAGGATGTGATGATGATAGGTGTTTAAAGGTGCTATATCTAGAGTTTCAGGTTTTGGATCGTGTGGTAGTGGAAGTTGTGTTTGATAGTATGCTTGATTGTGAAAAAGGTTGTTTGGGAGAAACAAAATTGATCTGCATTTATCTACATTGAGGTTTCTTATCTTGCGGATTTGGGAACTTCATAATATTGTATGTACCTACCTTCCCTTAGAGATTTTTTTTTTCAAATGTTCTACAAGGATGGTTAATGAGTTGTATGCTTGTGGTAGTGTTGTTGGTTGCATAGGATGATGGTATTCTTAGTTGTAGGTAGTTGCGACAGTGTTGAAGAATATTTTTATGGTGTTTGAATATTCATAGATGTTGTGGAGTGTTTCTATGTGGTCCACATGTTGTTTCTAGACCTAGAGAGGTGTGTATGTGGCTATTTGGTAGCATTAATATAGGTTTGGCTAACCTGACATGTTAGTGTTACTTGTGGATGTGCTTCATGGTTTTTGGAAGTGTGGTGTAGCACATCGTTGTGGATTTGGGTCCTAGTTAACCCATGGTGTGGTCCACCTTCACTTCTTTCCACTATGGAAGTTTTTGATGTCGACCTATTTATTGGTTGCACATTTGAAGTGCATACATTTCATCGAGGATGACCTAAACAAGGTTGTTTGAGGTCATGGGGGATATATAAGCAAGTTCAATTGTTGGAGATGTTGTATGTGTGGTGTGTTGTGGTGAGAAATGTGATCAAGATTTGTGATTTGAGTGTGACCTTAAATTCCTAAGGCTACCAGATGTAGTGAGTAGAAGGTGTAAATTTTAGTGAACCAGAAGTTATTGGAGGTAGTGAGTCAAAGGTTGTGGATGGTGTAGAGTTTTTGTGGTGGATCTTCTTGTTGCTTTGAGGTAGTGAGCCTCCTTGTAACAATCTTCTTATATTCTCTTCTATTTTGGATAGTGAGTCCTTTAGGCAGTGAGCCCTTAGCAATGGGCCATTCTTATCTTTTGGGCAGTGAGCCCTTCTAGTAGTGAGCTTATTGTATTTAGTTTTTTTATTCATATATATGTGAGTTAATCCTCATCATGGTTTTTCCTTGATTAGGGTTTACCATATAAATCTAGTGTTATATGGTCTATGGTTTTGAATGTGTTTATGTTTCAGTTTGTTTACATTAATGCTAATTCTTAATAAGAGTTTGAATATTAATGAGGGTTTGAATGTTTTAATGTACAACTGATTCACCCCCCCACTCTCAATTGTCCTGTGTTTCCAACAAGTATGAAAAATTTCTACAAGATCATCTAGCACTTATAGTAGAATATAATAAATTTAAGGTAAAAGAAGCCTAGGAAACACCTCCTCCTTCAAATGCACAAGAAACCAACTCTTCTTTAGCACCACCAATAGAAGAATTACTCAGAGAGAATTCAGAGCTTAAGGAAAAGATTAAGATGTTGGAAGAGAAATTGAAAGGTATTTAGGATGACAAACATGAAGGCATGTTTCATGTTGTGTCAAGAATTTTGGGAAACTTAATGTCCAAAATTTTGAAGAGGATAGAGAATGTTCAAAAAGGTTATTCAAACTTGGTAAAGGCAATAAATAAGGTGGTAGGAGATAGAGAAAAAACTAAGGAAATTATGAGTAAGTGGATCCCTAGGATAAATTCATTGCAAGGAATGTATAAAGGATCTGCTCATGAGGCTAATCCACTAGAGGAAATTTTTCCTACATATAATATGGCCAAGTCAGTAGGAGAAATGAAAGCATACATGGATCAATTGATAGAGAAGGCAAGGACAAGGTTGTAACATCTTGAAAATATAGAAACTAGAATCATGCCTTATATCAAAAATGAGGATGGGGAAATAAAATAATGCCTTTAATGGAAATATTAGTTCAAGGAACTAACTTCCACCTTGTCCTCAATTTTTTATGACAATAAAATTAATATAGAGCTTCTTAAGACTTGTATGGACAAGTTTATTGATACTAATCAACTTCTAGAAGATTTTTGAGGAGACCTATTCAATTTTAACTATATATACTCATTATATGTCTAATATTGATTTAATCCTTGCATACAAATGACCATCAGAGAGAATATATTAAGCATGGGATGATAAATACAATAATTTTCTTAGGATTTGAAATATTTTGTCACCCAAGTCCAAGTTGCAACAAATCCAACTCACATGATGACTTGGTAGTCAATTGTCTCCATGCATCCTTGTAGTTTTGGCACATTTTTTCCATTTGTGGTCTACTCAAGATCAAATCCAATGACTCCAAAGGGAATATGCTTTTAGTTTGAGAATTGAAGTCTTAATAAATAATCATTCACCTCTTCATCATTGTTGCATTGAAGTATCTTCTTTGGCAGTCCAAACAACTCTTTTGTATTTAGTGGAATGATCTTTCTGTCTTTTACAGATGAGTTGTTTGTATTTTGTCTAATTATAGGACAATATTGTCAAATTAAAATGTGACATCTATCCAAAGGCCTAAATATTTTTTTCTCCCTTGTTTCTATAAAAGGGAATTTAGGGTCATTTCTTAAAGATCTTGGAAAATGTTGTAAGCATAGCATTTTTGTATTTCAATCTATATATTTCTAATCTAGGTAAAATGAAGGAAAAGGGGGGGTGTAATAGGTCCTAAATACAAATAACCTAGGATGTAAGGGGCATTTTCTAAGATTTCATTAGAATACCAACCACAAAGCCAAGAGATTGAATTTAAACCTCAATGACCTGAGCCAATCAAACCTGGGTTGGTGATTATTTAGGGACTTAGGATGACTAGGAATGATCTAGAAATTATTTTAAATGATGAAACTAATTGAACTATATGACCTAATATGTAAAATGAAAATTTCCAAAGATAAACAGACTGTAACAACACTTTGTAGGAATATTTGGGACATATTAGAGAGCATGTAGTTGGAAGTTTGGAGATGTTGGGAAGTTGAGTTTTTTGTGAGTTGCTTGGGTGTTGTCATTGATGTCAACCCCATGTATAAAGAGATTGTTGGAATACTAATGGTATTGATGATGTGCCTAGAATTGTTAGTATTGATGTCAACACATGTCGATGTTGTCATTAATGTCCTACTTTAGTATAGTTTTTTTTGTTTGCATCTTTTCCCTTTCCCTTTGTTGTTGTTTTTGCCTTTTTCTTTCATTTTCGTCATTTTTGATATTGTCCTAGAGTTGTCTCCAAACCTCGAGACTTTGCTCCATTAATTTTTTTCCTTGTTGGGTTTTGGGTTTCGATTTGGAGTTTGGACCTTTAGTAAAGGGTCTGAGATTGAGTTGGTTCCTCGACCCTGCTCAGTGGTCTTTTTGGTCTCATTGGTTTTTGTTTCCCTGCCTAGACTATTTTCAATTCCTTTTGTCAGAATTAAAATTCCAAATCAAACTTAGACTTAGTTCAAATCCAGTTTGAATTTCTAATTTTGACCCTTTATCTTTTTGTCAAAATCAAAATTCCAAATCAGACTTGGCATTAGTCCAAATCCAGTTTGAATTTTGGATTGTGAGCCTTTGTCTTTTGTCAAAATCAAAATTCCAAATGGGACTTGGACTTAGTCCAAATCTAGTTTGAGTTTTTTATTTTGACCCTTTGTCTTTTGTCGGAATCAGAATTCCAAATCGAACTTAAAATTAGTCCAAATCTAATTTGAGTTTTTGATTCTAACCCTTTGTCTTTTTTCAGAATAAGAATTCCAAATCGGACTTGGAATTAGTCCAAATCCAATTTGAGTTTCTGATTCTGACCCTTTGTCTTTTGTCAAAATCAAAATTCCAAATCAGACTTGGACTTAGTCCAAATCCAGTTTGAGTTTTTGATTCTAACCCTTTGTCTTTTATCAGAATCAAAATTCCAAATTGGATTTGGACTAAGTCCAAATCTAGTTTGAATTTTTGATCTCAACCCCTTGTTCTTCGTTGTCTTTTGGCTTCATCTCATCTTTGGTTTTTGTGTAATTGGTTCCTAAGTCATTGCTCAATTTTTGGTTTTCATTTCTTCGTGTTCATCTTCACATCATTTGTTCTTTAGAGTCAGAAAACCAAAAAGAATTATAAAATACAAAGAAATCCAAAAATTTATAAAATGCAAAAATATGTAAAATAATAATAAAGCATTCAAATATAAGAACATTAAAAATCCTAGCAAGGATAAGCTCTACTAATGTTGTGAGATATTTTTTAAAGATTATAGAGCCTATCAATGCAATCTGTAAAGAATGCAAGTTGGAAAGCAAAAAGAGACAAGATTCAAGACAAAATAATATTCTACCATTGGTCCCTTGAAGTTAGTGCATATAGATCTATGTGGACCTACCAGAATTAGAAGCTCATATTGTGACAAGTATTTCATGTTATTAATTGATGATTATTCTAAAATGGCTTGGGTTACATTTCTTAAACAAAAATCAGAAGCTCTAGACAAGTTTAAATCATTCAAGTTTATGGTTGAGAATGAAATGAATCTGAAAATCAAATGTTTGAAGTTTGATAGATGTGGTGAGTTTACTTCAAATGAGTTTAATTGTTTTTGTGAAGATCATGGAATAAAGAGGCATTTGTCAGCCCCTAAAACTCCTTAGTAGAATGGAATTGTGGAAAGGAAAAACAAAATAGTTCAAGAAGTAGTAGGACAATGATGAAGGAAGCTATGTTTCAGATGTCTATTGGAGAGAAGCAATACATATTGCAGTCTACATTCTTAATGGTGGTCAAGCAAGAGTGAATAGTTCAAAGACTCCCTATGAGTTATGGTATGGTAAACCTCCTACTGTGAAGTATTTTAGATTTTTTGGAAGAAAATGTTATATCAGAAGAGATGAGGAAAAATTAGGAAATTTGGATGCAAGATATATTGAAGGAATCTTCCTTGGATACTCTACAAGAAGCAATGCCTATCGATGCTACAATAAAATATTGAAGTAGATTGTTGAGAGTGCAAGTGTTAAAGCATATGAAGAACCACATCAAAGTTCAATACTGATAGAAGGATATGAATATGATGAATCCCCTTGTAGTGAAGAAGAAAAGGCTAAAGAAAGGAAAAGAGTTGATAGTTGAAGCGGAAGAAACTCCAAAAAAGAATCCTAAGAATCCTAAGTATGTGTAGAAGAATCATTCAGAAGATCAAATCATTGGAGATAATAGAAAAGGTGTGCTAACAAGGAGAAAAGATGCTATGACAGAGGAACAAATGAATTTCTATTTACTTTCTAAGGTGGAACAAAAAATAGTGACTAAGGCATGTAAAGATGAAAATTGGGTCAAAGTAATGAACGAAGATTTAGAATAGATAGAGAAGAATCTAACTTGGGAATTGGTCCTAGGACTGGAAAATAAGAATGTGATTGGTACTAAGTGAGTATTCTGAAACAAGCTGAATGAAGATGGAAAAGTTGTTAGGAACAAGGCTAGACTTGTTTGTAAGGCTTACTCACAGATTGAAGGTATAGATTTTGAGGAAAATTTTGCTTTAGTTGCAAGAATATAAGCTATCAAGATGTTTTTAGCTTTTGCAACACTTAAAGATTTCAAAGTATATCAGATGGATGTGAAGTCTACATTCTTGAATGTTTATTTGGAAGAAGAGGTATGCATTGAAAAACCAAAAAGCTTTTATTTGTTAGAAGATGAAAATATGGTTTGGAGGTTGAAGAAAGCATTGTATGGACTAAAGCAAGCTCCGAGAGTTTGGTATGCGGGGTTAGACAAGTTATTGCTACAACAAGGATTTAGGAAAGGTATTGTAGACAACAATCTATATTTCAAAGTTGAAGGAGAATAAATCTTGATTGTGGTGGTATATATTTATGACATAATCTTTGGAGGAAATGAAAACATGTGCAAAAAGTTTGCAAAGGAAATGCAAAAAGAATTTGAGATTTCAATGTGTGGGGAGATGAATTTCTTCCTTGGTTTGCAGATTAGTCAATCAAAGAAAGATATATTCATATCACAATCTATGTATGTTAAGGAATTGTTGAAAAAGTTTGGAATGGATGACTCTAAACTAGTATGTACTCCTATGGTCACTGATTTTAAGTTAAGAAAGAATTATGAATCTCTTAAGATAGATCAAATCGAGTATAGATCAATGATTAGTGGACTATTATATCTTACTGCTACTAGATCAAATATCATGCATTAAGTCTGTCTTGTGGCTATATTTCAAGAAGATCCCAAAGAATCTCATGTTGCAATAGTGAACAGGATATCCAGATATTTGAAGGGCACTCCAGATTATGGTTTGTGGTATCCTAAGGATACTGACTTCTTCTTGAGTGCATATACAGATGTAGATTGGGCTAGATGTGCAAATGATAGGAAAAGTACAAGTGGTGGTGCTTTCTTTCTTGGAAGCAAGTTGGTTTCATGGCTAAGTAAAAAGTAGGATTTGGCATCATTATCTACTATAGAAGCATAAAATATTACAAAAACATGTTGTACACATGTTTTTTGAATGAAGAAAACATTAAAAGATATTAGAGTTTCATATGATGAACCTATTCCTATCACGTGTGACAATACAAGCACAATCAATATTTCAAATAATCCAGTAATGCATTCAAGAACAAAACATATCTCAATATAGTATCACTTCTTGAGAGATAAAGTTGTAGAGAATGAGGTGAAGTTGTAGTATGTGCCTATTAAGGATCAAGTTGTTGATATATTCGCAAAGGCTCTTCCAAAAGATACTTTTGAGTACATTCGAGAGAAGTTAGAGGTTATTTCCCCTCCTTTCAACTAGATGCATAAGTGTGTGTATTTTTCTGGGAAGCATTTCAAGATACATTATTTGTCCTAGATTGATGTTTAAGGCTACCTCTTAGGGGGAGTAGGTAGTAATCAGAAAGAGAGTGTAATTGTTTGTTGGTATTGCAAGTGGGTATGTAGGTGTTGCCATTTGAATGTTTTCACAGGGGGAGAGAAAGAGAGTTGGATAAGTTTATGGCCATTTTCCATTAATGTCAAAGGGGGAGATAAAGTTAAAGTGATTGAAAAACCATAAATGGAAAAAGAAAAACATGGAGAGAGTTATAGAAGTGGATATGGTTGAAAGACCATAGGGGGATAGAGTATGAGTGTAGGTGTTGTAGGAGAAGAATTATGTGAAGAGTAATGAGTTGTCCCAGTCAAGGGGAGTACTATTTATTTTAGTATTGTTGTTGATGGTTTTTTAGAAAGAAGGTGTTGTCATCAATAATAAAGGGGGAGATTGTTGGAAGTTTGGAAGCTTGAGTTGTTTGTGAGTTGCTTGGGAGTTTTTATTGACGTCAACCCATTATATGAAGAGAGTGTTGGAATTTTGTTGGTGTTGATAATTTCAACCACTAACATTGGAGTTGTGGAAGTTTGGAGTTGTTACTATTGATGTCAACAGAATGTTGTTGGTGTTATCATTGATGTCTTACTTCAATATAGTTGTAGAGGTTGTTGGTCTGACTTGTGTTTGAGGAGATTGTTGTAGTTGGGAAGTATTGCATGTTTCATATGTTGTAGATGTGTTGTAGAGGTGTTAGTAATGTTGTTGATGAAGTTGGTTCACTTAGTTTCCAAGTGCTTTTGAGAAAATTTGAATAAAAGAGAGTTTAGTGTGATAGAGTGGTGTTCAGTGTTTTGCTTTACATTTCTATATACTTGAAGATATTCCCATGTAGTTTGGACATGATGATTAGAGGTGTTCAAATGTGTTATAGCTAGAGTTTTAGGTTCTAGATAATTCTGTAGTGAAAGATGTATTTGACAGTATGTCTGTCTAGTGAAACAGGGTGTCTAGGAGAAATGAGATTGCTCTGCATTTCTCTGCAGTGAAATTTCTAGTGTTGTGAATTTGGGAACATGCTTATAATGATTGTATCTACCTTCCCTTTAATTTTTAGGAGTTGATTTTCTCCGTAAGATTGTCTAATGTGTTGAATATCTATGCTAGTACATCTAGTTGCACAAAATGAAGGTGTTCTTAAGTTTCAAGTGGTTATAGTAGTTGTGAAAAATATTTTGATGATGCTAGAATACTTTGAGATTTTGTATGAATAGTGTGGAATGTTGTGTGGTTTGCAAGATGTTTTTGGACCTTGAGAGGTGTGTTTGGAGTCGCTTATTAGTGTTAGTGTAAGTTTGGTCGACCTGGCATGCTAGCACTAATTGTGGAGGATAATTGTTGATTGAGGAAGTGTTGAGAAGCATATTTGTATATATTTGGGTCCCAATTAAGTAGTGGCATGGTTTGGCTTCACTTCTTTGTATTGTGGAAGTGTTTAGTGCTAATCTATTTCATGTTGCATGGTTGAGGTGTATATGTTTCATTAAAGCTAACCTAATTGAGATTGTTTAAGGCCGTGAAGTGTATAAATGTAAGAAGAATTGTTGTGTGGAGAAAGTGTGAAGATTTTGTGGTGAAAAATATGTGAAAGTGATTAATTGTGTTGATCTGAGTGTGAGCCTTAATTCCTATGACTTCCTAATGCAATGAAAAAAAGGTGTCTACATTTCAATTTGTTTGATGAGTTGTTTGTGCTTTAGTGGAAATGTATCTTTGGCATATGAGAGATGCATTGTTAGCAATTCAAATTGGCAGTGAGCTACCCCTTCTTCTATTCTTTCTTTCTTCTAGACAGTGAGTCCTTTTGTAATGAGCCACTGGTAGTGAGCCTTTCTTTATCTTTTTGGTTAGTGAGCCTTATTGTATTTGGTGTTGCAATTCATATATTAGTGAGCTAATCCTCACTATGGTTTTTCCCTTCTTGAGTTTTTCACATAAATTTGGTGTTCTTATATGTTTTATGTGTTTGCATCAATGCTTTACATGTTTATATTTTGTTAATGCATGTTAAGGGTTTAATGGTGAATAAGGGTTTAAGAACTAATGCAAATTTAAAGGTTAATGAGGGTTTATGATGCTTTAAAAGTATACAACTAATTCACCCCCCCTTAGTTGTCATGTGCATCTAACACCTTTCCCCTCTTTGTTGTGATTTTGTAGGTTCAAATACGAACACAAAAAGTTATAGAGCATAATTATAAAGTGCAAACTTGGGAGCTTCATATTTGAAAGTTGT
Source organism: Sequoia sempervirens (assembly GCA_007258455.2). Lineage (NCBI taxonomy): Eukaryota > Viridiplantae > Streptophyta > Pinopsida > Cupressales > Cupressaceae > Sequoia > Sequoia sempervirens. The sequence goes on along the minus strand of VDFB02270651.1, from coordinate 598,054,951 downwards.
AGATCCAAATATCATTCTCAATATAGGACACCCAACACCCTTGTCCTCTTATTTCAACCTTATATTTATACCATAGGTGCACAAAAATTTTCCTTTCTCAAATTTGCCTTTTGTTTTTAGAATTTTAGTTTCATCTGTGCAAAAAAATTATGTTTTCGAATTAGGTTACATAGTTAATTAAATAAATTAATCTATATTAAATAGAAACAATTTTTAGAGCAATAAAAGAACCAGATCGAAGGCAGATTGGCTCTCCTTTTAGATTGTTAGCCAATCTCATACCCTTGTCAATTTAGCTTCTAATGTTAATTTAGAAAAAGGTTGATCTTAGTGAACTCTACTCTAGGTCTAGGATCTCTTTTTCCATACAAAAGTGATGAACAAGTTATAAATGGTATTTTAGGAATGTACAAGTGGGACCCAAAATCACTTTATACTTGTGAAAAAAAGAGGGTGTAAATTCTAAAGGGCCTAAATTATCAAGACATGTGTTAGAACAAGATGAAGAAAGAAAATTATTGATGACATTATCAATAGGAGTGGATGATGGTGTATTTTTCTTTGGGGATGATGAAGGAAAGAGATTATGAAGTTTTGTAGAAGAATCCAACTGATGTCCAAGATCCATTTCTTTTAGGTAAGTGCTACCAAGGGGGTAGCTCCCATAATATAAGATCCAATTAAATAATTAAAGGCATACCCTTGCCACAAGGGGTGTGACATGCTAGCAACTGTGTTGGCCAAATATCCTACTAGACGAACATGACATAAACTTTGTAAGCCCCAAAACTCACAACAACCCAGGATTGGGTGTGCAACATAATACTTAGATTTGAATTTTCTCCTCGACCTTAGCAAATCTTAAAGTTATTGAATGTTTGAGACTAGAAGAAAGTGATTTTTTCTTCTTTACCTCTGTCCAAAGCTGATCAGGCAAAATTGTGGTTTTATGTTTGTTGTTATTTTCTTCCATTGGCGATCCACCAAATGTTGATTCAATAGGAATTCCCTTAGAATCAGAGGACCGCAAGAAAGATTTCTTCAATAATGAATCTTGCTTCACAACATGAGAAGGAGAGGTGTTACCAACCATGGAACTCCCTTCAAGCAAACACTCTTGAATAGGGGCTTGAGGAGCCATTGAGGGGGGGAACACAGGAACATCTCATGCACAACATTTGAGCAGGGTGAGTCATCCTTTACATTCGGAGTAATGACATAATGGCTAGAATCTACCCCATTCCACCAGGCGGGATGATTGAGAACATAGTTGCCATGCACACAAGCTTGCTTCTTGTTGCATTGGGAGGTGTTGTGAGAAGTTGAGTAACATTTTCTACACCTAAATGAGATATTTTCATAATCTACAAGTTGTCTCCAACATCTATTTCCAACCTTCAATGATATTTCATCCAGAAGGCCTTTGGAAAGGTTGAATTCGATGCATAAGCGAACACAAGTAGAGCTTTCGTAATTGATTGTTTCTTTGGAGATGATGTGGTACTTTCTGAGTCCATTGGCTATTGCTTTCAAGCACTCAATTTCCCAAAATTGTAAAGGTAAATAGGGAAATCTTACCCAAAGAAATGCAAAGGAAAACATCTCAAACCATGGATCGAAGGAGGGGAACCAAGGCTTGATGCAACGAAAGTCACTTTGATAGAACCATGGACCACTATTAAGTGTTAGTTCCTTGTCATCAAATAATTCAAATTCCAAAATGAAAAACCCCTTTGCATAGGGGTAAATATTGATTTCTTCCTCCATGTTTGCTTTCCAATTTTTTCTTATCCAGGAGTACAAGTCGCTTAATTTCGGCCAAACTTGCATGAATCTGCAAATTAGTGCATGATCTTTCAGGTACGCCTCTCTATCGCAAGCGTTGTTGTCCAGACAGATCTCAAGAATTGAGTTGGAGCGATGGAATGAAAATGGGGAATGCTGAGAGGTGTGGGGGCGAGAGGGAGAACTGACCCAGCCAACATCATACAACGGCGAGCAAGAACCAGGCGGCACACAACCCACCTTTGCAGCAAGGGCGTTAAGACCTAGGGCCACCTTGAAATCGAGTTGAGGGTTTGCAGGGAAAGCCTCCAAGTCAGAGTAGTCACCAGCCTCTGAAGCAAAAAAATCCACTCCCAAAGGTAGGTGCGAGTGAGCAGAAGCGGACATTGTGGCACCCCCGTGAGTGAATTCGCCATCGACATTCACAGGCAGGGATCTGGAGAAATTCGGAGCAAAGCGAGCCATTTTTTAATGATCTTAAATATATATATTTTTAATATGATGCCCAAGATCCATTTACTGATAATATTATAGGGGATTTGGATTAGCTTGGATTCTAGTTATTTACTTATCGTGGATTTTTTTTAATTGATGGGAAGTAGAGGGAACCATGCCCATAGTGTGATCCATGGTTTACTAAGAAGAAGATTAAATGATAAAGTTTTAAAGGCACTACATATACCATAATGGGAAATGTAACAAGGCCAACTCAATAGGTTGCATTATGGTCCCAAGAGCTTTCCTACCTATATTATCAAAGCTACATATAGAGAGATTCATATGAGAAATGAAAGATGTGTCTTTATTGATGTTATTCAATAGTTCTACACCACACATTCTGAGAAAAAAAAACTGTCAATAAGAGTAATGCTTGATACCAATGGATTTAATTTTCCAAAGAGTAATGAGGATAGGTTCATGTTGCTTCTAGAACTCAAGAGGAGAATATTCATATTGTTGAAGGATATTGTGAGGATACAATCAAGAAAGGTAGCTATATCTTTTATCCTAGTTGGATATGACATAGGTACCTTCTACAAATCTTATTGGAGCATGTCATGATATGTAGGAGAAGATTGAACAATCTCCTAGAGAGAGATCTTAGCTTGGGTAGCATAAATTTTCTTAGTAAGATCATAATCTCTAATAGAATTTTGAGGAAGATGAGAAGTTGATCATAAATTAAAAGTAGGAAGAGAAGTAGGAATATGATTGACTTGTTTATTGTTCGAGTGTTGTACATGCAGGCTATTGTATGGAAATTGGTATCCTAGGCACATTAGATGTTATAGATTTTGTATTTTTTATGAAATAATTCAAAGGTCAAGGCACATTAGGAATACCCTGAATAGTAATTATTGGTCTAGAAGATTTTGATGTATCTCAACACAGATGAAGAATAATTTTCAGTTTCTAAAGCTCTTTTGTAGAGCTAGAACTAAAAATTGTGTTGATCAAGTTTTTATAAGGATTTGACTATGAAGATGAGGAAGGAGTAACATGCATGAAATCATCAAGAGTATTATATAACATGTCAAACTATTATTTAGAAAAGGGGTTAGCAAAAGCACTAATGTTTTTGAGAAAGAGATATGACATTATTGAATTGCTTGCATTCACCAAACATCAAGAAAATGAGGCATGATACAATGGGTTTGCCAAAATGTAATAAAGGGAATTTTTATTGAGCTAAAAATGTCTTTATTTTCTAACTAAATAATTGCACTACCTTACTACTCTAGGCTTAATCTAGCTTCAAACAAGAACAATTTTTCTTCCATTGGATTCAAAAAGAACATAATACCTCTAGAAACCCTAAAAATGATCTTTAACTGGGAATGCAAAACTTTCACTAAGCTAAAGCATGGAAGAGACTAGGTAAAATGCTATTTTTTAGAATTGGAATAAAAATTTATAGGAGATGATTTTAAAATTAAAAAAAAAAACATGGGAAAGGGAACTTAGCACAAGAAGATGATAGACACTATCTAGGAGGCCAATGCATTACATGGATATTTGTATGTTTTGTTGTCATCAATATGACCTAGAATAGTAAGAAAGTTCTAGATAATGCTCTATTTCAATCTAATTGCATACCCAATCTACACAACTAGAAATAGGAACATACTGCAAATATTTTAGGTGATAAAATGTAAATAAAAAAGAGAAATACTAAGATTTACATTACTTATGCTATTCAATGCTCCCAATATACCTATAGCTATAAGAAATAGGAAAAATGGTTGGGGTTTTTTGGAAGCTTACCAAGAATGGTCAAGCTAACATGTTGGTCTTTTAATCTCTACAAATAGCCAATAATGAAGAGAGTAGAAAAATAATGTGTGCTCTTGTCCTATATGCACCTAGGAATTTGGAGTAGTGATAAATAAATAAATCTACAAATATCAACCCTAGGTTGTTGGGAAGAATACCATAGTGTGTGTATTGATAAAATGGGTGGTGGTATGCACTAAAAGATTTGTCAAAGGATAGATGAATATGCAATATATCCTCTCTAGATATATATCTTTGTCTCCCTCTCTACTATGTATCACTCTTTATATATATGTTTCTCTCTACATTGCTCCCTTCCTCCCTCCCTCCATCTCTCTTTCCCCTTCTCTCTATTTCTCTATCAATCACCCTTTCTCTCTCTACATTTATATATATTTTTGTATCTCTCATTGCCTCTCTATCTCTCTATTTCTCTTATCTCTCTTTCTCTCTCTCTATCCTTCTATCACTACCTCTCTCTCCCCTTCTTTCATCGTCTATCTCTATTTTTCTCTTTTCACCTATCTCTTTATCCATTACACTAGCTCTACATGAGTAGCCATGTCAATTTTGTGATTGACAATCCCAAGTCTAAAGTTTTTCTTGCATGATCCATGACAACATAAAGTCACAAAAAATATTTCATTAACCAAATGTATGCTTCGTGCCATGGAATATACCTCCTATGAGTACATTAATTATAATATTTAATAAATGATATATATATACACTCATTTTATACAAAATATAAATTAATTTTGTTTGGCATTAGAATATACACATATACAATAATAAAATAAATATTATACATATGCATATATATGTAGTGTGCTTTTTTTAATTGTACAATAATTTTCTTCGTTATCATATTTATTTTATTACTATACATGTCCAAAAAATTAAATTACAAAGGTAGAATTTCATGAGCAGCACGAGGGTTCTATAGTAAGGAAATTGTTTAAATATTCTAATGGACTATTACGATGACACCACCACATGCTTTTTTCTACCATGAATCTCCCTTGTGACTTTTTCCTCATTACTCTGTAATGTGAACGTTAAATTTTTTTCTTTCACTCTTCTAAAGTAATGGACTATGACGATGACACCACCACGTGCTTTCGTCTACTACGAATCTCCCTCATGACTCTGTAATGTGAACGTTAAGGGTTTCTGTGGTTGCCGCGCACAGGGGACACAAAGTAACAGCTGGTAGTCACGTGGATCAGGGGTTGCATTCCAACAGAGACAAGTTTGAAACAAGCTCTACCCGCTCTTTGTTCTTTTTTAAGATTTTTTTTGTTCTTTTCTTTTGCAATCCCCAGCAAATCAAATCATTCCAACGCATGATGGTTAAAAAGGTGGGTCTAAAGGAAAATTTAGACCTCGTATATGAAGACTCCATGGTAGAACAAACACAGTTTTCAAATGACATCAAACGTCAAAAACCTTTGGAGCTGGTTGGTTATGTGGGGAACAACTCCAAAAATACAAAAGACATCCAAACACATTTGAATGGCTCTGTGGTTAATTTATTTTACCCATAGAGTCTAAGATCTCCTCTGATTCACACCTTTCACCTAGCAAATGGGTTTACAACCTCATATAACAACAGCTCGGCAAGGGATTTAACAAATGCTTAGGGCTCATGCATATCAGTAACTCCAAAAACATGCATAGAGGATACAAAGGTAAACCCGATTTTCGTAAATGCCAAACAATACAGAGGTATACTAAGGCGTAGGCAGGCTCGAAAAATCAGGCAAACTCAAAGGAAGAAATTCACCATGATTTTACCAAAAGCCCATATCAGTAATCCACTGACATTCAGTAAGACATTTCAAATGGGAGAAAAGAAAAATGTGCAGGTTAAGAATAAAGGAATTGATAACTGTGGGGGAAGTCTAGAGAATCTCGAATCAACAGTGAATAAAGCAAGTAGGAATGCCACAAACAATGGTTTCAAGGAGGTTTCACCTCAAGAAATTAAAGAGAATTACAATCCCACTTCCAGACCTTTAATGTGGTCATCAAATTTATATGTGGAAGAGCTCATGGGCATGAAAAAGAGGCTTGAGATTTTAGAAGAAAAAGGGTTGTGCGAAGACATTAAGGCAAAGGAAGCCACTGAATCTAGGTGCAAACTTGAAACAGAAAATAAGGTACTCAAAGAGAAAATCCTAAACCTTCAAGTCAGCATGGAAAGGGGGCAACAAGAACTGATTTCATTGAAACAAGAATTAGATCAACTGAAAGTAACAAATAATAAAAAGTTGGAAGAGACAAAAGGTGATGACACGTTTCAGATAAAGGAGATTCAATCAGCATTGGTAGACATGGAAACGAAAGAAATCCAATTAAAAAACTACATAGAAGAGGCCAAATCATGGTCACAAGTTGTAAGAAAATCATCAAGCAAACAAAATGAAATCATAGAAAGGAAAATCAAGATGCAAATGAGAGAAGGAAAGGACAAACAAAGTAAGGCTACAAATATTATAATTAAGGGACTGAAGGACTTCGGTGAAAAAGAGAGAACTGACATCTTAGCTAGAGACTTCCTTAGAACCGAGCTGAAGTGGACAGGGTACATTCAACAAGCAAAAATAATTAGAAAAAAAATAGAGGGTGAAAGAGATAGGCACATAAGAGTTGTCTTGAAGAATATAGAAGATAAAAATGCAATTCTAAAGAATAGGGGGTTGCTCAAAGGAACACACATCTATCTTGATGAAGATTTGACCTTTGTTCAACAAGAAGTACAAAGGAAAGAATGGGAGAAAGTGAAAACAACAAGGAATGAAGGAAAGTGGGCTTGGCTGGAAAATGGGGTTGCTCAAATCAGCGATCGTGTACCAAACAAGAAATAGGAATTAGGGGCTCCATGAGATTACCTACATATAGTGAGCTGGAACTATAGAGGTTATTCATGGAGAAGAGGACTGGGTTTGGGGCCCATAGCGGAGGGGAAGGATATTATTATCCTTATCGAGACACGTGAACATGAAGGTTGCAAAGTTCCAGATTTTGAAGGGTACAAGAAAATTTTAGTTTGGAACAATGGAAGTGAAACAGGCAAAGGGCATGGGGGTGTAACAGTTTTGTTTAAAGAGAGTTGAGGTGGAATTGTAAAAGTTGAGAAAGAAGACCCAAATAAGTAATACATATGGCTGCAAATAATAGATAATGGGGTTACCTTCAGACTAGCTGCTTGTTATTTTGCTCCACAAAACTCTAAGATATATAAAAGGAGAAAATTAGATAGTGAAGATCTGTATGCCTCTTTACAAAAGGACATTTCTTTGTTTAGCACCTTGGGGGAAATTGTTCTATTAGGTGACTTTAACATGAGAACAGCTAACAATCAATTTCTTCAGCTGAACAATAAAGACCAGGGAAACAACAATCCTTTATGGTTGGAAGAGGAAGAAGATTAGCCATGGGAAAGAACATCACAAGACAGTGATGGGAATGTTTCTCACTTTGGAGCTGAACTATTAGGGATCTGCAGCTTATATAACTTGGTTATTTGCAATGGCATGAAAGTTTGGCCAACTTCCAGCAATATAACATGCAAAACTTATAATGGTCAAAGTGTGGTGGACTACGTAATTTTCTCTCAAACTTTTATTTCTAGAGTTTTGGAGTTTGAGATTGGAGAATGTACCCTTGAGATGAAGTCTGACCATGCACCTCTATTTGTGAAACTTGGCATTGTCTCAAATGACTAGCATGATAAACAAGCCCACCACAAGCAAAATGAAACTATCCCTAAAGGTAAAATAGTCATAAATCGGGAAAATCAGGGTCTCTTTAATGCTGCTTTAGAGCATCACTTACTTGAAATGGAGAACAATATAGGGGACAAAGCTATCAATGGGATTGGTGGTCATATCTGTAGCAAGTTTTTGCTTCCTCTAATTCACAAGGCCTTAGCTGCTTGTAAAAGATCTCGCCCAAAGAAAGGGGCAGCAAACACTTTTCTGGCCAACCCATGGTATGATGAAGAGTGTAAGGCTGCCAAGAGAACTTTGAAGGAAAATAGGTTGAACAAAGAAAACAAGAAGAAATATGAGAAGCTGGTGCAAACAAAAAAAGAAAATTATGTAAACACAAGAAGGAAAGAGCTCATTTCTCTTGGAAAACACAATCCCAAAGGTTTTTGGAGAGAGTTACAACAAAAGAGAAAACAAATTAAGAATAACATAACAGGTGTGCAATGGTTATATTATGCAAAATGTCTTTATGAGAGGACCCAAGGGAAGAATTCTCCTCCTATAGTTAACACATCTAAGGAACTCTTCACAATTGAAGATATCAAACAAGGTATAAAGAATTTAGCAAATGGGAAAGCACTAGACATAGATGGGCTGCAAGCTGAATTTTTTAAGTGGGGAGTTGAAATCCTTGCACCGCACATCAAAATGATGTTTAATGATGTCACCAGTGATGGTTTTCCATCGGAATGGACAATTAGTGTCGTCATCCCACTCTACAAAAGTTGGGATATCAATAACCCTTATAATTACCACACTATTATGGTGAATCCTATTCTTGGCAAGCTTTTTGGGAGCATGTTAGAGCATAGAATCAGCAGTTGGGTAGAAAAAGAAGGAAAGAGAGGAAAGGGGTAGGCTGGTTTTAGGCCTAAATACTCTACGATTGACCACTGCATTACTCTTAGGCACCTAATTGAAAAAATATGGGACACTCAAGGTGAAGAAGCTTTTTGTTGCTTTGTTGATTTTAAAAAAGCCTTTGACACGACACCTAGAGACAAACTATGAAATATAATGGATGAGCTAAATATACCAGACGAATATAGGTTGTGGTGCATAGACTTTATGAGCAGGTTAGAGCCAAAATCAGAACAAGTGAAGGTATGTCTGAATGTCTTGGCAGTGATATTGGGGTTAAACAGGGTTTTCCTTTATCCCCCACTCTTTTTGGGCTATACATTGATAAACTAGAAGATTGGTTAAACGAAACTGGTGAGGGAGGCACTCAGTTGGCAGGTAATGTGGTGAAGTTGCTGCTATATGTAGATGATCTTATCTTAATCTCTAAAACTGCCCATGGTTTGAGGGGTCTTTTGAAGGCCTTGGACCTTTTTTGTCAGGAAGTGGGAATGCAAGTGAACACTACCAAGACCAAAATCATGATCTTCTCCCTAAAGAAGAAAAGGAATCAAAATAACTTTCTCTTTGAAGGAAACCCCTTGGAAATAGTGAAAGAATACAAATACCTTGGGATTGATTTTCATTATAAGCTCAGTTGGGAGACTAGTAGAACAAAAGGGATACAAGGGGGTTGGAAAGCTTCTTTCTTACTTCAAAACAGGTACAGGAAAGTTGAGCTTTGGGATTGGAAGACTAGGAAAACTCTCTTTGGTTTGCTAGTCACGCTGGTGGTCCTCTATGGCTGCGAAGTCTAGGGCAGCAGCATGTCAAAGTACAGATGGAGACAGCTAGAAAGAATCCAAAAGCACATGATCACTTGCAACCTCAAAGTCAAAACCATGGTCCCTTATGAAATTCTCTTGGCTAAACGGGAACCTTTCCTTTGGAGGCGTCAGCTATATCTCGATTGCTAAATTATTTAAAGAAGGTGGAGAACATGGATAGCCATCATTGGCCCAAAGCAGTTGTGAAGGAGGTTTTAGGCCGTAGGAAGAAAACATAGATGAAACAAAATAACAATTGGTTGAGCAAGTGGGACATCAACTTGCATGATTTCCCTAACACCAATGAGGAAATTAAAAAGTATGTCACAAAAAAGTTCTTGGTTGCCATGTGGACAAAGTAGATTGGGCGAAAGAAAGATCACTATGTCAAAGCGTTTAACCCAACTTGGGAGCATGGTAATAAAACTTATTTAGGAGTTGCTATTAAGGGTAAAGCACGGTTGCTAATCGCTCAATTGAGGATCGGGTCGCATCATCTGAGGTGTGAAACCAGAAGGTGGACTATACCTAAGGAAGTGTGGGAGGATAGAATTTGCATGTTTTGTAGCAAAGGGGTGGTAGAGACCGAATGGCATTTTATCATGGAGTGCACGACTTATGAGGATATTCGTAGTCAATATGAAGGTAACTTGAAGATCAGCAACCTGCACAAGCTATTTGACGAAGAAAAAATCATCAAGACTGCTAGTTTTTGTTCAAAATTTACAATAGAAGATCTAGCATCGAAAAGATTTTGGAGTCTCCGTAGTTTTGTGGTCCTCGATCCCTTAGACTTTTTGGTCTCATGGGCGACATTAAAATCCCTCATTCATTCATTCATTCTAAAAAGGAATGGCTTCTCACAATTATATTATTAGTGTGCAAGTTCTCAATATATAAAACATAAAAATAAATTGAAAATAACTTTTTGTTTTGGGTTATTTCATAGCAGAGCTGCCTTGGCATTCCATCAAGAAAACGCATAATAATGTTGGTGCGTCTAACTTAATGATATGTGGGCCTACATTTGACTCTAAGTAATCTTACCCGTGAAAGATGATTTGATGGGGTTTTAGGGAAAAAACCTTTGGTGGACAAAAGCACCACAACATGCCACTTTTAAATAAAAAATCCCAAGACGAAAGTTCCTAGCACGTGGTAGGTAAATAGGATGGCACTGGCTATCCAACCCCAGGAATGCACCGGGGGATGGATGCCTCTCCATCATGCATCATCTTGGGTGCATTTAATCAAACGTCCCTTTGGTCAGTGCCGTGCAAAGTAAATCCGTGATAACTAACTCGCAGTGACATTTTTAAAAAAAAATTCGAGCACAAATACAGCGGTTTTGGAGTTTAGATGTATTTGTGCGTGGTGACATTTTTTACTTTTTATTTTTTATTTTGGCAGCTAAAAAAAATATTTTATAAACTATCTATAAAATATTAACAATATAAAATATTTTTTAATATATTAAACATATATATAAATTCTTATTTTAATGTATAAATATATGAATATTTTAATATAAAAAATATTAAATCTCTTAAATGTTGTTTATATGAAATTAATTTAAATCTAAATTTTTTAATATCTTTAATATAAATTAATGTTTAAATTTTGATAAAAATAAATTTTATTTATAATTTTTGAATTTGATTAAATAACTTGATAAACAATATTCAAATGTTTAAAATACAAATTTAAATTTGAACTTTTCTAATATGAAAGAATATAAAACTTTTAAATAAAACGCAAGTTTAATTTTTATAAAATTTTATATTTCAATAATTGAATATATTCAAAATTTTCTAAATAAATTTTAAAATAATCATTTTAAATATATTATGATAAAAAAATATATTATATACAAAAAATTACATACTAAATAATTTATTTTCTTCAAATTGTATTCATTATATTTTGAATATTTTTTCTTCTTAATATTCTTAAGAAACTAATATTTAGTTCAAATGATAAAAACTTAGCTTCTAATGATGTTAGTCCCATACTAAAGGCTTTTCTTTATGTTCTTCAGGTTGATTAAATCGAATGTACACAACACTTTTCTTTTTACTTTACTCTTTTCTAAGTGTTACATTGTCTTTATTGCCCTTTCTCATCTTATCCTTATTTTTTCATCTTTGTCACATTTTTTCTATTTCTTTTGTTTCCTTCTTTTCTAATTTTTATTCATCCATGCTTAATTTTATCAGCATACAAAAAAAATTCACCAACGGAAAATTCACTACCAACTATTCACTGTCAACAATTCACCACGAGAAAATTCACTGTCATGAAAAATTCACCACAAGTAAAATTCACCACCAACAATTCACTGTTGCAGAAAAGCGGTGAATTGCTGGTGGTGAATTTTACTTGAAGTGAATTTGTCATGGCGGTGAATTTTTCCTCGATGAATTGTTGGCAGTAAATTTTTTTATGCTTATACGTATGCCCTTGTACCATGCTTAGATCATATGCCTGTTCTATATCACTATATTTTGGTTATGAGCCTTATCAATTTACTCATTCCTAAATTACTATTATGTGCTAATGCTTATTTTTTATAACTTATGTAATCATATAGTGTCTACAATTCCATGTCATCCCATTATATTGTGAGACATCATTCTCCCCCCATATTCAGTGTTCACTCCCATTGTCCTATCATGATTCTAGAAACACCCTTTTAAATTGGGGACATCTAATTTTCTCCATTGTGATGTACTTATAATGAGTTAGCATTTTACATTGAATGAAATTTGGATTTATCCATATCATCTTGTGCCTACATGCTTGATTATGCTCATAATAAATAGTTCAATCTCTCTAAATTGTATCTATTTTAAATGTATTTTAATTATGTTAATATTTTTTAAAATTAATATTTTAAATGTCAAAATGACCTAACTAGTATAGAGCATTAGGTAGATCATGTTTTATCTCTAATGCTCTATACTAGTTAGGTCATTTTGACATTTAAAATATTAATTTTAAAAAATATCAACATAATTAAAATACATTTAAAATAGATACAATTTAGAGAGAATGAACTATTTATTATGAGCATAATCAAGCATGTAGGCACAATATGATATGGATAAATCCAAATTTCATTTGATGTAAAATGCTAACTCATTATAAGGACATCACAATGGAGAAAATTAGATGTCCCCAATTTAAAAGGGTGTCTCTTGAATCATGATAGGACAATGGGAGTGAACATTGAATATGGGGGGAGAATGATCTCTCACAATATAATGGGATGACATGGAATTGGAGGAACTATATGATTACATAAGTTATAAAAAATAAGCATGAGCACATAATAGTAATCTAGGAATGAGGTAAATTGGTAAGGCTCATAGCCAAAATATAGTGATATAGAACATGCATATGATATAAGCATGGTACAAGGTCATAGGAATAAGCATCAAGTAATCAAAGTAGAATATAGGTATTACAAGGGATGGGATCATGAGTATATAGACATACAAGTATAAAACTATCATGATAAAATTGGTTCTAGGAAAATTCACCGCCAACAATTGACCAAAAAATTTACTGCCAACAATTCATCCAGGAAAATTCACCGCCATGACAAATTCACTTCAAGTAAAATTCACCACCAGCAATTCACCGCTTTTCCGCAACGGTGAATTGTTGGTGGTGGATTTTACTTGTGGTGAATTTGTCATGACGGTGAATTTTTCTCGTGGTGAATTATTACAGTGAATTTTTTATGTATGCGGATAAAATTAAGCATGGATGAATAACAATTAGAAAAGAAGGAAACAAAAGAAATAGAAAAAATGTGACAAAGATGAAAAAATAAGGATAAGATGAGAAAGGGCAATAAAGACAATGTAACACTTAGAAAAGAGTAAAGTAAAAAGAAAAGTGTTGTGTACATTCAATTTAATCAACCTGAAGAACATAAAGAAAAGCCTTTAGTATGAGACTAACATCATTAGATGCTAAGTTTTTATCAAAACTAAATATTAGTTTCTTAAGAATATTAAGAAGAAAAAATATTCAAAATATAATGAATACAATTTGAAGAAAATAAATTATTTAGTATGTAATTTTTTGTATATAATATATTTTTTATCATAATATATTTAAAATGATTATTTTAAAATTTATTTAGAAAAAATTGAATATATTCAATTATTGAAATATGAAATCTTATAAAAATTAAACTTGCCTTTTATATAAAAGTTTTATATTCTTACATATTAGAAAAGTTTAAATTTAAATTTTTATTTTAAACATTTGAATATTGTTTATCAAGTTATTTAATCAAATTCAAAAATTATAAATAAAATTTATTTTTATCAAAATTTAAACATTAACTTATATTAAAGATATTAAAAAATTTAGATTTAAATTAATTTCATATAAACAACATTTAAGAGATTTAATATTTTTTATATTAAAATATTCATATATTTATACATTAAAATAAGAATTTATATATATATGTTTAATATTAAAAAAACTGTTTTATATTGTTAATATTTTATATATAGTTTATAAAATATTTATTTTTAGCTGCCAAAATAAAAAATAAAAAGTAAAAAATGTCACCATGCACAATTTAGTTTATAATATATTTTTTTAATATATTAAACAAATACATCTAAACTCCAAAACTGCTGTATTTGTGCTCGAATTTTTTTTTTAAAATGTCACTGGAAGTTAGTTATTCTCTGCACGGATTTACTTTGCACGGCACTGACCAAAGGGACGTTTGATTAAATGCACCCAAGATGATGCATGATGGAGAGGCATCCATCGCCCGGTACATTCCTGGGGCTGGATAGCCGGTGCCTAAGTAGGATTGCCACGAATTTTAGAAATACTTCATTTTCTTTCCTTTTTTTCTTGGGATGTTAAAGATAGACAATTTGGTAGAGAGAATTTGGAGACTGACCGTTGGTAGAGAGAAGATAAATGGATCCATATAGGTATTTACTCGTCAGTTTGAAAATTTCTTTGTTTGGGAAAGCTCAAAGTGCACGCAACTGCAGAAAGCCTCGACACAGTCAAGGAGATTGAATAAAAGCATTGAGAAATTTCCCAGCAAAATACAATGCTTTCTTCGCAAGAATCTCATATAAGCTGATTTAGGTATCTAAATATACTTGCCGTTTGCAGGTTTTGAGTTGCCCAAAAAGCAGTTTTGCAATGGACAAGGAATCCATGCTCCTTTGGTTGGCTGTATTATCATCACTATGCCTGTGTGCGTTTATATTTTCTGTTAGTATTGGATGTAAAGGGCGCTTTCCACAAACGAGCGAGTTGGATCCCTGGCAAAGCCCTCCTCCTCGGCGCTCTCACTATTCAACTTCTTGCCTTTGTAGCCGGCACAAATATTAGTCTCTTACAGGATTCCACCGAATCGATAGAGAATATCGACGAATGGTCGGCAGAGAATGTCGACGAATGGAACCTTAATCAGTTAGTCGTCGTCACCTGCGAGCTTAATATTTGTGTATTCTTAGGGTACTTTCTTACTGGAATTGTCACCCCACGCTCACCAGACAACTTGGCAGCCATTGCAGTGCTAGTAACAGGTTTATACTTTCCATTAAAGGATTTTATCTCTGCTAAAAATAATACTACTGATGACAATAAAAAATCTAGTCTCTTCGACGGTTATTTTAACATTCACTGGGTTTTCTTTATATGTATTACATTTCTTATTCTTTTACTAGGCTGCACAGTAATTGCTGGAATTACTGTTCATCGCATTATGAAACAAAGGATTTCTGCAATTCTGTCAGCTGATCAAGATCAAGAAATTCAACAATTTACTGATAAAGATGAAAGGATGTCCAGTTCGTGGAACGATTTGGAAGATGAGTTGTTCAAGTCATGGATTGTTGCTCGCGTTTCCCAGCCAGATTATGTAATAGCCAGATCAGTGTTGACTTCAGCAGTGGTGCTTGTGGTCACATCTTGTCTCGTATTGTGTATCATAAATTATATATTCTCAGAGACGAATATGTTAAAAACCCGCTATTTTTTCCGTCGTGTGTTTACGTGCTAGAGGAATGTATTGTCATCTTCTGCAGATGGTATTCGTCGCTTCTCATTCGCAAGAGATACTTTTGCTTTGAAGACATCTGGACTCGCGCCCTCTCTGAAAAAATTGACATGTACGACCTCCAAAATTTGCGCCCAACGTCAAAATACTCTCTCTCTTTGACAAAGATCGTAACACTTCTCAGATTGCATAAACTACTGCATTTGCTTCGGCTTCTTCAGATATTAGTGGTTTTACTCAGCAAATTCTTGTGGCTTATCTCAGAGATTGTTTTTGGCATGATTTTGCGGCAGTGTCACAAGTGTGTCCAGTGTTTGTGGCAGAGGATTCAACCTACATCACCAAGGTACCATTATAAATCCTATGCTGCAATATTAGAACGCATCTGCATGTTTGGTGAAGATCCCTCAGATCTGTGGAAAGCCAATAAGAGCGCTATTAACAGGATAGCCCTTCTTCACAAGGAAGGCCGTGATGATGGCAGCATCACCAATTCTCTCTTCACCCCATTTTCTATGGATTGGGTGGATCAAGGTTTCCAGCTCGCAGATAAATTCCAAAATGTAGCGCTTCCTCAAGTTGTCAAGTATTTTCCCAATTCTGAAAAACGGTGTTGGAAAATGACGGTGGTGTCCTTAACTCTTTTTATGATTAAACTCCATAAGCAGGTGAAATCAGATCGTGTGTTCAACGTTTTTAAAGCTTGCAATCAAGCTTGGGATTTGCTCGCCTTCCTAGACAAGAGTGATTCTCCCTTCCCTGCCGATAGATTCAACAGAGACATTGATGAAGTATGTATGGCTGCCGACAAAGAATTCTCCAGGCTCCGTCAACTGTATGCAAGCTTTTCTGATATCTCAGAAGAATCTGCTCAGGAAATAACCATTGAAATGGCAAAGAACTTATGCAACTGCCCGGAGGCACTGCCGGAAATAAAGAATGTACTGGGGAAAATACAAGGAAGAGCAAAGGGGGACACACATAGCAAGGATTGGATAAGAATAGCACCTACCTATAACTTCTATAAGCTATCCAAAGTAATGGAGATCGACAAAATGGAGGATTTGGAGGCACAGTCAGAGGAGGTTGACATAGCAGAGGATTTGATTGCCTGGACAGAAAGTTCGTTGAGAAATGTAATTGCAGCATGTGTGTGTATTGTACCTGACATGCTAGCAAAGTACTGTCGGAAATGCGCCCAAGGATTCGAAGAAGACAAGATATGGGAAGCAATTTATTTAGCAGGGAAGGCCCGAGGAATGATGGAATCGTGGGGGCTACAACTAAAATGGAGCTCCAACGAATGGACATTCCAACTCAACCGAGTCACCCAAGAATAATTGGGGATCCCCAAGCAATTATTCGTACCTAGTGTTGAGTATTCATGGCAGATATATTCATTACTTCTAGTGGCGGTATTGTGAACAATAGATTTGAGCTGGATGAACAATAGATTTGAGCTGGATTACGCAGCCTTCTAGAAAAATGCTCAGATACATACGAGTCTGTTCTTCGCTTTGAGCTTCTATAGATTTGGTTTTGCAGCCATACTTTCCACAATTACCCATGTTTCTCTTTTCTATGGAAGGTAGGTTTCTGGTAAGAAGGTTTTATGGCTGTGTCTTATGGTACCCAATATTTTGCTTTTGAATTTTTGATACCGCAATGTTTGTTTTTTATTGGCTACACCCTGTTCAGGGAAATATGGCAACATACCACAACAACTAGAAGCAATGCGCCCGATATTCATACTAAATTGATATGGAAGTACAAGATATTCCAGTGGTGGTTCTATATTCTCCCGACCGGCACTTTGGCTTTTCCTTTGCACTGTGCGAGCTTTACAAGGAATAGGTGCAACTTCCATGGTGGGGTTTAATCTTGGTTTGCGCTTTAGCATCCTTTTCACTTTACCCATCAGTGTTATAACTTCCACCACTAATCAGGTAAAACTGAAATATATTTACGAAAAATGGTTATGGTTGCTAATGTTTTGTAAGTCGATTAAGATGGGTGGCTTCCTTGACGGACAATGGGCCATGGCAGTTTCTCGCTGGAATTACTGCAGGATTCATGCCAGTCCTCAACCTGTACAATACCCAGTGCTTCCGCCATCGCTCTCTTTTTCTGCAGGTATTGATATGTTCAAATTTTTATTTTAAGTGAAAATAATGTTCATACGAAGGGTGCCTATGATTTTTCTACTGGCAAAAAAGGGTATAGGTGGATAGTTCGAAGAATAAATGATCATTTTATAAATATGTAAATATATTTCTTCTTTCTTTGAAACCTACAAATATCTTTGTTTGCTACAGGCAAGGCATTACATAAGCTCCAAGAAGGAAGCTAAAACTAGGGTTTGAAAAGTGAGCACCTGCAAGCTATAGATATTTTTGAGGCTTTTCTTCTTCCTTTCAAAAATGTATGTCATATAAATATTCTCCCTTCAAAGTGTTTAAGGCCATTGAGAAAAAGACATCCACAGAGGATTATGGAGGCTTTAACGATGTTTTTCTACAACATTTGTGTCGTATAGTATACCTATAGACGTGTATACAACATGTCTTTGTTATTAAAGCTTGAGCTCTAAATTTATACCATGCTTTGCAATTGACAGGATTCTTTAATTTTTCAGCGAGTGCTTATTTGTTGCTTTTTTTGGATTGTCTATTTGTCTTTTGTGGTCCAGTACAGTGGCATTGATATTTGTCAGGAATAAATTTTTTAGTATAATATTGTGTTTCTATAGATCATGTAGCATCGAGGGGGCCTTTTTCATGCCAAACTCTTTTGAGTGTATTTTATTGTAGGTTTTAGTATCTGTAGTTTTACGCTTCATACACTTTTATTTTGCAAGCTATGATCAAAATACACTGTGGCAGGGTCACAAGTCCCACTGACAGCTCAAATATACAAGAAAAAGATGCCAATATCCCTCCTCTTTACTGAATTTGTTATTAATACAGGTTGACATGGTCATTCAGCTAAATGTTAACAAGGCAAAAAAAAGAGCATTAGCGACTTACTCGGATAGAAAACAATTTTAGTTATTTTTAGGCCACCCCATTTGGGCTGCCTACAAAATCTAAATTTTTTTGATGGCATTAACAGACAATAATAGGCTATAAAAAGTAAAGGTTAGTCCCCATTTTCACTTTGACAATATGCTCTATCAAGTTGCAGCTGGAGGTAAGGGCTTAGCACTAAGATTTCCTGCTGGTCTGTTCCGATATCTCTTCTTCCTTGGGAAAAGGCTTAAAGGGTTTACGAATGAGAGAAGCATATTTTTGGAATGATATGAATGCTAGAAACATTCATTGTAATCTTCCCAACTATCATCTTTTTTAGGCTGCCTGCATGAGTGCTTGTATAACCAAGAACTGATTGAAGTTACTCGTTGAGGCTCCTCCTCATGTAATTACATTACCTTCTCTTCTTGGTCTAGGTAGACTCCTATGGCCTCCACTTCCCCTATATGGTGTCATCTTCACCTAAAGCTTTATTTTTACATGGATCCCTCTGTGATTTCAATATCCTCTATTAGATGGTGGATTGCATTTGGTTTTTGTATGCATAGCTCTTAATCAAGAACTTGATTCAAATAATAATTCACATGCATTGTAATTACAGATATTCAAGTCATTTACTCACTTGTTCTTGGCAAGATTACTATAATATCTGAAAAAAATCCTCATTCCATGATGCTTTGATGGATGTCCATACCCTGTTCCAAAGCTCCTATTTTGGCACAGGAAGGGAGGATGCTGGCGAAGGTTGTGGAATTTGGCTTTACAATTGCCAATTGCATTTTCTTAAAAGTTTCTAAAGCCTTTTAAACAAATCCATTTTTTCCATATCCTGCAATTATTGCATTCCATGAGATGACATCTTTTTCAGGTATGCTTTCAAATAGTTCACGTGCCTTGTTGATGCTTCCATTTTTGGATGCATATCCATTAAGGCAGTTGCTACTATAATATCTAACAAAATTCCTTTATCATTTATACTTGCAATAGGGAGAGAAGGAGAGATAAAAGGATTTTTTTCAAAAATCTTTAGAAACTTTCAAGCAAATGCAATTGGCTAACTTTTTCCAGCATTCTCCCTGCCTGTGCCAAAATAGGAGAAATAAATGGATTTTTTCAAAAATATTTAGAAACTTTCAAGCAAATGCAATTGGCAGGTGTAAAACCAACTTTTGCCAACATTCTCCCTGCTTGTGCCAAAATAGGAGAATTGGAACAGGGTATGGACATCCATCAAAGCATAAAGGATAGAGGAATTTTTTTAGACATTGCAGATGCAACTGCCCTGATGGACATGTATGCAAAATGTGTGCATGCAGCCATGCTTGCGTTAAAAGCACTGTTCAAGCCCTTGGTCCTCACATTGAATATCAGACCATTGACACTGTTGAACTGATAAGTCATAAAAAAATACTAGCCCAACAAGCAGGGGTCAACAGAAGCATATTCTTGCTCTTAAAATAGTTTCATAATCTCTCAGGCCTCAATCCACACATCAGAGTACTTTACAAGGGTGACCTTATTGCCATCATCTTTGATGACATTATCAAGATGCAGTAGACCCAATGTAAGGATTATTTTCACTTTTATGAACAATTGAACTCTTGAAGGATGAAAATATAATTTAATATTAAATTTATAAACTTCATCATGACTAAACTTCAAATTAAACTCTCCAATGATGAAACAATAGTTTATAAACTTCATCATGACTAAACTTCAAATTAAAAAATTTATGAACTTCATCATGATTAAGCTTCAAATTAAACATGGGGCATCCTATGATACAAGGGTCCATATGTTATCATCCCACCTCTGGTTATTACTTTCTTCAGGATTATAGTCATGGGAGTCACTTAAAAGATATGTCTCCAAATCTTGTATCATGTGCAAGATGATTTCTTCTTCTTCAACCATTTTGGTTGAATCATCACTGCCACTTAGCAACTCTCTCCACAACTCTTGCAGCTTGTGCCTTTCTATGTCAGATAACACTGGAGAATTATGTATCTGATGTTAGAGAATCAATTTGACATGGATGTAGGGTAGTGCCAGCATGCTCTGGTTTCCAGTATAATCCTGCCAAGTTTACTACGTTCTCTAATGGAGTTGTTCGGCTCGTATTGCTTCGTTCAACATAAAGAAGCTTCCACTGGCTATAAGATTGACATGGTATCCTCCCAATAGATGCCAAGGACTTTTCATCTCTTAAATTATTGTTTATGATGCTTCATTCATTGAGAAGAAGATTGTATGTCCATATTCCTGACTAGATACTATTGTTGCTGGTGCTTGGCACTGGAAAATAATATCATTGGTAGAAATATTTTCTGATAGCCTTGGTAAAAACAGAAACCCAAAATTATGTAATCAAAAACTGGAGTTGACTTGATGTCACACAGTGTTTGATGTTACACAAATCAATACTCTATCATATAAAATCTATTTCACATCAGAAAAGATTGTTTTCTTCTTACGATTTGCATCCACCTACTACTTCACAAGAATACACTAAATATAAATACTGATTACTGACATAAAAGTTTTATCACAAATGCACAAGTACCATAGCAATGCGACATATTGTAGTTCCCATGTTAACAAAGCCAGTGACATTTAGATATGTCGACTGAAACATAGAAAAAAACTAATAGGACCGGGGAATCGCATAGAAAAACTCTAGAGAGTGCTTGCTTTCATTTTCTCCTAAATATTTACATACTATGCTGCTTTTGACAAAAGAAGCATTGCATAAATGAAAACTAGCAACTCGACCATGGTCTTCTATTGTGAAGAGCCTTTCAATAAGAATGTCATCAATCCTGCTACAATGTTAACCGTCATGGGAAAATCAGGGCCTACCATTGTCTGACAAACTAGTGAATATTAAACTACACGCTAGAATCTAATTTTGTGAAAAATGAGCAAATTGGTGAGAAAAGTTAGCCTTCACGGGAAAATCAAGGCCTACCATTGTCTAAAAAATTAGTGAATATTAAACTACACGCTTGAATCTAATTTTGTGGAAAATGAGCAAATATTGCAGAATTTGGCTTTAAACCTGACAATTGCACTTGCTTGGAAATTTCTAAAGCCTTTTCAACATCAACAATTCCATTTTGTGCATATCCTATAATCATTGCAGTCCATGAAATCACATCTCTTCGAGGCACCTTGTCAAACACTTCACGTGCCTTGTCTATGCTTCCACATTTTGCATATATGTCTACCAAGGCTATTGCAACTACAACATCTAAAAAATTCCTCTATCCTCTATGCTTTGATGGATGTCCATAATCTGTTCCAAAGCAACTATTTTTGTACAGGCACGGAGAATGGTAGAAAAGGTTATGGAGTCTGGATTTACACTGTCTCCATAACTTAATGTAATAGTACGTCTCAATAATTTAATATAAGGAGTGATGAATGGTTTAATGAAATAATAAGAAAACTACAACTTCTATCAATGGCAATTTTAAAGGTAACTTATACCACAACCCCTGCAATATACATGGGTTTAGCCGATATTTGTGCATAAATCTGACAGGGTGTTATAAGCACCATTCCATACAAAGCGTATATTAATTCATTGATTTCTAAATATGATAACTAGAAGCGGTATACAGGGGATATAATATAGAGTAATTCCAATCCTACTCTATACATGGCTAAAACCGTATGGTTATAATTACAAAACGACATGCTTATGGCAAAAACCATAATGGTATAATTGCATAAAAAAGAAACAGAAGAAGACACTATCAAATTAAGAGACTAGATATAGTAGAGCAAGAAAAGGGCGTACATTTATCTTATGTTTTATCATTTATCAGTGCTACAATTGAAAATAATATAGGATGGGGAAACATGTTGACCAGCAATGGTTCCTTGCTCAAATTGCGTACTGTTGGATGTACCTATCAATTTTGCGGTAATTGTACTTAGATACGGCTCTGTTAAATTCCATGTTCATTGAAACTACACCTTACCAACTTGTCTTGATGTTTCAATCTACATAAAATTCTCTATATAATAATGCCTGTTAAGATTTCCTATTTGTAAATTCACTGAGTTCATCTCAACTTTGTTGATTAGTGTGATTCGATATTACTTCCCAAAATTTTGCTTCAGTTGGTTTGTAGCTTGAATAGTCATTGTTAGAAATTTCTATAACCACAAAATATAAAATATATAGAAATGATGAAAAGGAAAGGAATATGAAG
This sequence comes from Sequoia sempervirens, assembly GCA_007258455.2. Taxonomy (NCBI): domain Eukaryota; kingdom Viridiplantae; phylum Streptophyta; class Pinopsida; order Cupressales; family Cupressaceae; genus Sequoia; species Sequoia sempervirens. The sequence goes on along the minus strand of VDFB02270651.1, from coordinate 598,032,145 downwards.
TGCACTGTGCATTAAGTGTCATTCACATTGAATTTGTTTTGGGGGTAGATTTTGGGTTTACAGTTTACCTTCTGGAATTTGGTTGGCATTTAGGTTAGGAATTCATGCTAAGAAAAGAAAATTTCAAGAATATACTTGTCTAAAAATAAGGTGCTATGATCATACATCTTTGTAAGGAAAGCTAAGGTGCATAACTAGCTCTCCTAATGTCAAAACCTTAGGGAAAAATGCAGAGGTGACTTTAAATTTTCAATTACAGTCCAATTAAGATACACTTGAAAGAAATAACAAAGACAAAGAAATTAACATACACAGATGAACACCAGATTTATGTGGGAAAACCCTTACGGGAGAAAAACTCACCACACCAAAAAAAGCCTCTTTGTATTACAGTAATGGAAATTACATACAAAGATTAGACTTATCTTTCTGATGTCAATTTATAGCAGCAGATTCAATGATCAACCTTGTACAAAACATCTCATTTACAATGCACTCTCAATTGAATTCACACACACTGATCACCTGCTGAACTGTTCACAATCTTCAATCTCTGAGTATATCCATTTCATCCATGGTCTGTTGAACTTCCTCACAGGAATGGCTACAACAGTCCAACTACTAGCGGTTCCCATTCTACTTCTCTGATTGGTTGAAGACACACCACATAGGACAATCTTCCAATTGGTCAAAAGCATTCAAACAATATTCGCATGTCGGTGAGACACTAGCCGTGTCTCCCCAATGCCACAAGGCTCAACTGTCGATATCGGCAAGAGTCATCACCTTCGGCAAGACATTATACCGAATGAAAAATCATCTTGTGAATCTCTATTGCCAAGAGTTCTCCTATCACCAAGAGTCTCATAGATCTTTATGTCATACCGATATTCATCAAGCAAAGCTATCGACGAGACAAGCCATATCGCTGAGACGTCATACCGATGATCATCACATGTAGCGCTATCGACAAGACCATCACTATTCGGTGAGAGGTCATACCAATATTCATATCCATCAGTGAGACTATTTCTATTCGGTGAGAGTCATAACGAGCCCTCAAGTCATACCGATATGAACATTTGTCAGCAAGACTTAGGTTGTCGCTAAGAGTCACTTCGCAGGTTCCAAGTCACCCCGATGACTTCGAGTGGACACCCATCGGCGAGACAACCATCTGTCGCCAAGAGTTCTTATCGATTCTTCATGCTTCTCCTCGAAACCACTTGTCACCCAGAGTCTCCTCGACATCTGATAAGAGTAACCTGTTGGCCAGACCAACCCACTTGGCAGAGGGTTACACCGAACACAACAAGTCACAGTGATAGCACTAGTCGGCAAGACAACAACAAGGTCTTGGTGACCTGAACCTTCCATAAGGTTACACAACTGCTAGTTGACTAGACAGTAGGGATGTCACACCGAATTTGCTCTTTCAGAGGTTTCAACCTGTGAGATTGAGGTACACAATTCCAACAAACTCCCACTTGACGAAGATCACATAGGCACCTCCAGAGCACAACAAAACTACTGGAATTCATGGGCACTAAGGTCCATTGATCTGGCACACCACTTGAACTTGTTTGTGCTCACTAACTTTGTCAATGCATCTGCAACATTCTCCAAAGTATCCACTTTTTCTAAAGAGACCTTTCCATCCTCCACCATATCTTGTACAAAATGATACTGTACATCTATATGTTTTGTCCTGGCATGGAAAGTAGGATTCTTTGCCAAACAAATAGCACTCTAACTATCAGTAAATTGTTACTTGCTCTGCATCAAAACCAATGTTAGAACACAAACGTTTTAACTAGATTGCTTCTTTATAGGCGTGTGTTGTTGCCATGTATTCTGCCTCTGTAGTGGACAGAGCGACTATAGCCTGAAGCTTACTCATCCAACTCACTGCACCACCATTCAACATGAAAATATATCCACTGGTGGATCTTCTATTGTCAATGTCCCCTGCCCAATCAGAATCCACATAGCCTTGAATGCTGAGAGTCCTCTATGATTCAACCAAGTTCCTGTGGTAACACAAATCATATTTTGAAGTGCCCTTCAAATATCTAAATACTCTTTTCACAATATCCCAATGTGATCTTCCAGGATTAGCCATAAACTGACTAAGTACTCCCACTGCTTGGGAAATGTCTGGCCTTGTACAGACCATTACATACATTAGACTGCCAACCGCACTAGCATAAGGCACACTGGTCATGTCCTTCATCTCAATAGGATATTTTGGACAGTCTTCAACAAATAGCTTCGTTCCCTGCAAAACTGGAACAACTACCTGCTAGCAATCATTCATACAAAATCTCTCTAGAACAGTCTTAATATACTTACTTTGACTGAGCCAAGGTTTTCTACTCTTCCTATCCCTAGTTATTTCCATTCCCAGAATATAATTTTCTACACCAAGATCTTTCATTTTGAACTTTGCAAACAACTGAGACTTAAAATCAAAAATCATTAACTTACTATTGCCTATGAACAACATATCATCAACATAGAGAGTAATAATAAGAACTCGATCACTTTTAGCTTTGTAATACACACAATGATCAGATTTTGATCTTACAAATCCCATTGACAAAACAAAAGAGTCAAACTTCTGGTACCACATTCTAGGAAACTGCTTTAATCCATGCAGAGATTTTTTCAACTTGCAAACCAATCTTTCTTTACCTTTCTCCACAAAGTGCTCAGGCTGGGACATATAAATCTCTTCTTCATGATCACCATGAAGAAATGTTGTCTTCACATCCATCTGTTCGACCTCTAAGTCATACGCTACTGTAAGTGACAAAAAAAATCTAATGGATGTCAGCTTAGCTACAGGAGAAAAAATTTCTACATAATAAATTCCCTCTACCTGGGAATAACCCTTCGCAACCAACCTCGCCTTATATTTTTCCACACTGCCATCCAGACCTATTTTCTTTTTAAATACCCATTTGTAGCCAACAACTTTTCTGCCTTTAGGCAAGGGCACCAAACTCCAAGTATCATTTTTTTTTAATGATGCCATTTCTTCATTCATGGCTTCCAACCAAGAGTTTGAATCAAACATTCTAAATGCCTCTTTCACAGTCTTAGGGTCATTAGTGCTAGAAATTAAAGCATAGACACAAGTAAAATCTATAAAAGTGAACCCATACCTATCAAGTTGCTTTCTTTCACGAGTTGACCTCCTCATTTGTTGAGGCTGAGGTTGTTCTTATTCTTCAAAACTCTCAAAACTACTTGAGCTCTCCTCAATTTCAGGTACATTTTGAATTTTTAGTTCCTCTTTATCCAGTGTCGGAGGAATTTCAACTACATCCTTTTTGTTTTCTGATTTTGTCTATGACGGTAGATCCAAGGTAGAAGGCTTCAGCTCATGAAAGATAACACTTCTACTGTATAGAACCTTCTCTGTATCAGGATTCCAAAACTTGTATCCTTTTATGCTAGCATTGTAGCCAATAAAAATACATTTAACAGCCTTGTTCTCCAATTTAGATCTATTCTCAATTGGCACATATGCATATGCCTCATAGCCAAAAACACGAATGTGTCTCAGAGAAGGCTTCTTATCAAACCATGCTTCCAAAGGTGTTTTCTCAACAAGAGCAAAATTAGGAGAACAGTTTATCAAGTAACATGTTGTAGCAACTACCTCAGCCCAAAACTTCTCCTCCAAGCCAGCACTGTTCAGCATACTTCGTGCTCTTTCCATCACTATCCTGTTGAACCTTTCTACAACTCCATTTTGCTGTGGAGTGTAAGGTGTAGTTTTGTGTCTTTTAATCCCATGATCTTTATAGTACCTCTCAAAATCATCAGAACAAAACTCATTGCCATTGTCAGTCCTTAAACACTTTTTTTTTTTCTAGTCTAATTTTCTACAAGGTTCTTAAATTCCTTAAACCGACTGAACACTTTTGATTTACTTTTCAAAAAATAAACAAATGCTCTTCTCAAATAATCATTAATGAACAATACATAATATCTTGATTTAGACAAAAAAGGAACATTCACTAGACCAAAAACATCAAAATGAATGTAATCAAGTAAACCAGAAGACTTGTGAGGACTGGAGTAAAATGAAACATGGTGTTGTTTACCATATATACAATGTTCACAAAACTCTAATTTGAGGTTACAATCATCGAGCCCCTCAACAAATTTTTTATTCTTCAAGGTTTTTAAACCTTTCTCTCCAATGTGGCCTAGCCTATGATCTCAGAGCAGTCTTTTCTGCTGGAAGTTTAACTTCCATAGAGTTTACACTATCAGGAACTTTTTCCTCTTTTCCCCATGAGTAGCTTTCTATGATTTTGCAGAGACACTATTGCATTGCACAACATGTGCATCTAGCTTATACAAGGTACCAATACAAGCACCCCTTACTAGCACCATAGAGCCTCTAGTCATCTTGCAACCATTTCCAGAGAACATGACTTGCACTCCAATATCATTCAACTTACTAACAGAAAGTAGATTTCAAGCTAGACCTGGTATATGCATTACATCATTGATTCCCTTCACTCTTCCATTAGGGAATTGAATTCTAACTCTTCCACGGCCAACTATTTCCAAAGATGAATCACTTGCCAAATACACCTTTCCACCATTGTATTTTTCATACTTCGTGAACCAATCTCTATGAGATGTCATGTGGAAAGATACTCCAGAATCAATCAACCAACATCATCTAATGCCTGTGTAGCCAAGGCTGCAATGAAGGCGTCTGCATCACTCTGAGAAGAATCATTATCAGAATAATTCTTATCCTTCTTCTTTTTCTCCTCTTTACAATCCTTTCAGACATGACCAGGTTGTCCACAATTCTAGCACTTCACCTTAGACTTCTTGCCAGGAGACTTTGATCTCCCTTCTGATTTAGATTTGGACTTTTTTTCCTTCTTCTTGCCTTTTTCTTTCGATCTGCCTCTAACAACAAGAGCCTCCTTCGCCATCTCAGAAGATTTCCTTCTCATCTCTTCTAATAACAAAGAAGCAACAACATCTTCCATCTTAAAAGTTGATGTTGTACTCTCAATAGTCATCACCAAGTGATCCCAAGAATCTGGCAAAGAACATAATAATAGCATACAACGATCTTCTTCATCAATCTTCACACCCACAAATGTTAACTGTGCAATAAGCATGTTGAAAGTGTTCAAATGATCAGCAATGGACCCTCCCTCCTACATTCTCAAAGAGTACAGCTTTTTCCTCAAAAACAATTTATTCACCAAGGACTTGCCCTGATAAATAGTCGCCAGTCTTTTCCACAAGGAAGATGCAGTCTTTTCTTCATGAACATTCAAAAGAACAAAGTCTGGTAAACAGAGCCTTATCAGCCCCTTAGATTTTCTATCTGCAAGGTCTCAATCCTCTTGCTTCATTCCTATAGGCTTCGTTCCAGACACAACAATCCAAAGATCACGATCAACTAGAAGATCTTCCATTTTAAGTTTCCACAACTCAAAATTGCTACCATTGAATTTCTCAATTTCAATCTTTCCTGATGTGCTTGCCATCTTAACTTGTAATTCAAATTACTAGAACTTCTACAAAACTCCCACTAAATAGAATTGACACAAAAAACTCAATGTACCCACAAGGATAACACAACTGGCTAGGCTCTGATACCACTTGTAAGGAAAGCTAAGGTGTAGAACTAACTCTCCTAACATCAAAACCTCAGGGAAGAATCCAGGGGTGACTTTAAATTTTTAATTACAGTCCAATTAAGATACACTTGAAAGAAATAACAAAAATAGAGAATTTAACATACATAGATGAACACCAGATTTACGTGGGAAAACCCTTATGGGAGAAAAACCCACCACACCAAGAAAAGCCTCTTTGTATTACAGTAATGGAAATTACATACAGAGATCAAACTTATCTTTTTGATGTCAATTTATAGTAGCAGATTCAATGATCAACCTTGTACAGAACATCTCATTTACAATGCACTCTCAATTGAATTCACACACACTGATCACCCACTGAACTGTTCACAATCTTCAATCTTTGAGTATATCCATGTCGTCCATGGTCTGTTGAACTTCCTCACAGGAATGGCCGCAACAATCCAACTGCTAGCGGTTCCCATTCTGCTTCTCTGATTGGTCGAAGACACACCATGTAGGACAATCTTCCAATTAGTCAAAAGCATTCAAAAAACATTCGCATGTCGGTGAGACACTAGCTGTGTCTCCCCGATGCCACAAGGCTCAACTATCAATATCGACAAGATTCATCACCTTCGGTAAGATGTTATACCGAATGCAAAATCATCTTGTGAATCTCTATCGGCAAGAGTTCTCCTATAGCCAAGAGTCTCATAGATCTTTATGTCATACCGATATTCATCGAGCAAAGCTATCGGCGAGACAAGCCATATCGCTGAGATGCCATACCGATGATCATCACATGTAGCACTATTGGCAAGACCATCGCTATTTGGTGAGAGGTCATACCGATATTCATATCCATCGATGAGACTATCGCTATTCGGTGAGAGTCATAACGAGCCCTCAAGTCATACTGATATGAACATTTGCTGGCAAGACTTAGGCTATCGCTAAGAGTCACTCCGCAGGTTCCAAGTCACCCCGATGACTCTGAGTGAACACCCATCGATGAGACAACTATCCATCGCCAATAGTTCTTACTAAGTCTTCATGCTTCTCCCCAAAACCACTTGTCACCCAGAGTCTCCCTGACATCCGATAAGAGTAACCTGTCGGCCAGACCAACCCACTCGGCAGAGGGTTACAACGAACACAACAAGTCACAACGATAGCACCAGTTGGCAAGACAACAACAAGGTCTCGATGACCTAAACATTCCACAAAGTTACACAACTACTAGTCGGCTAGATAGTAGGGATGTCACACCAACTTTGATCTTTCAGAGGTTTCAGCCTGTGAGATTGAGGCACACAATTCCAACAATCTTAATTAGTTCCTTTGATATAACTAATTTCTAATCTTCATAGATAATAATTCTTCCAATGCATGTGTATCAACACATCAATGGATTATAATTTTAGCATACTAAAAACTAAGAACATATCATCTCATTACAAAAGAAGGGCCCATTTCTACCATCACAAAATTATATTAGTATCAAATTGAAATGTACAATAGAACATAGCTTATCACTAAAAAATCTTTTGGAAAATTAATTCTATGCTATATGGTATCCATCATACCTACATATCAGCTTACACTCAGGTCCTTGTCAATGCGTTGACTAGAAAGAACTTCACCCATCATTTTTTAGGTAAGAAGTAATGAAGCTTTGTAACATGCAACTTACACTACTTGGGGACAAATCACACAATCCACATTGTCAACTTGAATCAAATGGGTGGCACTTGTCAATTCAAAGTGATCAAATTATGCGAGAGAAAATTGTTTAGTAGAATTACCTTTAGATGTGTTGTCATGGCTTTCTACGATCATAAACTATGCACAAAATGGATTTGTTGAAAAGTCCTTGGAAACTTTCAAGCAAATGTAATTGACATGTATAAAGTAAGTCTCAAAAACCTTTGCCTACCTCAATTTTTCTTGAATAGGAGCTCTATATTAGGGTATGACATCTATCACAACATAATGGAAGGGGATTTTCTTAGATGCTATAGATCCAATTTTAACTATTAATCTCTCCTCTCTCAATATCTACTCTCCCTCTCTCTATTGTAAACATAGGATGGGCCTATTGGTAATGAAGCATGATTATCTTCATCATTAAGAGGTTTTGTTTTGGTCATGTTTGGATCCTTGTAAGAGGATGCATTGGTAATTTGAAGCTATTACTTCTCCATTGAGACATTTGTTGTGAAAACATCATATGTTAAATGGCCTACCAATAGACCTCATATATTGTAAAATGCATACAAAAAAATGACCAATTTTTTTCTTAATATTAAAAATACTTATTTAATGATTTTGTAATAATCATGCATTTTAATTTGGTCTAATATGTCTTCATCTTTTTGTCAAATATCATAATATAGCTATATATTAATCATAATTGTATTATAAAATATTATTATATATAAAATATACTTATTTAATGTTAGTAATTACTATTTATAATAAAAATATTAGTAATATTTGTATTATCAATAATTGTAGTTATTAGTAATATTTGTATCGTTAATAATTATAGTTATATATAACATAATATTATACATATAAATAAATATAATATTATTAATAACTCTTTTATTATAATTATTAATATTAAATTTAAAATAAGTATATTATATATATCGTATTAATTTCTAATTTATACTTATATAATATATTCATAATTATAAAAAATAGTTATAAATAATATTATATATATGTATATAACTCTTTCATCTTTATATGCTTATCTCTTCCATCTCTATATATCCCTCTCTCCTGTCAATCTTGGTTGGATGCCTATAAGTGGATTCATAGTTTATTTGAAGCTATCACTTCTCTATTGAGACCTTTGTTGAACAAACATCATTTGCTAAATAAAAGACCTGAATTCTCCCTAATTGACCTTCCACACTTCTCTCTCTCTCTCTCTCTCTCTCTCTCTCTCTCTCTCTCTCTATCTTTGTTCTTTATGTCTCACTTTTTTCTCCGTCTTCTTACCCCTCTCTCTGTCTTAACCTTCCCCCTCTATCTCTCTCTCTTTCTATCCCTCCCTCTCTCTCTCTATTGCAAACATAATGTGAACCTATCGATAATGGAACATGATTATCTTTCTAATTGAGGGGTTTTGTTTCAATCGTTTTTGGATCCCTATATGAGGGTGCCTACCAATTGACCTCATCTATTGTAAAACTTATGAAAAAAAATTAGACCATGACCTTCCACACATCTTCAGCATATCCATTGCACACCAAGGTGTGATCGCTAGTTTATATTGTTTATTATTTTTATATTTCAAAAGTATATGTAAATCCTTGAACATAAAATAAATGATATTTTATTATATAGTTAATGTGAATTTTTCATAGTTTATAAAAATGTATAAGAGTATTTCTAGATTCAACCATGTAAGTAGTTTTGTCTACATTTTAGATCACACTTAGTGATTCATAAATATACATACTAATTTCTATTAGTAAGTGAGTACTAAAGAAAATACCACTTTTTGGTTGGCATATATTTGTTTAATTGTCGATTTTTTAAAGATTAAATTATTGATGCTTTTAATATTCTCTAGAACTAAATATTTAAATTAATTTGAGTTTTTTTTTCAAACTTCTCAATTTAGAATCATATATTTGAACATTTTAGTTTAAATGAGTATGACAATGATTAATGAGAGATAAAGAGAGCATAAAATTAGTGTTTAAAATTCGACTCCTCTTGAGTGAGAAGTAAAAAAAGGGAGATTTTTTTTGTATTAAGTATAGTTTATTAACAAAAATAGCATAATCAACAATTTTTACACTTAATTAGCTCATAACAGATATATAATACTTGAATTAAGAGAGTATATATTGTTATAATTGTGAAAAACATGAGCCACAGGATCAAACAGCGAACAAAGAAACCTTCCACGCAAGATATTTGTAACAATATATGCAGTATTCCTCAATAAGAAAAAGCTACTGAATGAACCTCAAGAAACTTCAAGGAAAAAAATTCCTCAAAGGTTGAGATTTCGAGAGAAAAATCTCTAGAGTTTAATATGAGGGTTGAGTCCTTATAAGAGAAAAACCCTAAACGAGAAAGGGATTAAATCATGACAAGTGTCAATGTTATGAAATAACTTGCACAATGGAAGAATATGATATGAAATATGCTGAAAATACTTGATAATAACTGAGAATAACAAGCCACTTCGAGGGGGCAAACCTCCAAATATCTCTAATGAGAACACACTTCACAACTTGATGATGAAATAAGACTCACAACCTCCTATATATACCTATTTATGCCAAGGATATCACCTAGGCCGACTTAGACACACCTATATAAGACTTAGGCCGACCTAAACAACTAAATAACAATATACTAATGATAATATGACTTAATAGAGAGTTAAGATAGCCACAAGCCGACTATTCATAACCCGATGTACAATAATATTAAGGGCGTAGCATGCCCCCCTTCTTCAAAGAAGCATTGTCCTCAATGCTAATCAAGTTTGGAAACTTTTGAATGAACTCCCCATCTTCCCATGTGGCATCTTCAACTGGTAAATTCTTCCATTGGATGAGATACTCAGTGATAGTTCTATTCCTCAGCTTCTTTGTGCGTGTTTGATGAATGCACTCTGGTTCCAAAATGATTCTCCCTTCTTCATCCAGCTCGAAAGTGTTGTTTGAGTGGGAATATTATGCCCAATTACCTTCTTCAAACAGGAAACATGAAAAACTGGATGTATCTTTGTTGTAGGTGGCAACTCAAGCTTGTAGGCAACACTACCGATCTGCATGATTTGGTATGGACCATAATACTTTGGTGACAACTTATTATTCTTTCTTTGCTGCTTTAGTGAGATTTTCTTATAAGGCTGCAATCGCAAGAAGACCCAATCCCCAACTTCAAAACTTCTTTCACTATGATGTTGGTTTGCCTGTTGTTTCATTCAATTTTGTGCCATGGCTAAATTCTCCTTGAGTCCTGAAATTACTTGTTGTTGATGAAGCAAGTGGTCTTCTCTTGCTGAACTCTTGGGGACACCTTAATGATGATGTGATGGAAGGAGGATGATATCCATAGAAGTGCCAAAAATGGAGACATTTTTGATGAGCTATGAAAAGAAGTGTTATACCACCATTCCGCAAGTGGTAGCCGATCTACCCACTGAGATTGTTTCTTTGAAGTGAAACAACGTAGATATCCTTCCAAACACTTATTAACAACCTCGTTTGCCCATCCGATTGAGGGTGGTATGAAGAGCTAAGAGCCAATTGAGTACCCAAACATGAGAATAAATCTTTCCAAAAGTGACTAGTGAAGATAGGATCATGATCACTAACAATAACTTTAGGTGTACCATGTAGCTTTTGGATATTCTCCAAAAAAGCTTTAGCCACTACACTTGTTGTAAAAGGATGTGCTAATGCAATGAAATGTGCATATTTAGTGAGCCTATCAACCACCACCATGATGACATTATGACCTTTAGATTTGGGAAGCCCTGTGATGAAGTCCATGGATATCTCTTCCCAACGCTGGCTAGGAATAGATAAGGGTTGCAAGAGACCTGGTGCCTTAATTGTCTCCCCTTTATGCCTTTGACACACCAAACATTCAGCCACAAATTTTTGAACATCACCCTTTAGCCCTTCCCAAAAGAAATCTTGCTTGACTCGATGATATGTCTTCAAAAATCCTGAATGACCACCCACTGGAGACTCATGCAACTCTGTGAGAATCTTGATTTTAAGGTTGGAATTCTTGCAGAGATACAAACGCTCTTTATACCAAAGAGTATCTCCCTTCCAACAAAACTTATCTGAACTACTAGGATCACTTTTTAATTGCTCAATGAGATTACTAGTCGCAACATCATTTTGCCACTCTGCTTTGGCTTCCTCCACCCAATTTGCTTGTAATATTGAAAGGGCACACAATAAGGCTTCATCTTTCTCATCCTTCCTTGACAATGCATCTGTGACAATATTTTCTTTCCCTTTCTTATATAAAATCTCAAAGTCATATCCTAACATCTTAGTGACCCATTTTTGTTGCTCTTGAGGAAGATATTCGTTGTTCAAAAAATATTTTTAGGCTATCATGATCTATCTTAACCTTGAAATGTCTACCCAATAGATAAGGCCGCCATTGTTTCACTGCATGGAGTATTGCTAGCATTTCCTTCTCATAAATAGGTTTTAGTAGATTCTTACCTTTTAATTGACAACTCTCAAAAGCAATTGGTCGACCTTCTTGCATAAGCACTGCTCCTATCCCATTTCCAGAAGCATCACATTCCACAATGAATTCCTTGGTGAAGTCAGGAGTGGAAAGTACCGGAGTTGAACACATAGCCTCCTTCAATCTCTCAAATGCTATATTGGCAGACTCATTCCAATGAAAAGAATCCTTCTTCAATAGAGTGGTGAGAGGTGCTGCTATACTACCATAATTCTTCACAAATCTTCTATAGTACCCTGTCAATCCCAAGAATCCTCTCAGTTTCTTAATGGTTTTTGGAATAGGCCATTCCATGATAGCCTTAATTTTGTTAGGGTCCACCTTTACTCCTTCATGTGAAACTATGTGTCCCAAATACTCCACCTCTGTAAGACCAAAAGCACACTTGGATGGCTTAGCATAGAGTTTATGATCTTCAAGTATTTGTAATGCTTGGTCCACATGTTGCAAATGTTCTTCCCAAGTCTTGTTGTAAATCAATATATCATCAAAGAATACTAATACAAACTTTCTCAAGAACTTCTTAAAAATGGAATTCATCAAACTTTGGAATGTAGATGGTGCATTGGTAAGACCAAATGGCATCACCAAAAATTCATAATGACCCTCATGAGTCCGAAATGTTGTCTTACAAATATCTTCCTCCTTAATCCGAATTTGGTGATAACCAGATCTAAGATCTAACTTGGTAAAAAACATAGCTCCATTTAATTCATCTAGCAAATCATCAATGACTGGAATTGGAAACTTATCTTTAATGGTGTACATGTTGAGCACTCTATAATCTGGACACATGCGCCAAGTATCATCCTTCTTATGTACCATCACCACCGGCGAGGAGTAAGCACTTTGGCTATGCCTAATGATTCCTGCCTCTAGCATCTCTTCAACAATTTTTTCTATCTCACTCTTTTGTATGTGTGGATACCTGTAAGGCCTGATGTTCGGTGGTGGCTCCCTGGGACTAATTGTATGGCATGATCATGATCCCTCTTAGGAGGAAGTCCTTTAGGCATATCTCCAAGAACAACCGAAAGTGACGATCAATTATAGCTTGCAACTGGATGAGTAGGAGTAATAGATTGAGAGACTTCTAATGAACATAGTTGGGCCACAAATCCATCCACTCCTTTCTTAAGCAACTTTTGCATTTGATGAGAGCTTACCATTTGTGGAGATTTTTCCTTCAACCCCCTTAGCTCTACTAGCCTTCCTTCTAATTGAAATCTCATGAATAGTTCTTGGAAGTTCATCTCAATTGTTCCTAATGTAGTAAGCCATTGTACTCCCAAAACAATATCTGCTGCACCCATGGATATCACATACATTGGGGTATCAAGTTGATAATCTCCCATGGATAATTTAATGCTATGACACTTCCCTGAACAACTAACTGTACCACCATCTGCAATCAAAACTTGAAACTCTGGAGCTGGATATATGAAACAATTTAGACGAGTAGCTAACTTTTTGTTGATGAAATTATGAGTACTACCTGAGTCGATCAACACTGTTACCTTCTGCTTCTTTAGGAACCCCACCACCTTGAGAGTTTGTGGAGCACTGAAACCTGAGAGTGCATGACAAGAAATTATTGGTTGAGAATCATGTGATTCTTCATTTGACTCCCTTTCATCTTCTAGTATGGGTTCCTCCTCTTCTTCCTCATTGGGACCTTCAATATAAAACAATTTCTTTTCACTACATTTATGTCCTCGACTGTATTTGCTATCACAATTGAAACACAAGCCTTTTGCTCTTTTCTCCTCAATTTGTTGTGGAGTCAACTTAGTAGGTTGTGTTGAATATCCTTTCTCTCTTGTCACATTAGCCCCTTGCTTCTTAGGAATCAAATATTTCTCCTCTACCCTGTGCTAAGATAAAAGACTCATTTATGGAACTAGGTCTAAACATGCGTACCTCATGTTGAATGTGATCCTTGAGACCACCCAAGAATAAATCATTCAAGTTTTCCTCCATAATTGAATCCACCCTTAAGGATAGATTTTGGAATTGCTGAATATAATCCTTAACTGATCCTGCTTTGTTGAAGTTTAGCTAGCTGGTGAAGAAGTTGTCTGTGACGCTATTGCTATATTGTGCTTGGAGTTCCTCTGTAAAAATTGACCATGAGACGGTGAGCCCCTTTTTACCTCGATGAGTGCAAAGCCAACGATACCAAATGAATTGATCCGGTTCTAAATATAAGGAAGCCATCGTGACCTTTTGTCCATTTGGGATTTGGTGTACTTCAAAAAAATTCTCCATTTGGTTTATCCATGTTAGAGGATCCTTACCATCAAACTTGCGCATATCCACCTTGGGAAATAAATTCCTAGATCCAATAGGAGTACTAAAGCTTGTGTTAGTAGTGGCTGACCTAGAATTCTCACCTTGGTCGCTTGAGAACTCCTTTCTTGATTCTGCTATGTAGGTGCTTAACATGTTTCGCATGTCCGACATATCTCCTCGTAGGTCACACATATCCATCTTAATTGAGGAAATTTCTTCCTTGACCTTATTGTTAATTGAGGAAATTTCTTCCTTGACCTTATTTATTTCTTCATTATGAGTAATATCCTCGATTGTTTCACCATCCTTATCAGGAGTCTTCCCCGGAGTGACAGCATTCTTTTTACCCCTTGTTGCAGGCCCTGTCATGATGGAAACCACTAATGTTGAAATAAATCACACAAATGAAAATTAAATTCTCTCAAATTTTTATTGTAATCTCCTTTATTATATCTTCAAAAACCCAATAAAAATCAGACTCCAATTCAACAAAATGTGCGAGATAAGTAGATTCCAAAAAAATAGTGTAGAAACCCTAATTCTGAAATAATTCGCTTAATTCTGCTCCAATTCTTCTAAAATCTGGACTGTAGCTTCTTCAATATGTTCTTCAAAAACCCTTTAAAAATCAGAAAAAAATTCGACAAATTCTGAAAGATATGCTCTTCCCAAAATCGCCTCCAAAATTGAGAAAAACCTTCCCTCTATGGTGCCAAGATCATGCTCTGATACCACTTGTTATGAAATAACTTGCACAATGGAAGAATATGATATGAAATATGCTGCAAATACTTGATAATAACTGAGAATAACAAGCCACTTCGAGGGGGAAAACCTCCAAATATCTCTAATGAGAACACACTTCACAACTTGATGATGAAATAAGACTCACAACCTCCTATATATACCTATTTATGCCAAGGATATCACCTAGGCCGACTTAGACACACCTATATAAGACTTAGGCCGACCTAAACAACTAAATAACAATATAATAATGATAATATGACTTAATAGAGAGTTAAGATAGCCACAAGCCGACTATTCATAACCCGATGTACAATAATATTAAGGGCGTAGCAGTCAACATCACATGAGATGAGACAAAATGATCTAATATTAGCTTAACTAATAAAAGCATCAAAGCACTCCTAAGTTTACCTTAAGTGCATAAGAATAAATTAGACTAATAATTAATTAATTAGCTAATGCATGATTACTCTAACACCCCCCTTAAGATGAAATTAGGGAGTAGCTAAAAACCCTAAAAGGAATACATGATGGGTCCTGAAAAACAAGGCCAAATAAGTTACCCATATACAAGGCCAAAAGAAGATGAGAAACCCAACTACCCCATAACCTACCTAGGTAAAAATGGAATAGTGGTTTTTAGAGGTGGCAAAACAAGCCAAAAAATGATGTGTAACTCAACTACCCATGTGTAGGGAGAGAGTGACACATGTAGCTGATGTATTTCACCACGTGTCCTCATTTTAAACCACACCTAATAAACCTAAGTAAGCTTAAATAATGTATAGGAAAAAAGAAATACCCCTAACATAAGGAAAATAAAAAACCTACAGTAACACTAATAACCCCTCTTAAGCAAAGCTTAGGTGGGTGTAAAGATGGGTCCCAAAAAATAAAGCCATGTTAGGTACCCAAGTACATAGAAATCAAGAAGAAGCAACCCTAGAAGAGGAATAGCCCCCCTAAATAGAGAGAGTAGAATGAAGGACTAAGAAGCCCCTCCTGATGTAGACACCTGTCGCACCCCAAGTAAAGCTCGTAGATGAAGGAATTTTCTCTCTATGAAGGGTTTAGTGAAGATGTACATAGTCTATTTTGATGTAGAACAATACTTAAGATCAATGATGCCTTCATTAATTAGCTCTTGAATGTAGTGCATATGAATCTCAATGTATTTCATCCTCTAATGATCAACTAGATTCCTTGAGATTTGTATTGCACTTTGATTATCACAAAAGATGAATGTAGGCTTTCTAACTGAAATACCAAACTCAATGAGAATATTCTAAAGCTAAATAGCCTCAGTGGTGGCAACCCCTCGATACTCAGCCTCTGTAGATGAAAGAGCAATTACAAATTTCTTCATGCTCGACCAACAAATTGGATCGGAACCAAGTGAGAAGCAACACCCTAAAGTAGACTTGTGATCTTGAGAATCGCCTTCCCAATCTAAATTTGTGTGTCCCACCAAGTCAATATCCATGCATGTTGCATATTGAATCCCATAATTGTGAGTACCTTGAATGTAGTGATGGATCCACTTAGTTTCTTTCCAATGCAACTCATGTGGCTTTTGCATGAATCAAAAGACCATGTCCACAACATATGAAATGTCAGATCTCGTATGAGTCAAGTAGATGAGACTTCCAACAAGTTTTCAGTACAAAATGCCATTAACCAAGGGTGAAGAACACTTAGCCTCAAGTTTGACCCCTGATAGAAATGGAGTTGGTGCAGGCTTACATTCAACCATGTGAAATTTGGAGAGCATAGCAAGTGCATACTTGGGTTGTCCAAGGAAGATTCCTGCAGATGATTGAGTAATCTCAATCCCCAAGAAGTAATGCAAAAGACCCAAGTCAAACATAAAAAAATATATCATGTAGAGCAATTTTCACTGCCTTGATGGTGGATGAGTGACTCCTTGTAATCAATAAGTCATCAGCATAGAGAATCAAGAAAGTGAGAGTGTCATCCTATTGTAGAATGTATACATTTGGATCAGAATGGAATCATTTGAACCCAACTGTCAGAAGGAAGGAGTCCATCTTGGCATACCAAGCTCGAGGAGCCTGTTTGAGGCCATAGAGAGACTTCTCAAGTCTACACACAAGTGAAGGATATTATATGAACCATTGTGGCTGCTCCATATAGATTTTCTCTTGAAGGTCACCATGAAGAAAGGAACTCTTCACATGGACATCTGATGAACTTATCAATGATGTGTTGTAGCTATAGCAAGGACAAGTCAAATGGAATTCATCTTAGAAATTGGTGCAAAAGTTTCAGAGTAGTCAATCCCAGGAACCTAGGAGAATCCTTTTTCTACCAAGCGAGCCTTGTGCTTGTCAACTAACCCATCTGCTACAAATTTTTTCTGATAAATCCACTTGCATTGAACAATTTTTCTTCCCTTAGGAAGAGGGACTAAATACCATGTGTGATTCCTCTCTAAGGAATTGAACTCTTCTTGCATTGCAGCATCCCACTCAGGAATACTAGAAGCTTCTCGAAAAGATTGTGGATCAAAAGCTGAATCAAAGAAGAGATGTGGAGCTTACTGAAACTATGATCATGTTCTTCTTGTGTTCGATGGATCACCAACCCGATCACCTACTGACTCCAATGTCTATCTATCCCAAAGAGTTGTTAAGGCTGGAGAATCTGGAGGAGTATCATCAACCTTTGAATGATGAATAGAAGAGGAATATGAATCCTCATCATCATTGTCACCATCTAAAGTAGAGGAAGAAGACTCCTCATCAATATTAGGAGGATTAAGATCATTTGAAGAACTATCATCGTGATGTGAAGTCTCCAATGTGATGGTAGATGGAGAAGTGGTAGGAGAAGAACTAGAAGAGCTCTCCTAAAAAAAAATGCTCCTCTCAATAAACAACTCATGAGTGGTGGGATGGAGAATCCTATAACCTTTGACATCATCTAGATGTCCAACAAATATACAAGGATTTCTCTATGGATCTATAGCCTTGTGTTTCTCTACTGGAATATGGGCCCATGCAAGAGAACCAAACACTTGAAAGTGCTTAACTATGGGTTTCTAACTAGTCCAAGCTTGAAAAGGAGTTACCCCCTTCACAGCTTTCTAAGGAACTCGGTTATGGATGTGACACACATAGTTGATGCCCTCTACCCTATACTGAGGTGCCAAATATTTGGAGTGTATCATACAATTTTCCATCTCCTTCAAGGGCCTATTCTTGCATTCTGTGACACCATTCTGCTAAGGACTATATGGAATTATGTGCTGCATGTTGATTTCTTTTGAAGCACAAAAGTGTTAAAACTAATTGTTAACATATTCTCCCCCATTATCTCTAATCAAAATCTTTATGAAATTCCTAGATTGTTTCTCTGCAAAAGCTTTGAAATCCATAAAATTATCAAAAACCTCATACTTATGTTTGACAAAATAGACCTGTGTATCTAGAAAAGTCATCAATAAATGTCAAGACATATTTGGCCTTACTGAAAGATGGTTGTGGAAATGGTCCTGCCAAGTCACTGTGTACCAACTCCAATAGATCTGTAGCTCTCCATGCTTTTCCTTTATAATATTTCTCCTTAGGATGCTTACAAAGAATGCATCCCTGACAAACTCCATTAGAAAATCAAACAGAAGGAAACCTTGAAACCATGTCATGTTGACTGGGTTGTTGCAAGTAACGATAGTTTAAGTGGGCAAATTGTTGATGCCACAAACAACTCACCTCATCTGCATGAGTGAATAAGAATTTCAAATGAGAGTAAGGAACAAAGTGAGAAAACTAATATAGTATGGACTGGTGATCTACTTTTCCCACAACAACTATAGACCCATTATGCATTTCATTGATTACCACTGTATCTGGAGTGAACTCAACTCACTTGCTAGAACCAGTGTGAGTGATTTGGTAAACAAATATGAGATTAGTTGAAAAATATGGAACACAAAGAACATCCTCAAATGTCCCTTCACCCACATCAACAAACCCTCTCCCATGCACTTCAATAGGAGTGTCATCGCCCATAAGTATGGTAGGCATAGAACATGGCTCCAAAGAGGTGAAACTATCCTCTAATGAGGTCATGTGGTGTTGAGCACCCAAGTCAATGATCCAAGACTCTGGTTGTGAAGCAACAACAACTAGGGCCTTTCCATTTCCTTTCCCCTTACTTTTGTCTATGTCCTTATAAGAACCTTATGATGAACTCTGTTTGACTAAATCAAGCACCTTGATATTATTCTTTTCTAGAAGATGTGAAAGGTGGTCAATTTGTTCTTTAAAAATTTATGTTCTCCAGGCCTCTTATAGTAAGAACACTTGACCTTCTCCTTCTTAGGTTGTTCACCTTTTGATGAAGAGGTCCAATTATTTTATTTTACAGTAGTAGATTTCTTATCTTTCTACTTCTCTCTTCGGTTCTTTTGTTTCTTATCTTGCTTATTAGACCCTTTCTGTTCTTTTGTGCCCTGATTAACAGCCAGGGCATGTGACTTAGAGGGTTTAATTGTACCCATTAGAACCAATTTATCCTACTCCCTAGTGAGTTCTGTAGCAAACTCATCAAGAGAAGGAATTTTATATGTGGAACCTAGGGCACATTTTTTAGCATAGAATGTAGAAACAAATATAGAGTAATTAGGACCAAGCTTAGAAAGAATACTCAAGATCAGTTGCTTATCATCCTTCTTGATTCCACACTATTCCAATTACAATCTAACAACTTTGAATTTAGTGAAGAAGTCTTCTATGGTGTCAAAACTAGGACTCAACCCTATGAGTTCATTCTCCAATTAATGACCTCTTAACTCATCTTTCTTACCAAAGAGTGTTTCCAAAATAGTCCACAATTTATTCGGTGTTGTAGCATACTCAATATGAAAAAGTAGGTCTAGAGATACTAACATACATAAAGCACCAAAATCTTCATCACATTTGTTAAACCATTTAATCTTTTATGCATCATCTTGTGGTCCAGTTTCAAGTCCCATTGTTACATGATGATATCCATGTCTTTTCAGATATATTATCATATTAGATTTCCATTCAAAATAATTATATGGAGTTAAAATTGGAACTATAGATTCATCCATGAGAGCAAAAAAGAAGATTGCAAAGAAGAAGGAAAAGTGCAAAGAAAGAAGACATATGAGATACCCCCTTTCACTAGTCTCAAAAATCACCCCCCATATATTACATTGTTGACACTTTATGATTAGTGTTTTTACAAGTTTTTTCCATATTACAAGGATTTTAAGGCTCTTAATAGCCAAAATTACAATATTTGATACAAATTAATTTCCAAGTAAATATCTGGAAAAAAAAAACCTTGTAGCTATTTCTACTCTTCAATATCTTTCTACACTTTCTTGTTTTTGAAAAATGGATTACAAAAGTGAAGATTAAAAAAATATAGCAGATTCAACCTGCAATGTCTAATTAAAAATGGAATTTTTTTTTATTAAAACCTTTGTGGATGGAAAGTGCTCATTTCTAGCTTTCCATCAAGTACTTGTTTGTGAAAATTTGACACCCAAGGAAAAATTTATGCAATTTTGAAAAATAATACAAAATCTGCCTGTGAAAAATGACTCATGCCTTTTCTGATTTGATTTTTGCAAAATTTAGCAACTATATGCAAAAAGTAACAACTACCCAAATGGTTTTTTGACCTTGGGAATAAAACTCAAAATCATTTTACTTAAAAATGAGAGGAATCTAGATTTCTAAAGCCAAAATGAAAAATGGCTCCAGTAAAAAATTTAAGTTTCTAACTCTGATTTTTTTTACTGCATCCTCCAATCTCTGATTTTAGTGAAATAAAAGTCAATTTTGACTTTCTTAAACCTTCTAGACTCTCTAGAAATTCCTGAAAAAGCCTCCAAAATTACCAAAAAGATATATATGTAAACCAGATTAAATATATGCTTATTTTTCAATTAAACTATTCTAATTCTCCAAGTCATATGAGGATGCAGGAGAAGAGCATACTTAGTTTTTGAGGAAAAATATTAGCTTTCTATTAGTCTCAAATCTCTCAAAAAATTAGAAAAACAATGAGCTATACTAGACAACATGGCTCTAATACCATGTTAGATTCCATGAGAAGCGAGAATCAAGCCAAGATCTAATGTTGGTCTTAGATCACATGCAACTTCACTCAACAGATGATCGACGATCAAAATAACATAATGAAGAAAAATCTAAAATGAGAGAAAAATAGAGACAAAACAAGAGAAATTTGTAATGTCCCCATTTTGAGTGTGTATCAAAGTTAGAGGATTTAGCCTATCATTGGGTCCTTCTAGGCTAATATTGGTGATTAGAGGACCCTGTTGTGGAGTTATTTGGCTCTCCAGAGGGTAGTTGTATGTGTTTTCATCTCCAGATCCTTCATATGTTTAAGGAAATTGATATTCAAGGGTTTCTAGCTTTATTTGCATATACTTACTAATTATAATAAGTTAGTTGGACATTAGAGACCCACCTTACTATTTTTAGTAAGGATTCTAGATTGATAGTGGGAGCAGTGGGCTAGCCAGTGATGAAGTCAAAATCATTAAATAATGATTATTAATGGAGTTATGACATTTAATTATTATTAAAGTGTTACTTTAATAATAATTAATTATTTAAAGGGATTATTATATTGACTTCATGTGACTTTATAATTGAACGATATTTAATATCATAAAGTCATTATTAAAGAACATATAGGGAGGCATGAGAATTTTATTAAAAAGGTATTTTAATGATTTTTAAGTATACTTTATAATAAGTGTTAAAGTGTTATTAAAAAGGGGAGATATAAGTGGTTAATAAAGTATACTTTATATTTTAATGTTGTGCATGAAAAAGGAGAGAAAAGGAAATGAAATTAAAGTAAATTACAAGAGATGAAGTCAAATGCGAATTGAAGTTATATAAAGGTTTTTGAAAATAATTTCATTCATTCTTGAATCATTCAACATTTTGTCTATTCTGAGGAAGCTTTGGCTTTGAGGAAGAAACCTAGGGTTTCACTGTAAATTCAATCTTGGAGAACATAGCCTCTCTTCGATTGTGCTGGTGGCTTCATATAGAGGTCACAATTGAGATTCAATTGAGTTTATGCAAATCTAAAAGTGATTATCTTCAAAGATTGTCCAAGGGTTTGGAGATTAATCATCAAAATTCAAAGATATCTGCTATGAATGATTTTTTTGTTGCTATTAAATGTTGGAGAACTCACCTTATGAAGCCAGACATCCATTAATGGAAGAATACAGTTTAATAATATAAAGTTTCCAGGTCTACATTTATTGGCTTGGGTCTAGGTATGATCATTTGTAATTCAAAGAGGTGTTTATTTTGTTGTATGACTGCTGCAAACTTTACACTTCTTCTTGTAAACCATTTTCAGAGGGTTTCAAGGCATGTTTACCTGTGAGTTCATGAATTGTAACTACTATATTTTTTGGGTATTGTTGTTTTAGATATTAGGGGTTATTTTATGAACTAGGTTGTCATTGTATTGTGAAAATACTAAGTATTTAAGCTGGTATAAAAATCTTGAATTTTCAACTATGTTTTCCCAATGCAATTTTTGTTGAGTTAAAAATTTATTATTGCAACATCTCCCATTTTGTTGCTTTTTATTGATGTATCAAACATAGCCAATATATCACAAATATTTATCAAAACAAAAAAATTGTGTTAGCAAGTGTCCACCTGGGATGGGACATTACAGTGGTATTAGAACAGATTCCTGACATCTTATTGGGGTTTAAATTAAATAGTCATTGAGCTCACATAGTCAAAATTTGAGTGACCAACACTCTTTCATCTTTAGTTTTATAGTTTCTAGTGTAGTTTTAAAAATTAGTTCAAGCAGTGATAAAGAAATAGTGTCAAGTGATGGTAAATGGTTGGCCAGAATGCTCTATGAACAAGGTAATAAGGTTGGTAGTTTACACAAATCTAGACATGATACTTTGTGCATATTGAGAAGATTGGAAGAATGCTTGATTTTTGTTGAGTAGTCACCTTTGTCATTGTTACAAATTTCCATGACTCCATTGGTGAATACATTGGGCGAGCATAGGTTTTTGAGACATGGAGACAGTGAAATTAGACTCACAGTTTCCCATTGTATTAGCCAGTTCATAAGAATCATAGCTCCTCGAGCTCCCTATAATGTGATCACCATGAGGGAAGTTATGCAGCTGATTTTGGATAGTTTAGTTGGTATAGGAGATGTTGGTAGTCCTACTTTTGTAAGGAAGGTTGAGATCTTAGAGCTAATGGCACAGGTGAGATCATGCATTGTCATGGTTGATTATGATTATCATGACCTTGTTTTGTAGTTGTTTTGTCTCCTCTTAGATTCCATTAGCAAGAAACATGATAAGATTACCCAGGAATACATGAGAGATATCATGGTTACAATTATTATTGACAATGATGACATTTCTCAGCCCATCTTGTCTTTACTTCTATCTGTTCATAGGCATGAACAAGAGTTATCTCTAGCTACAAGTGGTTTGTTACATAACATTTTCAAAAAATGTGAAGGTAAGCTAAGGCCCTACTTATTTGTTGAAGAGCATGATGAAGGGAACTCCCCTTACAAGCCAAAACAACAATGCACAACCAAGTTTGCACATAAAAAAAATGATCTTTATTGTTGGAACTTCATTACAGAAAACATGCCATCTCATGGGCAGATTATTACATGCATCTACTAGCTTGCAAATCTAAACCAACCTTCATTCAACATGGTATGATATTATATTACTCTTTCACTATTGTCTCACATGTATTCCTTCGACGCTTATATCTCTCTCCAGTTCTTCAAGTCAGCCTGCACCTTATGTCGTAGTTTCTATCATCGTCCAATCAATATTTGAGATCTCTAAGTTGTTATATCATTGTCAACAGCTCCACTGAGTTGGCAAAAGAAATTGTATTTCACAACAACGATGTGAAATACACCAATATTTCTCCACCAAGTGTCATGATCGAATTTTCCACCCACTGTCATTAACCATCTTCGTTATCTACCGCTAATGGAACCTCACCAAGACTTAGCAAGATCTCACACTGAAGCAGATATGCCACATTGATAAAGCTCTTATCAGACACCATTGGAATGTCGAACAAAAATTAGGGAATCTCTCATCGAAGCATGTATGTCTCACCAATATTGCCACTACCAGGTCAATGATTTCTATCCACGTCATCATTCATAATTTGCAACAAGGATGTGAATTATCGATCTCCCTATTGTTATTCACCAACTATCCACTTCCCTGTTGGTCTCACCATACACTTTTGTCCATCACCTTGTCGAAGAGACATTAGAGGATGTCACACCAAACCCCATATTTCACCTCAATATCACTACCTCCCCTCCATTGTTGAAACCTTTCGTGTCAAAGAGACTTAGGAGAATCTCTTGCCAAAACCTTAAAGTCACCCTGATGCACAATCCAACAGAATGTCGAAGAGACATTCATGAATGTCTCGCTGACAAGTCTTCACTGCACTCCATGAGAATGTCTACGAGAAATCTGCCAAACTCTCACCAACACTACTCTATCTCACCGATGAGAACAACACCAAATCAGGATGTCTAAGAGACTTCTTTAGATATCTTTTCAACTAGACTACCTCTTGCCAACATAGCCCACCACCTACTCCCAATGACAACTTAGTGTCACAACAATAATGTTGAACACCCAAAAGAAGGAACTCGATGATGATCAAAACTATCAATCCCTTATTGGATTTAAAATAACTCAGATTTGTTTTGTTGATGCAAGATTGCTTTCTGACCCCTTGGATGCTCCTACATCAGACATCCAGGGTAGTTTTGAAAGTGACTCTATCACTTCTTGGGAGTGAGAGAAAAACCAAGATGACTAACCTCTGACTTGGACAACCAAGTTGAGTCTTCTACTGGTCTTCCCTTCCACTTCTCCAAGTATTCTTTGTACTACCTATCCCTGGTGCTTCTTCATACACGACTGTCTAGGATTTCTTCAATTTATTCTTTCTCCATGGCTATTGTTGGAACACTCCACTATGCCCATACCAACTCATGCTCCTTGTCTCCTTCATGATACTATGTCAAATCTAAAATATTAAATACAGGTGAGACATGAATCCCACTCAGCAAGTCAACCTTGTATGAGTTCTCTTAGTCATGTTTCTTCAAAATCTTACACGGTCTGAACTTCTTCATCTGCAACTTATTGTATGTACCAATTGGAAACCTTTCCTTCTACAAATGCACCATTTCTTCATCTCCAACATCAAACTCCTTATGCCTTCTTTTTTGATTTTCCTTCGCCTTATACTGCATATTCACCTTATCAATATGCTCCTTAACTTCTTCATGCACATTCTTTATATGTTCCGCAAAATCCTCAGCTTCAGCACTACGCTTCCCTTCCTTATCCATCTTTCTCAATTCAATATCAATTCCTAAACTACTCTTGTACATAATCTAGAATGGTAATCTACTAGTGATTCTATTGACTAAATTGTTATAAGAAAACTCTGCTTGCAACAAAACCAAATCCCAACCCTTGGGTCTGTCACCTACCAAGCATGTCAACAAGTTACTCAAACTCCTATTCACTACCTCCATTTGTCCATCTATCTATGGATGATGTGTTGATCTAAACTTCCCTTTTCCACAATGTCCTCTAGAAATACCCAACAAACTTGGTATCTCAATCTGAAACTATGCTCTTTGGTAGAACATGTAGTTTTACCACCTCCTTGAAAAATAATTCTGCAACATGAACATCACTGGTCTTATGACACAGAATGAAGTGTGTCATCATCAAGAACCTATCCACCACCACAAATATGGAGTCATGACCATGCTGCATCCTTAGAAAACCAAGAACAAAATCCATGTTGATATCCTCCCACAACCTTTCTAGTATAGGTAATGGATGGTATAGTCCTGTATTCTGACTTGCACCCTTCACCATTTGACATATTCTGCAACCCTATATGAACTTCGTCAAGTCTTTTGTAGTTGTGTCTAATAATAATGTTCACCAACAATGGAAATGGTCTTGTCCTAACCAAAATGTCCTACCATTCTGACACTATGCTTTTCTTTGATCAAAATTTCTCTCATCAAGCTCCTAGGAATGCACAGTTGATTCTTTCTAAACAACATACCATCTTGAATGGTATAATCCAACCTATTTTCCCTATCCAATGTGACAGGCTCCTTGCAAGCTTTCCAAGCTTCTACAAAATCAGGATCCTTTGGATACAGACTTTTGAGTTCATTGAACCCAACTACTTCAACTTGCAATTCCATTAAAAAAAAATTCCTTTTGCTCAAGGCATCTGCAACTCTATTTGACCTTTCACTCCTATGCTTTAACACAAATGTATAACTCTGCATAAACTCAACCCACTTCAAATTCCTTTGGTTCAGTTTTCCTTGACTATTCAAATACTATAAAACCTGATTATTATTAAACAAAACTAATTCTTTCGGCAACAAATAATGTCTCCACTTTTTCAAAGCCTGGACTATGGCGTAGAATTCCTGATCATAGACAAAATATTTCTTCTTTGCATCATTTAACTTCTCACTAAAATAAGACATAGGCTTATCATCCTGACTTAAAATAGCTCCAATGGCATTGCCACTGGCATCATAGTCCACATGAAATACTTTATTGAAATATGGGAGTGCCAAAATAGGCTACTCCGTGACCTTCTTCTTTAGCAAATCAAAACTCTTTGCTACTCCTGTACTCCATCTGAATTCTTTTCTATACCCTCTCACTGTTTTAGTTAGGGGTGCACAAATACTACTGAATCCTTTAATGAACTTTCAACAAAAAATTTCCAAACCATTAATAGATCCTACCTCATTAGCCCTCCTTGGTGTTGACCATTCCACAATGGCTTTCACCCTTTCTGGATCCATTTTCAAACCCTCCAGTAAGATAAAAAATCCCAAATACACCAGTTCATGTTTCAAAAACCTGCACTTCTTCAAATTGATCAGCAACTTCTCCTCTCTCAACTTCTCAAAAACTTCTCAAATATGCATCAAGTGCTCCTCCAACATCTTACTAAAAATCAAAATGTCATCCAAATAAACAATGAAAAACTTACCCATAAAGTCTTTTAGTACCTCATTCATGAGTCTCATGAATGTGTTGGGTACATTGGTCAGCCCAAAAGGCATGACTAACCACTCGTATAGGCCTTCCTTGGTCTTGAAAGTTGTCTTCCATTTGCCTCCTCTGATTTGAATCTGATGGTAACCACTCTTTATATCAATCTTCATGAAATACTCAGCCCCGCTTAGGCAATCCATAATGTTTTCCATCCTTGGCAAGGGAAACTAATACTTGGTGGTGATCTTATTAAAGGCTCACGAATCAGTACACATTCACCATTTTCCATCCTTCTTAGCTATTACTACAGTAGGCATTGCACATGGACTCAAACTCTCCCTAATCAATCCCTTTCGCAATAACTCTTGCACTTGTTTGTTCAACTCTTCACTCTCTATTGGATCCATTTGATGGGCTACCTTATTTGGCAAACTAGCTCCAACAATTAGATCCATCTAATGACTAATATTCCTTACTGGTGGTAATCCTTAAGGCACATTATCAGAAATGATACTCTAGAGTTCATCCAGCAAACCACACACTTCTATAGGAACTTCACTGCTAACTTCCTTTTTAGTTCTTGGAATTAATGCAAAACACATGTGTTCATGCATGTATCATACCTTCTAGGAATTTTCTTTCATCAACCAAAAAAATTCATACATTGTTGCATACCTTTTCATTTGCTTCCTTAAGAGGCTTCAACTTATGTCAAACTCCATCCTTCATTAATGAATAAGTGTTCACATGTCCATCATGTATTGCTCATCAATCAAACTGCAATGGTCGACCCAACAACATGTGACAAGCATCCATGGGTATCACATGACACAAAACCTCATCCCTATAGTTACCAATTTTGAATTTTATCCAACACTATTCATTGACTAGAACCCTTTGATCCTTTTGCAACCATGCAATCCGATATAGACTCGGGTGCCTTCTCCTCTTCAGCTACAATTTGGTGACCATTTCTTCTGACACTAGATTTTCGGTGCTACCTCCATCAATGATGACATTGCAAACCTTGCCTTCACATTTACAATGGGTGCAAAAGAAATTCTTTCACTGGTTAGGCTCCTTCTCTTCATTCACCAAGGCCCTTCTGACAACAAGGGACTCACCCCTCTCTGCATCTTTAGACTATGAGGACTAAGTGTCTTCATCTACATGAGCTACTCATGCCTTGCCTTTAGGCCTCTTGTTCATCCTCTCTTGGTGTTGCAGGCACTCATATGCCCTATGTCCCTTTTCACCACATTGGAAACATGTTCCTTTGAAACCTCCTCTTCCTGGTCCATGCCCAAACCTTCCTCTACCTCTCCAATTTCCACTATTCTAATAATGAGGCTAATATGAGTCATCTCTTTGCTGATCTTGACTAGTATTGGATCCTTCACCCTTCTTATAATCACCACCTCAACCTCCATATGGCCATTTACCAATCTTTCCACCTTGACCTCCACCTCTTTTCTTACGTTCAAAACTCTTGTTCAATTGTTCTTCAACCTTTAGAGAGAACTAATAAGCATCATCAATGGTAGTCATTCTTACCAGTGCCAATTCTTCCTGTATGCTAGGTTTCAACCCATTGATATACCGAGCAACCTTCTCTTTGTTCACCTTAGAGTGTCTAGTTCCAATCAAAACCTTGTGAAATTCCTTTGTGTATTCTTTCACTATCTTTGTTCCTTGTCTTAAAATCTACATTTTCTTTAGCAGCTCCAATTAGTAGTTAATGGGAATGAACTGTTTCTTCAATTTTTCCACCATTCTGTCCTATCTAGAAATTTTATCTTTTCCTTGTCTGCCTCTTTCAAGTTGGACCTCTTTCCACCATATACTTTCATGACCTTTGAGTTGCACCTTTGCAAACTTCACTCTATGGGGATTTTCAATATCCTAGATATAGCTTTTAGCAATCTCAGCTCTCTAAGATCTACTTGATCCTATTCTTCATCTTCCAATTCCTCTTTCATTTCATCATCATTTTCATCTCTTTCCTATTGTGCTCCTCTTCCTCATATTCAGACCTCTTATTGCAAGGCTTGCATCTGATTTCTGAGGACTTTGATTTCATCTCTAGGAGGATCTCCTCCTCCAGAACCTCTACCTCTACCTCTACGATGTTTGGAAACTCTTGGAGGCATTTTGTTCTTATTCCACACTCGCAGGTCCTGTTGTAACTGCCTCACATTCGACAATCTATTACAGACTCGAGAACTCTTGCTCTGATACCACTTGTGAAGGGTACTCTCCTTACAAGCCAGAACAACAATGCACAACCAAGTTTTCACAACAAAAAAAATGATCTTTATTGTTGGAACTTCATTATAGAAAACATGCCATCTCATGGGAAGATTATTACATGCATCTACTAGCTTTCAAATCTAAACCAACCTTCATTCAACATTGTATGATATTCCATTACTCCTTCATTGTTGTCTCACATGTATTCCTTCAGCACTTATATCTATCTCTAGTTCTTCAGGTCAGCCTACACCTCATGTAGTAGTTTGTATCATCGTCCAATCAGTATTCGAGATCTCCAAGTTGTTACATCATTGTCAATAGCTCCACAAAGTTGGTGAATGAAATCGTATTTCACAACAACAATGTGAAATACACCAATATCGCTCCACCAAGTGTCATGATTGAATTCGCCATCCACTGTCGTCAACCATCTTCATTATCTACCACTAATGGAATGTCACCAAGACTTAGCAAGATCTCACATTGAAGCAGATAAGTCACATTGTTAGAGCTCTTATCAGAAACCATTGGAATGCTGAACAAAATTTGGGGAATCTCTCATTGAAGCATGTATGTCTCACTGATATTGCCACTACTAGGTCAATGATCACTATCCACACATCGTTTGTAATTTGCAACACGGATGTGGATTACTGATCTCCCTATTGCTATTTTCCAATTGTCCACTTCCCGTTGGTCCCACCATTCACTTTCGTCCATCACCTTGTCGAAGAGACATTAAATTATGTCACACCAAACCCCATATGTCACCTCAATATCGCTACCTCCACTCCACAACCAAAGCCTGCCATGACAAACAAACTTAGGAGAATCTCTTGCCGAGACCCCAAAGTCACCCTAATTCACAATCCTACAGAATGTCAAAGAGACATTCACGAATGTCTCGCTAACAAGTCTTCACCACACTCCATCAGAATGTCTAAGAGACATCCACCAAATTCCCACTGACATCGCTCTGTCTCATTGATGAGAACAACAACACCAAATCGGGATGTGTAAGAGACTTCTTCAAATCTCTCATCGACTAGCCTGCCTCTTGCCGACATAGCCCACTACCTACTCCTAGCGACAACTTAATGTCACAACAATAATGTTGAACACCCAAAAGAAGGAACTTGATGATGATCAGAACTACCAAGCCCTTATTTGATTTAAAATAACTCAGATTGTTTTTGTTGATGCAAGATTGCTTTCTGAACCATTGGATGCTCCTGCATCAGAGTAGAAGGAAGGAAAGAATGATGAAGAGAAAACCATACATCATGATAGTGGTACAAAAAATATTTAGAATGATATTAACAATGCTCAAGAATTTTTTATCAGTCATGATAACAGTTCTTATTTTTATGACAGTAGTCTTAATGTTGAGCCTACTCATGAGAGAGTAGCCATTCCATGTGAGGATAATGGATGTGTGGAGTTCCCTAACATTGACACTCAAGATTTGGGTGTTAAAAGTCAGTTATGTGATGAGGATTCAAGCTATAGTAAGTCTGATTTTGCAAATCAGACCTTAGAAAATGAATAAAAAAATTCACTTAGTGGCGATGAATCCTAGGATTGTTCTTTGGATGGACATGTAGTTACTATGGAAGAAGAAGTGTGTGAAGATATTGTCAAATCAGCAACTTCTACAATGTGTTTTGAGTCATCCTATGAGGTACATAGTAACAATACCTTTGATGATATTGTGTGCAAAGTTGATAGTACATATGATGTTGCTTATCATTTAGTGAGTGATGATGATACAACCTCATATCATAGTGTAAAATATACATCAGAAAACTTGTATGGGAATGATAAGTTCTAGGGTCTGTCATCATTTGCTAGGAAAACTAAAGGGGAATGACTGTATGATTTCCACATCCATAGAGAATTTTGATGTTGCTCACTAGATGTTGGCTACTTATGGTTGGAATTCTCTCATTTCAGATGAGCACTATGATAGTGGCCTTTCCCTTCCAGAGTTTCATGCACTTTGAGAAGCAATTGGAATAATGAAACAAAATTACCTATAGTTACTTGTTGATAGAGATTATCTTCTTGAGTGGGATTGCATCTGTTATGATGCATTTCAAAGGGAAAGGAAGAGGAGGTTAATGAGCTCACTTATGAGCTTGAGGTGACCATGGAATCCTTGAACAACACTTAGTTGGCCCTTCAAGATTTTATGATACAGATAGATGATCTTACCATGGAGCTAAGCTTGTCACAATCTTCATCATCTATAGATAAAGTTCAGGTTTCTATGGCAGCACTTGGTGAGGAGCATATATCCAAAAATTATGGTTGTGAGTAGGTTGAGGATGTGGTTGCATCCTGTTATGCCTTGCATAACCACCCCATTTTATTTTGGAATAAAATGGGTCCCCTTTTTCTTTTGCTTTCATCACCTTTGGTTGTTTGTTTGGGTCCTAGGAGTTCTTTTGTTTTCCTCCTAGGTCTGTCTTTTACTCTGTCGGATTTGTTTCTGCCTCAGCCATAGTTGGGTTTCTTTTTGCTAAAATTTGAAGGCATGATGAAGAATAATCTATTTTCTATGCTTTTTGGGACTAATGGAGGCATTGTTTTGCAAGGTTAAATCATACATCTGATGCTATTTCACAAGGAGGTTTGTTGGAAAGTATGTCTCAATTGAATCTGGCATAAAACTCCTCAAAGAAGAAAGTCATTGAGACCAGATGAATGTCTTTCTAACTGGCAATGTGTTATATTTATTTGAAATCCTCAGGTCGTCAAGACATTTCGGTCACCATGAGTTTTTATATATCTCTCTGTCGGGAGAAGTCTCGCCAACAGTTGTTCACAAGGTTGGTGTCAGGGAGAATGGTTTAAATTCGGTGTGATGTCTCACCGACCAAGTGGAGTCTCATTGAAATGGAATGGTCTCGGGGAAAGGAGTTAGAATCGGTGTAACATCTCACCAAAAGATTCTGAGTTTGACATAATGTCTTGCCGACCCGATGAAGTCTCACCGAAGGATTGTGCCTTTGGTGTAGTATTTTGAGCTTGAGGAGATGTCTTGCCAACAGATGGAGGTCTTGTCGACTGGTGGAATCTTTCCAATAGTGGTTCACAAGATTATAGCATCGGGGAGACTCCGAGCTGAATGATTTGCGCTCAATGTAAGGTCTTGCCAACTAAGGGGAGTCTTGCTGAAAGAATAGTGGCTCAATGTAATGTCTAGCTGACCGAAGGTAGTCTCACCAAAAGGGTTTGAGCTCCAGGAGAATGGAATGGGTTTGGTGTGATGTCTCACAGATAGGGTGAGGTCTCGCCAAAAGATGAAGGGCTCATTGTAATGTCCTACCAAATGCGGATGTCTGGCCGACAGAGGATCACAATGGTATAACTCTTGGGGGATCACTATGAGCTCTTGCCAAAAGTGATTATCTTGCCGATGGTTTTGGGATATTGATATAAATCTTGCAGCTCGATATGAAGTCTTGCCAATAGTTGTGGGTTATGTCGATTGTTGTTGTGGAGTATAATTGCATCAAGGAGACATGACTAGTGTCTCACTGACATGCAATTCTGTTTGAATGACTTTTGACCACCTGAAAATCTTACGTGGTGTCTGTTCAACCAATCAAAGGAAGCTAAAGGCGAACCATTGGCAGTTTGACTGATTGACTATTCCTATGGGGAGGATCAATAGAATGTGAGTGTTATGGATCTGCTCTGTGATAAAAAATGATGAATAGGTTTAGTATTCGATGGTGTCGTTTGTAAAGAGATCTAACAGGAAAATTTGATGCTATTTCTCAAGGAGGTTAGCTTGCATGGAGATCTAGAGCAAGAAGAAAGCCGAAAATAAGAAGAGGCCACGAGTCTCAAGGACAGTTGTGATGTCTATTGGAAAAGGTAGATCGACATTAATGATAGTGCTTCAGAACATTCAAAGCAGCTCTGCAAGGAAGTTCGAGGGTGGACACGGAGGCTAGAAGTTAATACGATGGTTGCAAAAGATCTAAGGGCTACTCCTGAGGGTGATCCTTTGCTGACATGGACATGGGGGATACACATTGAATGTGATTAACTTTATTCCAAAAGATCTGAGGGCTGACCCTTTTGTAAGCGGGATATTTTTGTAAACCCTAAAACTAGGGCCAACACATTCTTTTTTGGGCATGTTGTGTATATGACACTTTTTGGAGACCTTTTTGTAACAACAACAGGGTCTAGTAGAAGCAAGCAGAAGTAGAAGAACAGAGATTTCAGGGACACACAGAGAGATTTTTTTTTCTTTTGTTAAAAATTATCAAGTTAGGATTAGAAGGTAGAGAAAATCGAGAGTAGAAGGCAGTGATGTATCTTTCCAGTTTTCTTAATGTAGATGGAGATGATTTGAAGACATGGGTTTTTTGTACACTGGTGATTGTGCTAGATTTGTAAATGTTGCTTATCTATTTCACCAATAGTAGAAGCAACCAGATTTAAGTCTACTTCATATTGTGTTCCAAAATGATATTTATCTTGGGTTAATCATTTGATTTGAATATATTTCAAGGAATGAAATTTTATTTTATGTTTTGTTTAAATGGTGATTTACAATCTATAGTTGAAGTTAGCACTATGAATGAATGAAACTATGTGTTAATCACAAGTTAATTTTGTTTTGCAGATTTAGTTAGGAATTCCTTGAAAGGTAACAAGTCTAGTTAAGTTGGATGAATTAACATTCTCTTCAGTTCCAAAGCTTTGATCTATCTTTTTTTGTTTCTTTAAAAACCCTAGTTAAAGTAGGTTTAAATTTATGTTTGATCTTAGAACAATCCAGAAGCTCAACACCAGTAAGCCCCTTGAGCATTATAGTTCACATCAACCATTGAGTGAGATCAACACAGTCGAGAACAGAATTACCAAAACCTTGGGAGTTAGATATCCATGCATTATTCTTTCTCTTTCAGAAGAGGAGAATAGTAATATTATGTTTACTGTTGTTGTGCTCATTTGACCAAACAACAATTTTCTAGTGCTAGGAGGGCCTAGAAGAGCAAGCTGGATAATACTGGGTTTTTCTCATTAGAAAGGTCCCATAGAATTCTTCAATTAGCTGAAAATCCACCAATTTTGATAGAACTCAAGACCACAATAAGGCAGAAGATTCACAAGACTGGGGCAACTATCATACCACCTTTGTCAGCTCCACTCACTCCACAAGGATTTTCACCAATACCCCAGTGGATACCTATCAATCCACCACCGTATCCATCTCAATTGCCATTATAGCTAGTTCAACCACCACCACCAGCACCAATGGAATTTTTTTAGAATAATCCCTCTCCATTGAGGACTATTTCTAGAGGCTTTCATGATATGCTTAAGAATCCTAAGAAATTCTATCCCAAATACATTCATGGCGAATCAAGGAGTGCTTAAGAGCACATACAAGCTTTTAAGGATGCTTGTACCAGAGCTAAAATAGCTCACCATGATGTAGTTTGTAGGTTGTTCCCTTATTCCTTAGGGGATATGGCATACAACTAGTACCTAAATCTTCCACAAGGTTCTATTCTAAATTGGATAGACTTGGAGAATGCTTTCATCAATCAGTTTAGAGTTTATGTGGACCCAACCATTTTGTTCCACCAATTTGCTACTATTAGGAAGGAGCCATGTGAATCCTTGCCCTTATTTAATACCAGGTTTCAACAAATGTATAGGTGACTACAGGACCCCTATCTAGTTGCTAAGAATATTGCCATTGAATCATACTTTAGAGTTATAGACCCTTTGCTTGGCTTGTTCCTACAAAGGACTTATCAGCCGACAGATAGTGATTCCCTGTCTAAAGTCTATCATTTAGCCATCAAGCTGCAACAACAAATTAGCTCTCAACAAGGAAGTTTGGGAGGAGGTTTTCCTTCAATGGGGTATTAGATGCCTAGCCCAACCCCTTTATTTAATACTATCCCAGGAATGTCTCCTTCCCATTATGGACCTATGTCTGAGTTGCAGACTCAACCTCTTGTTCCATTCTTTGCCAATGGAGCTCCTAACTTCTTTCACCAATCATAGGCTTATCATAGTCCGCATGGTCATCATAACCAAACTGGAACACCAAATCATGTCAGTTAGCCACTTGTTGCTAAGAGTGTTGAAAGTGAAAAGATAGTCCAACTCAAAAACAAGGTGGAGACCTTACAAAAAACTTTGTCTCAAGGCACAAATGACATGGCTCAGCGTAGATTGAACCCTTCTCAGAACCAAGGTAATTATCCTAATCAGAAGAGTAACAATCAAGGTAATTACTCAAATAGCTACAATCACAGCCAGAGAAATTATCAAGGCCAAAACTCCCCTAGCCAAGGCTATCAAAATCAAAATAGAGGATATAACCATAGGCCAAATAACAACCGACAATGGAATACAGGGCCAAATAATGGAGTTTCTCACAATTATCAAGCTAATGAGGACAGGACACATACTGCAAATGTGGCTGACCTTGATTTTATGACTAATTGGTGTAGGCTGCATGATACTCCAACCCATTCTGAGGTAAACTACCCTGAAATGGAGAAAGTCATGAAGATGGCACAGGCAGATGCCAAAAATTTCCAAGGAAATTCAAATAAAGAAGGTGGCTCAGTAGATACAACAATGAATTACGACCTCTTTGAGGAAGAACCTTCATTTCCAATGCAGAATGAGAATGAACCAGAGGAAGATTCGTACAATGCCCAACTTTTCCAAACAAAAGGCAAACACTTTTTAAGAAATCAGAATAAGGGTTTGTTCACTACATCAGCACCACCTAATCACATGGTGCCTCTGAATCAAAGTGCTAATAATAACCCTCCTCCACCAAAAGGTCCACCTGACTTCCATAACAAAGGTAATTCACCTAGTGTTTTCAAATGTAATGCAAGCTATAACACAGAATTTGATATTGTTTCTAAGATGCAGAAACAAAAAACCTCTTTATCATACTTTGACATCCTAAAGTGGTGCCCTGCTCAATGAGAGATAGTGTTGAAAGCTTTGGAAGAAGTTGATAAATCAAAAGGGAAGATGAAGGTGGCACTTGCTGTAGACATGAACACAACTTTGTACAAAAGCAAGGTAGGTACCCCACCATTTATTTTGAGTTTGAGAATTTTTGGGAAGAATCTACATAATTGTTTGCTAGATTTAGGGGCTTCTGGCAATGTTATTCCATTTTCTATTTGCAAGAAATTGGGGCTGAACCCTGTCCAAACAAACAAGAAGGTCATCCAACTTGATAAAACAGAGGTTAATGTAGTTGGAGAATTAAGAAATATACATGTGCAAGTAGGGTCTAACCCTAGGATTCAAACCAATATAGATGTTCAAGTAGGAGACATTCCTGAAACTTATGGTATGTTGTTGAGTAGAGATTTGATGAAAAGTATAGGGGGATATCTCTCGCTTGACTTTTCACATATGTGGCTACCATGGAGGGGAGTGCCCACACAAATTAGGATTGAAAGTGAACCTCACCTCAAACATGTCATCACTGAATATGATTGTCCTAATGAGGTAGCTTATTTTGAAACCGAGATAGGGTTTATAAAAGAGAGGAAATTTTAACCTTTTCGGTTCTTGATTCTAAAGACATGTCAATACAAAAATTTCTTGATCCCATGATTAATGAAAACTAATAGGAATTTATCAAGAAGCTGCAACAAGATTAGCTAGTCTTGGGGGAAGATATTGATCTGCAGAGTCTTCTACTCTCTAATTAGTGCAAGGTACACTACCAAAATCATTCAAAATTGACCTGCCAACCTTGCATCAGTATTTTAAATCATGTTTCCCAAACTGAGGGAACTAGCCTAAATCACCTTGAGACCATTTGAGATCACTTCTCACTCAATTCCAAAAGTTCAATAATGTTAACCAGGGATAGTATACCTTAAAAGGAAGTCCCTCCTCAAATTGAATCTATCCCGGTCACAATACCAAACCAACATAGTTACGAAGAACAACCCCAAGGTCTGTTTGATATCCCTACACTCACAAGTATATCAAAACCTAAGGGATTAATCAAAGATACAAGTGATTTTCAAAAGGATAGCCACGGATTACATGATATATCCAAGCAAGAATTGGAAATTACACCTGAGGAACCTATTGAACACCTGCTCCCAATATTTGATGCAAAAGATCAAGTGGCCCCACCTATGACTCATCTTATCCAAACGCCCATAATAACCTCAAAGGGATCAACCCCAGCTCATGATTAGCTATGGACCCTCACGTTTGATGGATCCAAGTGCAAAACAGGCTATGGTGTTGGGATTGAATTAACCAGCCCGAAAGGGAAAACTTTATTTGCTTCTTACAGGCTGTAATTTACATGCACTAACAACATAGCCGAATGTGAAGCTTTAGCTTGGGGGCTAATGTTCGCACATAAGAAGAAAGTTACTACCTTGATGGTTAAAGGAGATTCAGAAGTAGTTATCAAGAAAGTGCGCAACCAATACACATGTCACAATAAAAGGTTGGCAGCTTATAGAAATCAGGTATGGAACCTGATTGAAGACTTTGATGCTTTTGGGATTAGCTTAATCCCTAGAGAGGATAATCAAATAGTTGATTCATTAGCTATTGCCGCAAGTACCCTGGAACCCATGCAAGGCTCCAAGCTTAAGAGATTCTCAGTAGAGTTGATTTCCACCCTGACTGTTCCTGATAACATCAAGAACTTTCAAGTTTTTGATGATGATCGACATATCCTTGCTTTTCTAGCAAGCTCATATTTTTTTGAAGGATAGATCATTGATGAGTCCAACAGGGATCAAGGAGACTAGAACCCTAAAGACTGCGATACGAAGGGGGTACTCAATTTAAAAAGTAATAGCATTCCTAAGGGAATGGTGGCCTTAGAAATAATTTTTGATTCAAACCCAAGGGCTCAGGAAAAGGTATTAACTGAAGATAAAGGAGGTGAGTATGAGACTATTAACCTAGCTGATTCTAGCCCTAAAAGAAATGTTTACATAGGGAAAGCCTACCCTGAAGCAATTAGAAAAGATATACTGAGGGTACTGAAGAAGGATATTGCTGCAAAAGCTTGGGGGTATGAAGATCTAAAGACATTTGATGCTTCTATAATGACTCATACTATTCCTTTGAAGCCCGAAGCTAGACCATTTTGGCAGAAACATCATCCTATCAATGCCCTAATTGAACCACTAATCTTTAAGGAAGTTCAAAAATTGCTTTCTGCAAGAATAATCTTCCTTGTACGACATTCAACATGGGTGGCTAACTTGGTTCCAGTTCGTAAGAAAAATGGAGAGATCAGGCTATGTGTAGATTTCAGGAATCTGAATAGAGCTTCAGAAAAGGACAACTATCCACTCCCTTCACTGGACGAAGTCTTGCAGACTATCAATGGGTCTTAGATGATATCATTCTTGGATAGTTATTCTAGATACAATCAGGTGATTGTTAATTATGAAGACAGAATGAAGACAACCTTCACTACTAAGTGGGGAACATTTGCTTACAAAAGGATGCCATTTGGTCTGATAAACGCTGGAGAAAATTTTCAGTGTGCCATGGATGTAGAGTTCAAAGATTTGATTGGTAAATGCATCATTGCTTACATGGATGACCTAACAGCATTCTCTAAAGATAGACTAAACCATGCTTCAAACTCGGCTAAGGTTCTTGAAAGATGTATCTGGTATGGTGTCTCCCTCAATCCTAAAAAGTGTGTGTTCAGGGTTTCTGAAGGGAAACTTTTGGGACACAATCTCAAAAAGAGGAATATCGATCAATCCAGACCGAGTTGAATCCATTCTGAAGATAACTAGGCCAGGAAGCAAGAAGGAGATGAGAT
Organism: Sequoia sempervirens; assembly: GCA_007258455.2. Lineage (NCBI taxonomy): Eukaryota > Viridiplantae > Streptophyta > Pinopsida > Cupressales > Cupressaceae > Sequoia > Sequoia sempervirens. The sequence continues at coordinate 597,992,970 of VDFB02270651.1, read as the reverse complement.
CTTTCTTTGGAAAGATCAACTTTGTGAGAAAGTTTATCATAGGTTTTGCAGAAATTGTAAAGCCATTGAATGAAATGATGAAGAAAGATGTTATAATAGAATGAAGTAATGAGGAAAAGGCCGCATTTTCTCAAGTCAAACAATCCATTTCAGAAGTGCCAGTCCTCACTAGCCCTAACTACTTGAAGCCATTCTATATTTATTCTTTTGATTCTGAACATTCATGTGCAGCTATCCTAACTTAATGAAGAGAAGAGGGAGAGGAGAGGCCAATTTATTTCATGATTTCTCTATTTAAGAATGTCAAAGTCAAGTACCCACCTCTTGAAAAATAATCTTTTGCATTGGTTAGAGCTGTCAAGAAGTTCAGGCATTACATCCTCCGAAGTCAAATTATTGTTGTAGTTCTTGATGCTGCTATAAAGTCTCTACTCATGCAGAGCGAGTTGGGAGAACGAAGGGGGAAATGGATGACCATTTTGCAAAAGTTCAATATGGAGATTCACCCTATGAAACTTGTCCTAGGTCTAGGCCTGTCTAAATCCATAGCCGATGCTAGTGAGAACATTATTTGTCAGCAATACACAATGCAGTCCTTTTTCAACGACCCTTGGTATGTCGATATCATCTGTTTCATGCTTAATAATCGGTGCCCAGAGGGAATGAATACAACTCAAAGGAGAGCATTGAGAATGAAGAGCTCCCATTATATGCTCAAAGGAGGATTTCTACACAAGAAGAATTTTGAGGAAGTGTACCCACGATGCCTTGATCAATAAGAGGCTAAACATGTGATTGTTGAATTTCATGGGAAACATGGCATAGGCTATGGTTCTACCAATTCGTTAGCACATTAGATCCTCAGATCTAGTTATTACTGGTAGTGTGTGTTCAAATATTCCCATCAACATGTAAGAACATGTCACATATGCCATATTTTTGTATCAAAAGAATGTCATTCAACCATGCCATTGCAGCCTGTTTATGAGGTAAAACCATTTTCCCAATGGGCGCTCGATTTTATTGGGGTAATTAACCCAAATTCTTTTGCAGAACACAAATTTATTTTGACTACCACAGATTACTGCACAAGATGGACAAAGGCTATACCTTGCAAGAACAACACGACAAAGGTAGTAATCAATTTCCTCACCGAATGCATCACAACTAGGTTTGGAGTACCCTTCGCATTGGTATGTGACAATGGCTCTTCCTTTTCTTCTCCTAAGTTCATTTCATAGGCTTATGATCATAAAATTGTTTTAAATATTCTTCGAACTATTACCCACAAGGAGATGGAGTTGCAAAATCAACTAATAAAAATCTCTTAGGGGTAATCAAAAAACTGTTAGAGAACAATCCTAGGGACTGGCATACCCAGCTAAGATTTGTGTTATGGGTAGATAGGACTAGGATCAAGGCTACTTTAAAGACTTCACCATTTAAGCTAGTGTATGGCCAAGAGCCTTTGTTCCCTATTCACTTGCAAATACCTATCCTTTAGTTTATGCAGAATTTTTACTCTAATGATGATAGGATAGAAGTAAGGTTAGCTGGCTTGTTGAAATTAGAAGAGCAGAGAGATGTCACCTTGCAGAAATTCTTTAGACACCAGGCTATTGTCAAATGTTGGTTTGAAAAAAGAGCCAAAATCAAGGCTTTCAGAATATCAGATCTTGTGTTGCTATGGGATAAAGCTAATGAAAAGAAGGGCAACCACCAAAAATTTGATAATATCTAGTTGGGTCCCTATCAAATTGCTGAAATCTTGGGAGAAAATGCTTTCCGGTTGAGTAGTTTAACAGGAGAACTTGTTTCATTGCCTATCAATGGACAATTTCTTAAACATTATTTTGAGTTGTGAAGTTTGGTATTTTTGCTGGGCTGTGCATTTATGTAAATAATTGGTTTTTTCTATTTGTAAATAGTTTGTTGTTCTGCTTGTAGTTGGTTTTGTTGTTTATTTCTTTGTTCTTTCTTGCTTTCTTTTCATTTCCTTTTTTTTTTGTGTCTATCTTGTTTTGTTCTTTGGGGTTTCTCTGTTCTTTCCACCTTGAGATGGTGGGTTGTTATTTGAAGTATACTTTGGTTATTAGGAGAGAAGTGGTTTAGATATTTTCAAGTTTTTTGATTGGGTGATTTTGTCCTAAATTCGTTGTTTTATTCCCATTATCAATATGAGTTGTGGAAAGTCTTGAAAACAAGGTGCAAAGTAAACAATCTTCATTAACTACCTCTGAATCTGTCATAGATCATCAAAAGCATCTCCTTTTTGTAATGGTATATTTGTCCTAGGGTGATAGTGTTGTAAGATTTGAGTTAAAAATCCAATCCCCCAAATACTATTATGAGGTCCATGGTAGTTTTCAACCCAGAATAGATGTCAAACATCTAACATATTGAAAAGAAAAAATTGAATGAAATATCTAAAACTCCAAGAGAAAAAAAAAAGAAAAAGAACTATCTAAAAGAAAAGATGACTCAATATGAATGGGTGATTCCAGTATCTCTACCGGGGCTATGAACGCCTGACTAGCAGTAGAGAAAGGCTGTGAGAAAACTAGAGGTATCTCTGTCGGGGCTATGGACGCCTGACTGGCCGCAAAGCAATGCCAAGGATATCATTGCACAAAAACTAAAGGGAATCAACTCATGTAGTTCAAATTTTGCACATTGTTGTTCAAAAGATGAGGAAAACTTTATAAAAGGGTGATGCACAATCAAGCACACACATAGATTCAGGGCTAGCCAGTGTTGACTTACATTTGAGATTCTAGCTCAACCTTGGTTGTTAAAACTAACCCAACTAGAGTTGAGGTGTTCATAAACCAGGAGTTCTGGGTAGTTGAATCCTTCAGTTTCTTGAAAATGGTTAAACCATTTCTCCAGCCGAGTCGCCATTTGTTATGCCTTGCATAACCACCTCATTTTATTTTGGAACAAAATGGGTCCCCCTTTTTCTTTTTCTTTCATCACTTTTGGTTGTTTGTTTGGGTCCTAGGAGTTCTTTTGTTTTCCTCCTAGGTCTGTCTTTTATTCTATCGGATTTGTTTCTACCTCAACCAAATTTGGGTTTCTTTTTGCTAAAATTTGAAGGCATTTTGAAGAATAATCTATTTTCTATGTTTTTTGGGACTAATGGAGGCATTGTTTTGTAGGGTTAAATAATACATCTGATGCTATTTCACAAGGAGGTCTATTGGAAAGTATGCCTCAGTTAGATCTGGCATAAAACTCCTCAAAGAAGAAAGTCGCTGAGACCAGCTGAATGTCTTGCCGACTAGCAATGTGTTATATTCATTTGAAATCCTCAGGTCACTGAGACATTTCGATCACCATGAGTTTTTATATATCTCTCCGTTAGGAGAAGTATCGCCAACAGTTCTTCACATGGCTAGTGTCGGGGAGAATGGTTTAAATTCTATGTGATGTCTTGCTAACCAAGTGGAGTCTCACCGAAATGGAATGGTCTTGGGGAATGGAGTTAGCATCAGTGTAACGTCTTGCCAAAAGGGGGTGGTCTCGCCGAAAGATTTTGAGTTCAGCATAATGTCTTGCTGACCCAATGAAGTCTCACTAAAGAATTGTGCCTTCAGTGTAGTGTTTTGAGCTCGGGGAGACATCTCGCCGGTAGATGGAGGTCTCACCGAAATAGAGTCACTCAGGGAGATTTCTTGCTAACTGGTGGACTCTTGCCAATAGTGGTTCACAAGATTGTAGCATTGGGGAGACTCTAGGCCGAATGATTTGCACTCGGTGTAAGGTCTTGCCGACTAAGGGGAGTCTCACCAAAAGAATAATGGCTTAGTGTAATGTTTGGCTGACCGAAGGTAGTCTCGCTAAAAGGGTTTGAGCTTGGGGAGAATGGAATGGGTTCGGTGTGATGTCTCGCCAATGGGGTGAGGTCTCACCAAAAGATGAAGGGCTCACTGTAATGTCCTGCCGAATGCAGATGTCTCACCGACGGAGAAGCACAATGGTATAACTCTTGGGGGATCACTATGACCTCTTGCCGAAAGTGATTACCTTGCTAATAGTTTTGGGATATCAATATAACTCTTGCAGCTCAATATGAACTATTGCCGATAGTTGTGGGTTATGTCGATTGCTACTATGGAGTATAATCGCATCGGGGAGACACGACTAGTGTCACATTGACATGCGATTCCGTTTGAATAACTTTTGACCATCTAAAAATATTACGTGGTGTCTATTCAACCAATTAGAGGAAGCTAAAGGTGAACCATTGGAAATTTAACTGATTGACTATTCTTGTTGGGAGTATCAATAGAATGTGAGTGGTATGGATCTGCTCTGTGATTGAAAATGATGAATCAGTTCGGTATCTAGTGGTGTCATCTATAAAGAGATCTAACAGGAAAATCTGATGCTATTTCTCAAGGAGGTCAGCTTGCATGGAGATCTAGAGCAAGAAGAAAGCTGAAAGAAAGAAGAGGCCGCAAGTCTCAAGGACAGTTGTGATGTCTATTGGCAAAGTTAGATCAACATTAATGATAGTGCTTCAAAACATTCAAAGTAGTTCTGCAAGGAAGTTCGAGGGTGGACACGGAGGCCAAAAGTTAATACGATGGTTGCAAAAGATGTAAGGGCTACTCTTGAGGGCAATCCTTCATCGACATGGACACAGGGTATGCACATTGAATGCGATTAACTTTATTCCAAAAGATCTAAGGGCAGACCCTTTTGTAAGCGGGATATTTTTATAAACCGTAAAACTAGGGCCAACACATTCTTTTTTGGGAATGTTGTGTATATGACACTTTTTGGAGACCTTTTTGTAACAACAATAGGGTCTAGTAGAGGCAAGAAGAAGTATAATAAAAGATATTTTAGGGACATGTAGAGAGATTTTTTTTTCTTTTGTTAAAAATTAGCAAGTTAGGATTAGAAGGTAGAGAAACTTGAGAGTAGAAGGCAGTGATGTATCTTTCCAGTTTTCTTAATGTAGATGGAGATGATTTGAAGATGGGTTTTTTGTACACTGGTGATTGTGCTAGATTTGTAAATGTTGCTTATCTATTTCACCAACAGTAGAAGCAACTAGATTTAAATCTACTTCATATTGTGTTCCAGAATGGTATTTATCTTGGGTTAATCATTTGATTTGAAAAGCTTTCAAGGAATGAAATTTTATTTTATGTTTTGTTTAAATTGTGATTTATAATTTGTTGTTGAAGTTAGCACTATGAATGAATGAAACTATGTGTTAATCACAAGTTAATTTTGTTCTGTAGTTTTAGTTAGGAATTCCTTGAAAGGTAACAAATCTGGTTAAGTTGTATGAATTAGCATTCTCTTTAGTTCCAAAGCTTTGATCTATCTTTTTTTGTTTCTTTAAAAACCCTAGTTAAAGTAGGTTTAAATTTATGTTTGATCTTAGAACAATCCAGAAGCTCAACACCAGCAGGCCCCTTGAACATTATAGTTCACATCAACCATTGAGTGAAATTAGCACAGTCGAGAACCGATTACAAAGACCTTGGGAGTTAGATATCCATGCGTTATTATTTCTCTTTTAGGAGAGTAGAATAGTAATATTATGTTTACTGTTGTTGCGCTCATTTGACCGGACAACACATCCATCATAGTTATAGGTGCAGTTGATATAGAAGGGATGAGTGCATTAGTTGAGAGTTGCAGAGAACCATATGTGGCACCAAGCTCTCCTGAGGTTAGTGTCATGATAGGTGATGCAGGGAAGATTATTGATAGCTCTTGTGATATAGTAGTTGATTCTCGAGAGAGTTGTGTGACAATTCACAACACTACTCCATCTTCTTCATAAGAGATATGTAGAATATCATCTAGTTGGGAGATTGGTTTGTATGTTGATTGTTTCCCTCTCCTAGAAGAAAATCATTCTTTTCATCCCATGTAACTGATTATGATCGACAATTTGTTAAGCCACAAAGTTGGAGGGATCAGCTAAAGGTTATAGGAGAGAAGGTTGACTCAACCCTATCTCATTTTTTTTGCACAGATAAGTTCGTGGAGTTCCTTCTTTGGAGAGCAGAGTTTGAGGAGAGATAGTATGGAGTCTCAGCAAGTACTCACATTTGAGATTTTTGCTTTATCAGGCATGCTTGAGGCATTGAAATCATAATACCTCCATTTTCTTCAGGGTAGTGATTTCACTATTGGGTTTGCAAAGAGGTTTGTCAAACTTCCTACCCAATTAGCCATTCAAAATCAGATACATGAGCCATCTTCCGTTTCTAGTGTTGAGAGTGATGAGATTGACAAGGAGGGTGTTCCCCAAGAATTTGATGGTTAGCCATTGATAGAAGTGGGAGCATTTTATCTTGACTGCATAGTGAGGAGTGCTCATCACTTCTCCTTTAGTCCAAACATGGAGGATTTGGTGATGCATTGTTGTGGGTTGGCTCATGGATTATACCATCTATTGTGGAATGGATAGTTTCCATCTCCAGAAGATGGGACTAGAGGCTGCATGTACCCGACTCAATTTTTTGTAGGGGATTACTTGTAGGATCAAAGGTTGGATTACCATCATGCTAAAGTGTACCTAATAAAGTTTTCCATTTTTGGGTTTCAATTAAAGATAGGGCTTCAGGGAGGTTGTAGTGGAAGTTGGCATGATGGATTGGTTAGTTATCACATCCATAGAAGTTTCACAAAGGTTGTTGAGAGATATTGTATTGCGGATGCTTCCATATATTTTTGTCTTTTCATGGTGGATGGATATGAGGTTCGGTTGTTTTGGGATCCAGGTTGTGATAGGTTTGGCACTATGTATTGGATGGTTCCCATTGGTTTGCTTCACCACTCTCGACATGGTGAAGTTGGGAACAAAAGAGCGCAGTGAAATTTTGAGGATATTATGCATTGCAGACTTCTGCGAGAAATGAGAACTAAGCCAAGATCTGATGTCGGACATAGAACAATGTCCCAAAAAAAAGAGGAACATGTAGAACATCATGTTAGATTCTGTCAGAAGTGAGAACCGAGTCAAGATCTAATATCATTCATAGATCACATGCAACTTCACTCAACAAATGATCGAAGATCAAAATAGTAGAATGAAGAGAATTTTGAAATGAGAAAAATAGAGACAAGGTAAGAGAAATTACAAAATACTCTCAATACTCCCACCGAGCGATCACCAAACTAGACAAACTAGTGAAGGTGAGAGGAGAGTGCTCAACATATAGAAAAATCAGGGAAAATACATCCAAGAGGTGCATTAACTCCTACTACCCATAAAAGGTGGGAGGTTATCACCTACTTGGTAAATGAAAAAACATGTCACATAACCTCCTTAGGTGAAGACAAAAAGGAGATGGCACATAAAGCCAAAAGAATGTGAGAATCCCAACTACCCCATAACCTACCTAGGTAAAGATGGAATAGTGGTTATGAGAGGTGGTACAACAAGCCAAAAGAGGGTGTGTAACTCAACTATCCATGTGTAGGGGGAGAGTGACACATGTAGCTAGTGTATTTTGCCATGTCTCCTCATATTAACCACACCTAATAAACCTAATCAAGCTTACATAATATGTGTAGGAAAATAGAAATACCCCTAAGGAAAATAAAAAACCTACACTAACACTAACAACCCCTCTTAAGCATGGCTTAGGTGGGTGTAAAGATGGGTCTTAGAAAATGAAGTCATGTTAGGTACCCAAGTACATAGAAATACCCCCCATAAGAAGAATCCCCCCTAGAAGAGGAATAGACCACCTAAATAGAGAGAGTAGAATGAAGGACTAAGAATCCCCTCCTAAATTGGACACCTATCACACCCCAAGCAAACCTCGTAGATGAAGGAACTTACTCTCTGTGAAGGGTTTGGTGAAGATGTTTGCAATCTACTCCGATGTAGAACAATACTTAAATCAATGATGCCTTCATGAATTATCTCCCGAATGTAGTGCATATGAATCTCAATGTGTTTCTTCCACTGATGATGAACTGTATTCCTTGAGATCTATACTGTACTTTGATTATCACAAAAGATGATTGTAGGATTTGTAACTGAAATACCAAACTTAGTGAGAATATTCTAAGGACAAATAGCCTCAGTGGTGGCATTAATTTCTCCTCAATACTTAGCCTTTGTAGATGAAATAACAATTACATATTGCTTCTTGCTTGACTAACAAATTGGACTAGAACCAAGTGAGAAGCAACACCCTGAAGTAGACTTGCAATCTTGAGAATCGCCTACCCAATCTTAATCTATGTGTCCCGACAAGTCAATATCCATGCCTACTACATATTCTATCACATAATTGTGAGTACCCTGAATGTAGTGAAGGATCTGCTTAGCTAATTTCTAATTCAACTCATGTGGCTTCTGCATGAATAGAGATATCATGCCCACATCATATGAAATGTTGGGTCTTGTATGAGTCAAGTAGATGAGACTTCCAACAAATTATTGATACAAAGTTCCATCAACCAAGGGTGAAGAACACTTAGCCTTGAGTTTGACTCTTGATAGAAATGGAGTTGGTGCAGGTTTACAGTTAGCCATGTGAAATCTAGAGAGAATAGCAAGTGTATACTTGGGTTGTCCAAGGAAGATTCTTGAAGATGATTGAGTGATCTCAATCCCCAAGAAATAATGCAAAATACCCAAGTCAGACATCAACAATCTATCATGCAGAGCAGTTTTCACTACCTTGATGGTGGATGAGTGACTCCCTATGATCAATAAGTCATCAACATAGAGAACCAAGAAAGTGAGAGTGTCATCCTACTACAAAATGTATACATTCGGATCAAAATGACATCATTTGAACCCAACATTTTGAAGGAAGGAGTCCATCTTGGCATACCAAGCTCAAGGAACTTATTTGAGGCCATAGAAAGACTTCTCAAGTCTACACACAAGTGAAGGATCTTGTACAAACCCTTGTGGTTGCTCCATGTAGATTTCCTCTTGAAGGTTACCATGAAGAAAGGAACTCTTCACATCCATCTCATGCACTTCCCAATGATGTGTTGCAGCTATAACAAGGACAAGATAGATGGAATTCATCTTAGCAACTAGTGCAAAAGTTTCAGAGTAGTCAATCCTGGGAACTTGGGAGAATCCTTTTGCTACCAAGAGAGCATTGTGCTTGTCAACTGACCCATCTACTATAACTTTTGTCCTATAGATCCACTTGCATCAAAAAAAAATTCTTCCCTTAGGAATAGGGACTAAATCTCATGTGTGATTACTCTCTAAGGAATTGAACTCTTCTTGCATTGCAGCATCCCACTCAAGAATACTGGAAGCTTCTCAAAAATATTGTGGATTAGAAGCTAAAGAAATGAAGAGATGTGGAGCCTGCTGAAACTGTGATCATGTTCTTCTTGTTTCTAATGGATCACCAACCCAATCACCTACTGACTCCGATGTATATCTAGCCCAAAGAGTTGCTAAGGATGGAGAATCTATAGGAGAATCATCAACCTCTAAAGGATTACTAGAAGAGGAATGTGAATCCTCATCATCACTGTCACCATCTGAAGTAGAGGAAGAAGACTCCTCATCAATATTTGGAGCATTAAGATCATTTGAACAAATTTCATCATGATGTAAATTCTCCAATACGATGGTAGATGAAGAAGTGGTAGGACAAGAACTAGAAGAGCTCTCGTCAAAATGAACACTCCTCTCAATAAACAACTCATGATTGGTGGGATGGAGAATCCTATAACATTTGACATCATCTGGATATCCAAAAAATATGCAAGGATTTCTCTATGGATCCATATACTTGCATTTCTCTGCTAGAATATGGGCCCATGTAAGAGAAACAAACACTTGAAAGTGTTTGACTATAGGTTTCTGACCAGACCAAGATTGACAAGAAGTTACCCCTATTGGCCTCCTACAGTGACTCAACAACTAAGCCCTTAAGGTTGTGATTCAGAGATTGGACATTTGATCTAAATAACTATCTTGATCATCATGAAGGTGCATTTAACTTGTCAACCTAGGGATGTAGACTTGAAATGGGTTAGCACAATATGTGCACTAGGATTCCATAGTAGCCATATTCATTCTACAACTAAGAAAGATATAATGTTGAAAGTAAATTTCTTGGAAGGAAGTAACTTAAGTGTTGAAAATCAACCAACAATTATACTAAGCTGAAATGCATAACATAAATGAAAATCTAAGCAAATAGACAAGAAACTACTATGTCTGCTTTGGCTATAGGAACAGTCACAAAATTGAATTCTAGTGGCTGTTGGAATAGAAAGTTGCTAGATTCTTAACTATTTGCACATAAAAGTAACAACTAAGCTAAAAGATGGAATGCTCACCAAGTGGTCCCCCTTGGATGAGTATCCCTTAAGAAAAATGTAAAGTCAGATGCAATGAGCTTATAACTATATTTTATTCATTGGAAAGCATGATTACAATAGGGCAACATAACTGTATTACTAAAAAATTAAGAATGCGAGTACATCATCAGATTAATCAACCTTCTGAGAAGGAGCATTCGAGTCTTATTTATAGGAGGAAAAACTACTAACTAACTACCTAGCAAGGCGATCAACTCCAACAAATTAGGAGGATTCCACTTTAGGGAAATCATAGAAAGTGGAAAGGAGGTTATGCATGCGTGGAATTTGGTCAAGCTGGTTTGCCTTAACAAAGATCTAGCATAACAATATCTCCTATATTCACTCAAAAAACTATTATGATCATTTGAAAAGTAGTTAAAATATTTGATTTGAACTAGGAATCTCCCTCCATTGAGAGTCTTCCCTCCATTGACCTTTTGAATGATCACCCTGTTGACCTTTATGGAAAATGACCAACTGGTAGAATCTTCCTCAATTTTGTACGTTCTAATTATATCTGAATGACAATATTGGTACACACAATAATTGCATATCTATAACTATCTTAAAGTAACATTCATTAATCCACATGTAAAATTAACATAGATAGTTCATATAGCATGTCAATGTTATTTAAAGGTTACAAAAATAAACTTATGCCCAATGTCTATGGTTTTGAGGAAATATCATGAAAATGTCAACATCCAAGTATCAAGGTCTATGACAACTACAAAAAATGGATAATAAAATCTATCAAAATTGATCCATAAATTTGACTCATCACTCGCCCCAACCTAAGGTTTTATTGGTCCTCCAGCAGAGGAAGGGTTGTTCTTTTGCTTGGTCAACAATCTAAAATCTACAACTTCCAGCTGTCCTACATCAATTCTTGCAGTGTATGAATTAGGGTCCCAATAGAACCCTTGCTTGTTGTCCAATTGTTCCATATTTTCCTTTTTGTAGCTATATCATACTGATAATACCTAAAATTTGGCACATGCCATAATAGGATAGATGGCTGAAAAGTTAATGGAAGCCAAAATTGTCCCTTCATCCTTCCAATTTGTATATATCTATCAACTCTTTTGCATGTTACAAAATAGTTCTACAAAGAGTGAGGCTCAACTTGTTTTAAATCATCAATCAGACTATTCCACCTTTGTGCCATATATCCCATTACAGATTTCCCTGTGGTTTCTACTACCTTCTCATATTCTTTGTAAACTACTTCTCTCACAAGAAAGATCCTACTACTATAGCTAGGTCGGTAAATAAATTTGTTCCATTCCCTGAAAATGTCTCTTGGGTTCCTAGAATCAACCCTAATGGGTAGGGGAGTGTTGGATTCTATTTTCCTTTAAGTATTGAACTGTTGTCCCCAACTAATTTCATTATGTATCTAGAACATAAATGCCCTTAATTGGAGATCCTCAACATACAACAATGGATTCCAATCATGATCTTGGGACACAACATAATTATGCAAATAGAATTCACACAATAGTTTTTTCATTTCAAGAGGAGCAATCTGATAAGCCTGGAAAAATTCAAGAGGGGTCTCAATGGAAGGATTCAAACTTGAAATGATCCTTGCCAATTTAAAAGAAATATTCCTCTCTTTCAAATATAGAGCATAGACTCTTGGAGGAGTCCTGGGTTCTAATAGGTGAGGTACTAAGGATGCTACATTGTCCACCTTTTCCTTTAAAGCAACAATTTTCATATTCTTCTCTTCAATCTCTTCATCTCTCTTTTTAATTTCCTCCTTTAACCTGTGTTTCTCTTTTTTCCATTCATCTTCCCTCCTTTGCATTTCATTCCATAAGCTCATGGATACCATGTGCATTGAAAAATTAGAGGGCTTATGTATTCCTACCAAAAAATTTCCTTGCACTGATTCTTGCTCTTCATGTGGCCCCAGTTGCAGGGATTTTGATTGCTCACCCAATTCTGGCTATAGGGGTTTTTACTGTTCACCCAATTCTGGCTTCAAGGGTTCTTGCTCTTGCTGCAAGAACTCTTGCTCTTTCTCTTGTTGTAGGAACTCTTGCTCTTGCTGTAGGAGCTCCTGATTCTTCTCATACTCTTGACTCTCAACCTGTTCTACGATGGTAGCAGGCTCTACTAACCTTATGTCTGCCTGCTCCTAAAAAATGTCCTTTTCCTCAATGTTCACTTGCCCCATTGGGACTTTTGTGTCCTCTTATAATGTTCCTCGAGGGCTAGGGCTTCTCTTAGGAGACACACTAGTGGTTGGCCCAGCTAGTCTTGATTTTCTAGAAGGGGTTTCATGTTTTTCTTCAGCTACAGGAAGAACAGTGTCAGCCTTTCATTTCTTAGAGCTTGGTGCTTCTTTTTCCATCGTTTTCTTTTTAGCTTTTCCCTTCCTCATTTTTTCTTATTTATTTTGTGTCGTAGTTTGAATTAGGGCTCTAAGAGGGACATCATCATCAGAGTCTGAAGAGGCACTATCTTTGTTTGAATGTTCTACCTCAAAAGAACTAATCTTTATAGTTTGCTCAATTGCAGGAGGGTTTACACTAGGGCTTACACTAGAAGTTGAGGCTCCAGGAGTGGATTCAACAATTTTCAATCTCCTACTAACCCTATGAGGTTGAGGAAAAACCCTAGGTTGCAAATGCTCTGGTATAAATTGATCAATATTTAAAAATTCCTCCCAAGTCATATTAGACACATCATGCAAAGATTTTTCTACTAATAATTTGATTAGAAAATGGTGGGAGATAGAATTATCCCTACCTATTTGGGTTTCAACCACCATGATTGAAAGGAGATGATATAACATGTTTTGCATGTTCATTCTTCTCCCATGCTTCATATGATTCAAGAGTTTGAAGTGCACCAAATGTAGGTTCAACTGGCAGCCTTCACAAGTGATGTACTTCACAATGTGGACAGGTACTTGCTTCCACGGCTCAAGCAAAGAGGTTTTTTTTGTGCCTTGCTCCACATTCAATGGAGGGTCACCAAGTTCAATAAATTCAGCCCTAGCTAACCTTGCATCTCTTGTAGTAGGATAATGTTCACCATCGACAAGAAACCCTATAACTTCTACAATCCTCTCTTTAGTAGTTACCTCCAACCCTTTTACCATGGCCTTTCCTTTAGACAATGTTTGCAGAAATTTCAACACAATATCTTCATTATAAGCATTGAGCTTCAGGAAATAATCTAACCATCCACAGTTTTTGAACTCGGCCTAGGAAGGTGCATCCTACAATACTATGTCATGAACCGTGGGTTCACTTCAAATTATTTGACCTCCCATCATTCAGCTAATTGCAATTAAACAAGCACTCTACAAGGTTTCCCTTCGTACAATCTTTGTCTGAAAGCCCAAATTTCACCTTCTTGCAACACTGTTGAATTCCCAACACCAATGTCGTATTAACTTTACCTTTTTGGTGACTTAGGATTATGACAGAGGTAATAAAGGTAGTAAGGAGTAATAAATGAAGGATACAATCGAGAAAAATGGTCGTAGTGTGGTGTCATTCCCATACATGTGAGCCATCACCTCACTCAAGATTCAAATTGGCTCAATTTAAATTTTGCTAACATGGACCAACATGGACTGACATGTGGACATGTTATACGCACTCTCCCCAACCTAAATTTGAGCATGTGTCCTCACATGTGAGGTGGTAATGATGAGTTGACAAGGCAAGGGATAATTACATGCTATGGAGAACATCTACATTAATGTACAATAATTAATTAAATGTACTAAAAGATAATTAAGATGTAACAAATTGATGTGCATGTACCTGAATTCATGGAATATTTGTTGCACAGAATATTGAGGAAGTACCGGTCATCTTTTAAGAAGTTAGTTGAGGAATTAATAAAAGTGAAGTGGGATGAAGTGAAGTGAAATGAAGTGAAGTGGATTGAAGTGAAGTTATGGCTGAGTGATGGAAGAGATAGAAATGTGGAGATGGATGGGTGGATGGGTGGATGAATGAAGAAGTGGATTCCCACACAAGTGGAAGTATTTATTATGACAATTTATGTACCTTGGTTAGCCAAAAGGAGGGACACTAGGTTTTCTTTCTTTGGTTGCAGGAAGTTCGGGTGTTACATGCTGAGTAAATTATTGCATAAATTCCTCCTTGGAAGTTGGATTGTGATACAACTTGAGGTGATGACCGTTGACAAGCAGCTTAAATCTCACAGGGTCAATGGTAGTGAGTTGAATAGCTCCATTAGGATAGACTTCAACAACCTCATATGGTCCTAGCCACCTTGTTTGTAGCTTACCAATATTATCCTAATATCTAAAGTCATAAAGGAGCACCTAGTCACCTAGCTAGAATTTCTTGTCCTTTATGAATTTGTCATGCCACTTTACTCTCTGATTCTGCACTACCTCTGTGTGATGCAAGGTTTCCTTTCTCATCTCATCCAAATTATTTAGCTTCATAATTTTTTCCTTTTGTACCTCAGAGATAGCCATCCCTAAGTCTAGTGCAGTCCTAAGAGTCTTATGCTCAAATTCAATGGGCATCATAGTTGTCTTTCCATATAGAAACTCAAAAGGAGTGAAGCCTGTGGTTTTTTTCTAGGTGGTTCGATAGGCCCAAACAACTTCTAGCAGCCTATTTTCCCAATCCTTCCTATGGATAGCCACTGTTTTGGTCAAAATGGCTTTAATTTCCCTATTGGTCACCTCAACTTGGCCATTGGCTTGAGGGTGGTAAGGAGTAGAATTCTTGTGCCTCACATTATAATCATTAACTAGTGTTGTGAAAAGGGTTGATGCAAATTGTGCCCCTTGATTATTCACTATCCCCCTTGGAACCCCATACTGTGTGAAAATTTCCTCATAAATAAATTTGGAAACCTTATTATCTCTTGCATGCTTCATGGCTTTAACTTCTACCCACTTGGTTACATAATAAGTGCAAACCAGGATATAGGATTTACCATTTGATGGAGGATCAATGGGTCCTATAAAATCCAATCCCCATTTATCAAACAAAGTGATTACTACTTGGGGGTAAAGGGGAATTTCATTAGATTTGGTTGGTCAGCCCATCCTCTAGCATCTATCACACTTGTATATTTCCCTGCATCCTTGTGGAGTGTGGGCCAATAATATCCTGTGTTCAAAATCTTCATTGTTGTCCTCTTAGTTGTAAAATTCCCTCCACAAGGTTCATTATGAAATGCATGAAATATATCATATGTCTCATCTTCCCTCACACATCTCCTCATGACATGGTCTGGTCCAATGTAGAACAAGCATCTTGCAATTCATGAAAAAGGAAAAGTTTTTTCAATGAGCACCCTTCTCTCTTTTGGAGAGAAATGAGGAGGAACTCTCCCTATGACCAGATAATTAGCTATGTCAACATACCAGAGTGTATGCCCACTAATAGAAAATAAATGTTCATCAAGGAAGGAGTCATCAATGACTTGATTGTCCTTTGATGTAGTCATCCTTAAAGTCTGCAACAACATTGGCCTTCCCTGGTTTATTAATAATGGTTATGTCAAACTCCCGCATCAACAACAACCATCTTACTAGCCTACCTGAGATCAGGGGCTTATTCATGAGGTACCTAATGGCTGCATGGTCTGTGTGCACAAAGATTTGATAGCCTATTATGTAGTGCCTAAATTTTTTAAGGGCGTATACTACTACCTACATTTCCTTTTCTGTCACTATATAATTGAATTCAACTCCTTGTAGGTTTTTACTGACAAAATAAATAGCATTTTCAATTGCTCTTTTCTATCCCAAGATAGATCCTATAGCATAGTTTGATGCATCTGTATGAATGTGAAAAGGAAGCTCCCAATTAGGACCTTTGAGTTCAAGAGCATGAGTTAAAGCTACTTTCATATCATAGAATTCCTTGTCACAGTCTTTTGTCCATTGGAATTCAACATCTTTAGTTAGGAGATTGTACAATGGTGTTGCCATTTTGCTAAAATCTTTGATGAAATGCCTATAGTAACCTACATGTCCCAATAAACTTCTAACATATTTTTTTTTGTAGGTATAGGAAGATTGGTGATCACCTCAATCTTGGTAGGATCTACTTGAATTCCTTGGTGAGAGATGTAGTGGCCATGGACTACACCTTCCTGCATCATCTGAAGCACTTTTTTTTAGCAACTTCCAACCTTTGAGGAAATGGTGGTTCTTGTTTAGTCTGTTGGACAGGGATTGGTTCAGGGTTTTTAGGTGCACTTGGCCAAATGGGGACATTCAGATGCTCCTCCTCTTCCACAGGAAGATCAATAATAATGGGTGTGGAAGGAGCTGGCAAAGTAGTTACTAAATGCATGTGGATGTCACTTACAGTCACAACATATGCAAGAAATTGATTTGGATCAATAGAGTATACTAGCTGCTACTATTGTGGTTTGTTATTTGGGTTAGGTGTGGGTTGAGTTGGTAGCTAAGTAGGTCTAGGTGTGGTTGAACTTGAACTAGTAGGAGGTGGCTACCAATTTCCTTGAAATTGTTACCAATTCCCCTAAGGTTGTTGCCACTAGGGTGGAGAGTTTTGGTGATTGGGCCAAGTATTTGGAGGGTTATTCCAAGGCTATGGTGGATATCCTCCATAGTTGGATGGATATGGTGGCTAATATTGGATACCTAATGCATAAGAATTAAAATATGGCCCTGAAAAAGATAATGGATCTAGTGGCATACCTTGTCTTGGAGCCCATGGTATCATTTGTACAATGTAGTAGACTTGATTATCTTCACCTTGGATTGGCTTGAACTCAGGTGGGATTTTCTTACTGTCAATGTTAGCTACCATTTTGTATATGCGGTCCTTCTTCTTTTTTCTACAATGAGGGCAATATTCTACCAACATTACCTCTGCCTCCTCTTGTTTCTTCTTTGCTTGAAGTGTATCTAGCTGAGTAGTCAGATTGTTTATGATGTATTGCTTGAAGTTTTTCAGCAAATGAGTAATCTCCATCCTTGAAACTCCATTGGTAGCTAACTTACCCATAAAGGATTGGTAAGCTCTCCCTTTCTTTGAGGCTACCCTAGAATAGTTTTGACATATCTTCTTGATATCCTCCCAAGGGACTTGAGTGATATCTCCTCCTCCCATCAGGTTTAAGGCATCAATGAAACTATCATTAATTCCTCTTAGGAAGATCAACTTTTGTGATTCTTTATTGAGTATATGGTGTGGAGATTTTCTGTAAGCAAAATGAAAACCCTGAAATATAATCCTTTAGACTCTCATCTTCCTATTGTTGCATCCTAAAGATGTCATCTCCTCTCATGTCACTGCCCCTAAAATATTCCTTGAACTTCTCAAGAAACTTTTTCTTCATGTCATCCCAAGTCTCCATAGTATTTCTACCTAGGCTCATAAACCATCTCAATGCAGCCTCTTTCAAGGTGGTAGGAAACAACTTAAGCCTATGAGCATCAATGGTATAGTCATAGCTTCTGCAGAGGATATCAAACTCAAATAGGAAAGTATCAGGGTCTTCTATGATAAGTCCATATAACTTAGGAAGGAATGAAGCACGAATATTTTTAAGGTTGTCAACTTCATTTTGATGAGCAATGGGGAAAGGAAAAGCTTGTTGGTTAGGTCTATTTCTATTTGCATCACCCATGCCTGCCTAATGGAGTTCCAAAGCAAAGGGGTTCTCAATCTAATTTTGGTCTTTAGAGGAAGTGTCAAAACTAGTTAGATTAGGAAATGCATCAGAAAAAGGGTGTGATTCTTCTTCTTCTTCTTCTCTTGGAAGATTCTGATGCTCAACTAGTTGGAATGGATCAGGGTTATTAGGAAGGAATCTCCCATGAGAATCTCTCCTCCTTCCTCTATGCATATGGTATCAACTCAATATCAACCAGCTCACACAAAGAATTGAAAAAAGAATAGTGGATCATTACTTTCCTAAATGAGGGGTATACTAAGAACAAACTTTCAGAAATACTACAATAGGAAAGAAACTATCAATGACTCCAAAGAACTCCCTAGTTTGACACCATCCCTGAAAACGAAGCCAAAAATGTTGGCCTCCTATAATGACTCAAAAACTAATCCCTTAAGGTTGTGATTTAGAGATTGGACATTTGATTTGAATAGTTATCTTGATCATCATGAAGGCACATTTAACTTGTCAACCCAGGGATGTAGACTTGAAATGGGTCAGCACAATATGTGCACTAGGAATCCATATTATCCATATTCATTCTACAACTAAGATATAATGTTGAAAGTAAATAGCTTGGAAGGAAGTAACACATGTGTTGAACATCAACCAATAGCTATACTGAGTTGAAATGCATGACAGAATTGAAAATCTGAGCAAACAAATATGAAACTACTTTGTCTACTTTGGCTACAAGAATAGTCACATAATGCAATTCTAGTGGCTGTAGGAATAGACATTTGCCAAATTCTTAACTATTTTCACATAAAAGTAACAACTAAGATAAAGGATGGAATTCTCACCAAGTGGGCCCCTTGGATAAGTATCCCTTAAGAAAAATGTAAACTCGGATGCAACAAGCTTATAACTTCATTTTATTCATTGGAAAGCATGATTAAAATAGAGCAACATAACTATATTATTGAAAAACTAAGAATGTGAGTACATCATCAGATTAATCAACCTTCTAAGAAGGAGCATTCAAGTCTTATTTATAGGAGAAAAAACTACTAACTAACTACCTAGCAAGGAAGTCAACTCCAATAGATTAGGAGGATGCCACTTTTGGGGAAAGTGTAGAAAGTGGAAAGGAGGTTATGCATGCAGGGAATTTGGTCAAGTTGGTTTTCCTTAATGCAAATCTAGCATAACAATAGCTCCTCTATTCACTCAACAAACTATTATGACCATTTGCAAAGCAGTTACAATCTTTGATTTGAACTAGGAATCTCCCTCCATTGACCTTTTGAATGATCACCTTGTTGACCTTTATGGAAAATGACCAGCTAGAAAAATCTTCCTCAATTTTGTAGGTTCTAATTATATCTACATGACAATATTGGTATGCACAACAATTGCATGTCTATAACTATCTTAAAGTAACATTCCTTAATCCACATGTAAAATTAACATAGATAGTTCATATAGTATGTTATTTCATTTAAAGGTTACAAAAATGAACTTATGCCCAATATCTATGGTTTTGAGGAAATATCATGAAAATGTCAACATCCAAGTATCAAGGTCTATGACAACTACAACAAATGGATAATAAACTTTATCAAAATTGATAGCCATAAATTGGACTCATCTACCCCCTTCATAGATTTGTGAGGAACTTGGTTTTGGATGTAACATGCACAATTGATGCCCTCTACCCAGTATTGAGGTGCCAAAGATTTGGAGTGTATCATACAATTTTCCATCTCCTTCAAGGACCTGTTCTTATATTCTGTGACACCATTTTGCTAAGGACTATATGGAACTATGTGTTGCATGTTGATTCCTTTTGAAGCACAAAAGTATTCAAACCAATAACATATTCTCCCCCATTATTTGTATGCAGAATCTTGACGAACTTCCCAAATTGTTTCTCTACAAAATATTTGAATTCTAGAAAATGATCAAAGATCTTAGACTTATGTTTGAGAAAATAGACCCAAGTGTATCTAGAAAAGTCATCAATAAATGTCAAGATATATCTATCCCTACTGAAAGATGGTTGTGGAAATGGTCCTTCCAAGTCACTATGTACCAACTCCAATAGATCTATATCTGTCCACGCTTTTCTTTTATCATATTTCTCCTCAAGATGCTTACCAAGAATGCATCCCTAGAAAAATCCATCATAAAATCGAATAGAAGGCAACCTTGAAATCATGTCATTATTGACTGAGCTACTGCAAGTAATGATAGTTCAAGTGGCCAAACTGTTGATGTCACAAAAAACTCACCTCATCTACATGAGTGAGTGAGACTATCAAAGGAGAGTAAGGAACAAAGTGAGAAAATTGATATAGTCTAGATTGGCGATCTTCTTTTCCCACAACAACTATAGACCCATCATGCATTTCATTAATTAACATTGTATCTAGAGCATGAACTCAACTTGCTTGCCAAAACCAGTGTGAGTGATCTAATAAATAGATAGGAGATTAGTTGACAAATATGGAACACAAATAACATCCTAAAATGTCCCTTCACCCACATCAACATACCCTCTCCCATTCACTTCAACAAGAGTTTCATCACCCATAAGTTTAATAGGCATAGAACATGGCTCCAAAGTGGTGAAACTATCCTTTGATAAGGCCATGTGGTGCAAAGCACCCAAGTCAATGATCCAAGACTCTGGTTGTGAAGCAACAACAACTAGGGACTTTCCCTTTCCTTTCGCCTTTTTTTTTTGTGTCCTTAGAAGAACCTTTTGATGAACTTTGTTTGATTGAATCAAGCACCTTGATATTATTCTTTTCTAGAAGATTTGAAAGGTGGTAAACTTATTTCTTTAAACATTTATGTTCATCATTTACATGCCTCTTACAGTAAGAACACTTGACCTTCTCCTTCTTAGGTTGTTCACCTTTTGATGAAGAGGTCTGATTATCTGCTTTTGAAGTAGAAAATTTCTTATCTTTCTTCTTCTCTCCTTGGTTCTTTTGTTTCTTATCTTACTTATTAGACCCTTTTTGTTCTATTGTGCCCTAATTAACAACCAAGTCATGTGACTTAGAGGGTTTAATTGTACCCATTAGAACCAATTTTTCCTGCTCCCTAGTGAGTTCTATAGCAAACTCATCTAGAGAAGGCATTTTATATATGGAACCTAGGGCACATTTTTTAGAATAGAATGTAGAAACAAATACAGAGTAATTAGGACCAAGCTTAGAAAGAATAATCAAGATTAGTTGCTTATCATCCTTCTTGATTCCACACTGTTCCAATTGCAATCTAACAACTTTGAATTTTGTGAAGAAGTCTTGTATGGTGTCAAAATTAGGACTCAACCCTATGAGTTTATTCTCCAATTAATTACCTTTAAACTCATCTTTCTTACCAAAGAGTGTTTCCAAAGTGGTCCACACTTTATTTGATGTTGTAGCATACTCAATATGAAAAAGTAGGTCTAAAGATACTGACAAACATAAAGTACCAAAAGATTCATCAAATTTGTTAAACCATTTAATCTTTTTTGCATCATCTTGTGGTTTAGTTTCAAGTCCCATTGTTAGATGATGATATCCATTTCTTTTTAGATATATTATCATCTTAGATTTCAATTCAAAATAATTATATGGAGTTAAAACTAGAACTATAGATGCATCCATGAGAGCAAAAAATAATATTGCAAAGAAGGAAAAGTGCAAAGAAAGAAGGCGTGTGAAACATCCCCCTTCCACTAGTCTCAAAAATTACCCCCCCAAGATATTACATTTTTGGCACTTTATAATTAGTGCTTTTACAAGGTCTTTCCACATTAGAAGGATTTTAAGGCTTTTATAGCCAAAATTACAATATTTGATACAAATTAATTTCCAAGCAAATATCTAAAAAAAATAACATTCTAGTTGTTTTTACTCTTCAATATATTTCCAACACTTTCTTGTTTTTGAAAAATGGATTACAAAAGTGAAAGATATAACTCATTGAAGATAAAAAAAAATGTAGAATATTCAACCTACAATATCTAATTGAAAAAGGAAAAAAAATTATTTAAACTGTACTGGATGGAAAGTGCTCATTTATAGCTTTCCATCAATTACTTGTTTGTGAAAATCTAACACCTGAGGAAAAAGTTATGCAATTTTGAAAAAAAAATGTAAAATCTACCTATGAAAAATGACTCACGCCTCTTTCTTATTTGATTTTGCAAAATTTATCAACTTTATGCAAAAATTAAAAACTAACCAGATGGTTTTTTGACCTTGGGAATAAAACTCAAAAATTATTTTTCTTAAAAATGAGAGGAAGCTATATTTTTGAAGCCAAAATGAACGACTCCAGTAAAAAATTCAAGTTTTTAACTCTAATATTTTTACTGTATCCTCCAATCTCTGATTTTGGTGAAATAAAAGTCAATTTTGACTTTCTTAAACCTTCTAGACTCTTTGGAAATGCTAAAAAAGCCTGCAATATTACCAAAAAGTTGCAAATCACCCAGATCTCGCAGGAACAAATATATGTAAACCAAATTAAATATTTGCTTATTTTTTCTTTAAACTATTTTGATTCTCCAGATTATATGAGGATGTAGGAGAAGAGCATACTTGGTTTTTGAGGAAAAATATTAGCTTTCTATTAGTCTCAAATCTCTCCAAAAATTAAAAAAATAATGAGTTATACCAGACAACATGACTCTGATACCATGTTAGATTCTGTGAGAAGCGAGAACCGAGCCAAGATCTGATGTCAATCTTAGATCACATGCAAATTCACTCAAAAAATGATCGAAGATCAAAATAGCAGAATGAAGAAAAATCTCAAATGAGATAAAAATAGAGACAAGGCAAGAGAAATTTGTAATGTCCCCATTTTTAGCGTTCATCAAAGTTAGAGGATTTAGCCTATCACTAGGTCCTTATAGGCTAATATTGTTGATTAGAGGACCCTGTTGTGGAGTTATTTGGCTCTCCAAAGGGCAGTTTTTTGTGTTTTCATCTCTAGGTCCTTCATATGTTTTGAGGCAATTGATATTCATGGGTTTCTAGCTTTATTTGCATATACTTACTAATTATAGTAAGTCAGTTGGACATTATAGACCCACCTTACTATTTTTAGTAAGGCATCCAGATTGACAGCATGAGTAGTGGGCTAGCCAGTGATGAAGTAAAAATCATTAAATAATAATTATTAATGAAGTTATGATATTTAATTATTATTAAAGTGTTTTGATTGGAGGTAAAAAATGGGTTTTGAACGGGCCCGAAACCCTTTACAAAATAAAGTAGCTAATAAAAAAAGAAAACAACATTATGCAACAATCAGCCCAATGACAACGAACCAATAGCCAAAAAGAAGGTAGCCAGCCAACAACACTACATATTGTTTAGTATCTCCACAACCTCCATTTCACTAGCAGCCATCTTCTGCACATTATCCATAATATTAGACACCTTTGTACCAGAGGCCCTGCCCTGAGCTTTCATTTTATTTCGAGTTCTAGCCCTCAGCACACTAGTTTTTACCT
This sequence comes from Sequoia sempervirens, assembly GCA_007258455.2. Taxonomy (NCBI): domain Eukaryota; kingdom Viridiplantae; phylum Streptophyta; class Pinopsida; order Cupressales; family Cupressaceae; genus Sequoia; species Sequoia sempervirens. The sequence continues at coordinate 597,969,503 of VDFB02270651.1, read as the reverse complement.
CACCACTCAAAACACTTCCTTTAACACCACCCTTCTCACTAGCGCAATCCACATCCAGTAGCTTACCCACCACAACAGTATCATTAGCAAACACAATATCCTTTCTCTTTTTTGCAGTAATCACAGAGGAGATCACCTTGGAAGAATTAGAAATGACCAAAACCTTAGGGACATCTTCACTCTTCATCACAACATTCCACATTTTATCTATTTTATTGTCAAGGGATAAGATTCTCCCTTCCAAGTTCTGTTTCAAATTGATGGTTTCCTCTGCCACAGTATTAGCTACATTATTAAGAGAATCCATCAAGTCATCAATTTGTCTTTGGATAGAAGGGTCCTCAACCTTACTAACAATACCTCTAATTCTAACATTAGTCCTATTAATCTCATGGAAGAACCACTTAAAAAGTTTCAACAACACATTAGCACTATCACAAGCTGAACCTAGCACATCAGACAACTCCTCCTTGTCAAAGTTCTCAATCCCTTTCCCCACAACAACATCCTCATTAGAAGAACTAACATAAGCCTTATCAGTAGAAATATCCTTACCTTTGCCATCAGAGATAGGAGTCTTCATCTTTCGAATGGAGTAGGTGATTTCCTCCACAACAACCTTCCTTTTCATCAGCCTATCCACATTTGCTTTGCTAGTTCCCACAGTATGTACTCCACCCATAGCCCTTTCCTTCCCTTGCTTCTGAATCCTAATGTCAGCACTCAAAGAAGCCTCACCAAAGATACCTCCAACTAGGGAAAGAGGGAAACCCTTCTCCAAGAGTTGGCCAATAGTTCTCAACATCCTTCTCTTTCATCTCCCATCCTCAGTCTCCTGCATGAAATTGTCTTGTCATTGGGGGAGGAGAGGAAGCTTCCCCATAAAGTTCATTTTTTTCCTTAACCCCCTTAGAATTAACATTTTCTACCACCTCATCACTGCATGTCGTATAGCCCTCTTTGTCATCTGGCTTCCTTTTCCCAGTCTTACCCAGAAAAAGGGAATTGGGGCCCTCCTCAAAAGAGGCATATGAATCTAGGACATAATCAACATCATCATCCCTATCAGACTCATACTCTTTGTTCAAAATAAGCCTCCTCTTCTTAGATTTTTTACTAACCCTTTTCTCTTTTGACTCTGTCTCATAACCCTCCTGGGGTTTAGCAATATTTTCCTTCAGGGACACTAGAGGTTTTTGCACCTCATGAACTTTGACATGTTCATAGATCAAGATAATTAACCCCACATGTAGGATAGGGTTTCTGGGGTTTTTCATATGATCCTTCATCCCCAAATCAAGTGACATCAACAAGTAGTATTGAAAGGAAATCTATTTCTTATGCCAGAAATGGTTAAGCAAAAGGAAATGGTAAGTGTTAATCGTCATATACCTGCCTTCCAAGGTGACGTACCTCATAATCTCTTCAACAACATCATGCCAAAACACTTTTAAGGAGCTCCTCTTATAACCACCACTCTTCACCGTCTTCAAATCAACAACCTCTTTCCCTTTAAAGAAAATAGGCATCGCAGCCTGCAATTCTTTTTTGTCTCTAAACACCTTCATACCATGCATAGCCAAGCTAGTAATTTGGGAAATGAATTCTTCATCAACCATGAATTCCCTTCCATCCAAATTTAGGGTTCTCTCATTCGACCCTTGAGCAAGCAAATCAGTGTCCTGGGGGTTGTTACCATGCAGTTTTTCCATATATAGAGTTAAGCCACCCTTCTCTAAAATCTCCCACACCTCCTTCCTCTGCTTAATAGAAACACAAGACTTAGGCTTGGCATAGTTTTTGTCCCCACCCATCGTAGAATACTTAACAAATAGAGGCCAAGCATAAAGCAGAAACCTCGGGAAACTAAGATAGATACCACCCAGAGTAGAATTATAAAACAAAAGACTCTAGAAACTAAGATGAATATCACCCAGAATCTATGCAAAGCCAGCAGAAGGATAGATATGAAATGATGAACTTGAACTCCAGTCCATGTGAAATTCATCCCCCATACTTAAAATTTGAACATCCCCATTCATAAAATTAGGCCATGTGAATAAGGACATGCACAACTCAATGCAAAATAAGATCAATATCAACTTGAGATTAGCATTCATTGTTAATAATAGCCATTTCCTCAAAAGGAATAGGATCATTTAAATCCCACTCCTTTCTTTCTCTAACACCAAAGTTAGCCAAGAAATCAGCTAACATATTTCCCTCTCTCAATATGTGGGAGATATAAAAAGTATCAAAGGAATTGATAATTTCAATGGAGTCCCTAACCAAGGTCTCAATAGTCCAAGATGGAGATGAAGCATTCTTCAAATTATTTATAATGTTTAGAGAGTCACCCTCCAACCAGACCTTCCTATACCCTTTCCTTTGAGCCATTTTGAGTCCATGATAGGCTGCAACCGCCTCTATGTAGTGGTTTGTCTGGATTCCCAAAGGGAACGCCATAGTTGAGATGAGCCTACCATTAGAATTTCTAATCACTCCCCCACATCTTTCAAGTCTCGGATTTCCTTTTTTTTGCCATCAAAATTTATCTTAACCCAACCGTCCGGTGGCACCTTCCAAGCAACATCTTCTCTTGAAGATTTCCCTTTAGAGACCAAAAGAGAAATATCAGAAGGCAACTTCCAATTTTGTGCAATAGAGATCATAGGAACAGAGAATAATCTTTTCTCCAGCATAAAGGAGATCCCAGAAAGAAATTTTTCCTTAATACCCACACAAATCTTATGAGCCACAGATAAAGCTGAAAGAGTAGAATTTCTAAAAAATTTGTTGTTTTTCTCCAGCCAAACCCCCCAAATCATATGGGGCAAAGTGAGAGACCACAAAATCTGTAGAGCTAGATTAGATGAGGGTCCAACCCATTGATACCATATATCTTTGACGGAACTAGGAAACACCCAGCTAAGATTCCAAAGAGAGAGCACGTGATTCCAAATCACACTAACATATCTACACCTAATCAGCAAATGACAAGTATTTTTTGCTTTCTCTTCACAAAGAAAGCATCTATTGGGCATAACAAAACCTCTTTTAATAAGATTATCAGTAATTAAAATTTTTTTTGGAAGAAGATCCAAAAGAAAATGTTGACCTTAGGAATCAATCTAGAGGACCAAACAAAAGCCCAAAAAGGAGGTGGGTGAGTAAAGGATTCATTGAAATGAAAAGCCAAAGCAACAAAGAAGTTATCCTCAGAGGAAGGCTTCCAAACAAACCTACAAGGAGAAGGGATAGAAGGAATATGAACCAAATAAATAGCCTTATAAATAATTTCCAAACCAGGGTCCACCTCATGCAACTTCCTCCAACAACCTCTATCAATATAGTCAACAACAAATCTTCCAAACTATCCCACATAGAGTTCCATAAAGGGTTGAGCCCATGGATCATCCTTGAGTGGCCCATTGCCATACCAATTATCATCCTAGAACAAAATACTCCTCCCATTACCCATCTACCAAAAGAGACCCTTAGCCACAAGCCTTTGAGCCTTCAACATACAATTTTGTAGCACAGAACCATACAAAGGATTAAACTCAAAAGATAAAAATCTCTAATCCCATCAACACCACGTAAGTATTTTCTCCAAGCAATTTCCACCCAATCACTTTTGGCTAACAAGAGATTCCACAACTATTTACCCAAAAGGGCCATGTTAAACGTTCTAATTTTGTGAATGCCTAGCCCACTAGCCTTTTTAGGCTGACAAAAATCATCCCAAGCAACCAAATGAGTTCTTTATTTATCTTCAACACCTGTCCAAAGGAAGTTTTTCTGGATTCCTTCCAAGATATCCAAAAATTTCCTTGGCATGTGAAAGAGACTAAGAGCATAGACGAGAATATTTTGAAAGGTGGATTTAATCAACTAAACTTTTCCATCTTGGCTCAACAAAGCCCCCTTCTACCTAGCCAACTTGGAATTAAATTTTTCAATAAACCCCCTCAATAATGAGTCTAGAGCCTTAGAGCATAAGGGGAGCCCCAGGTAAGAATCAGGAAGTTCACCAATTTGACACTACAAAATTCTAGCTATCCTATTATGTCTTTGAATCAGAGTGTTGAAAAAGAAAATCACACTCTTCTATAAGCTAACCTTTTTCCTAGAAGCAACCTCATACATTTGAAAAATCCATTTGATAGCCTTAGCTTCCTTAATAGATTCTTGCCCAAGCACAAGAGAATCATCCACAAATTGTTGATGAGAGAAAACAAGGTTAGCAGAAGAAGGGGCTAACCCAGTCATAAGACCAGAATTAACAAATCTTTGGATAAGATGACCCAAGGACTCAACCATAACGATAAAAAGGAAGGGAGAGATTGGATCCCCTTGCCGCAGACCCTTAGAGCAATCAAAAAGAAGAGGAGACCCATTAATGAGCACAAAGAACCAAGTTGAAATAAGTTGATGTACAAGAGCCACCATTTTCTCCCCAAAACCAAAGGAGAGAAGAATCTTAGACAAAAACCCCAATCCACACAATCGTAAGCTTTAAGTAAATCAAGCTTGAGGATAAACCCAACCTATTAATTGATAGTAAGAGTGTGAATATTCTCATGAATAGTGAGAATAGAGTCCAAAATTTTCCTACCAACCACAAATCCGTTCTATTGAGGAGAAATGATGAGAGGAATTTTTTTTTGCAACCTCAACGCCAAAACCTTGGAGAAAATCTTATAAATCGAGTTGCAAAGACTAACAGGTCAGAACTCCTCAAAAGAAGCAACACCAGGCTTTTTGGGAATCAAAACAATAAAGGATGAGTTCAACTCCTTTAAAAGGGAATCGGATCTGAAAAAATCCTTAGTATCCACAACAACATCTTTTGCAATACTTTCCCAAAAAGACTAAAAAAATAACATGGGAAAGCCATCAAGGCTCGAAGCATTATTACCTTCAAACGAGAAAACAAAACACTGAATTTCATCTACCAAAGGAATACAGAATAACTGCCTATTGAGCTCATCATCCACCAACTGGGGAATATCCCTCAGAATATCCTCTTGACAAGACAAATCAAGCTCCCCCTCGACCGAAAGTAGCTGAGAGAAATAGGAAGTAGCAATAAGCTACAAATCAACATCCTTCTCCAAAGCTTGATTATTATAGTTAATCAGATTAATCCAATTAGAAGCCTTGTGTTTCAGCATAGAGATATGAAAAAACTTAGTATTTCTATCACCACTTTTCAACCACATGATCCTTGAATGCTTCTTCCAAAATTCTTCCTCCTTCGTAATTATATTATGCAGCTTGGAAAGCAGAACACTTTCCTTTAGCATCAAATCTTGATCATACCTAGATGATTGAATGACTTGTTGAATAGAGTGAAGCTCCTTAGAAACCCCATCTTTCTCCATAAAAATATGACCAAAAGAGGTACGGTTCCATTTTCTAACATTATGCTTAACATTAGCCAACTTTTTAACAACTCTATACATAGTCGAGCCCTCCACATTAATATTCCACTAGTCCTTAACCAAATTACCTAGGTCAGGATGACAAGTCCACTTTTTCTCAAATCTAAAAGGAAATTTCTTCTTGCCATCCAAAAAATCCACAGATAGAGCCAAGGGGAAGTGATCCAATCCCAATCTAGTAAGAGCTAAGAGGGAGAAGGAGTAGTGGACTAACCACTCAAGGGTTATAAGAGCACAATCCAACTTAACCTGGATAAGTGCATCACCCACACACCTATTTTTCCAAGTAAAGGAAGCCCCTTTAAGATCCAAATCAAGAAGAAATGAGTCATTAATGAACTACATTAGGTCATATTTGCTATCATCTACGTTCTATGACCCACCCATCTTATCAACATCATGGAGAGGAGTATTGAAATCTCCAATGACCAACCAATTTCCAATGTTATGACAAACTTTAAAATAAGCAAGATTCTCTCAAAGCCTTTTTTTGGCACTCTTACAATTAGGAGCATAAATATTAGACAAAGTCCAGGAAAACTTATCATGAAGGTGGAAAAAAGAGGTAGCCACATGATTACTATCATTAAGCACCTCCACACCTCTAATCACCCTAAGATTCCAAAAAGTCACAATCCCACCAAAAGCACCAACCGCCTCAGAACAATGCATCCCACAATCCTTGAAAAGCTTCATTTTCAACCTAGAAATTTTATCCAAACCCATTTTAGTTTCTTGAATTAAAACAATATCAGGGTGATGATCTCTTGCCAAATTAGCTAGGAGATCATGCTTATGAGGGTGATTCAAACCCCTCATATTCTAGGAGATAATCTTCATGGGAGTTTATTTGAAGTGCTCTTAGAGCACATATCCAGTAGAGTTCTCTATATGCCATCAACTATATCCATCTGACTCTCCTGCTCCCTAGCAACATTAGCTGGAGGCCATCCTCTACCATGTGGCTCAAACCCACAGTCTAGCCTCTACCTATTTCTTGTCACAACTCCTGGTAAGGGAGAGTGTTTCTTCCTATTAAGCCCACAAACCTGAATGTAAGGAAAATTGTCCACTTCCTCTAACTCCACAAACTCCATAACTTCAGGCCTCATCTCCAACCCCTCTATTTTCAACATCACACTTTGAGGAATCCCCCTCAAGAGGAGATCTAGATTCAACAATCACAAAAGAATGATTTTCCTCCAACATCACAGACCTTACCTCAGTAAACACATGGGACGAGCTTTCCTTTTCAACCTATCCCATATCCAAATTCATTTCCCCCTAAGTAGGTAGAAATTCAGAAGAAACCACCTTATTAGCCTCATCTAGGTGTGTGTCCTCATGAAACTCTGAGGAGGGGACACCTTCAGGCTCCACCTCCTGAGCAGGAGGTTTTACAGACTCCACCTCCTAAGTTGGAGGTTTCTCTTTCTCTCTCCATTGTTTTGTCATCTACTTAGGTACTTTGAGAGAAAAAAATTTAGCCCAATGGCCAACTTATTTATAGTGGAAACAACAAAAGGGATTTGACTTGAATTCAACCATCTACTCCCACACACCAAGTTTTGATTTAATCTTAATCATAGAAGGAAAACTAGCTAATTTTCCACATTCACACAAAATCTAGCATAAACTAGCCGCTTCCTAGAAGCCGTCATTTGTTCTATCGATAGAAAACATCCAAACATGCTATAAATCCCCTTAAACACCTCCTCATCCCAAAATTCCAATGGGACGCCAGGAAATCTAACCCAAATCAGAGCAGTCGAGAAAGAGTACGAGTTCAGATTGAAGCCTGATTCCCACTTCTTCAGCATCAAGGAAGTCTTTCCAAGGAACCATGGGCCAACCATCAATGCCATCACCATATCATCTTCATAGTTGAAGTAAAAAGAGAAGAAACCTTTGGCCATAGCAGCCACATCAACTTGTCCTTTTGGTTTCCAGTGATTTAAAGCAAACTTGTGCACCAGCTCAATATGAGGTCAAGGACCAAAATTTTTTCCCAACAGAGCCATGTCCATATTAGACATTCTTTTTTCAACAATACAGTCTGAAACAAAAATAGAGTACTTTATGATCTTTTTATTAGCAACAAAATCCATCGAAGGGGAAGTAATTTTTCCTTTAGGCTTAGATCCAAACATATTTGTACATTTGAGAGAAAAGCTCGACAAGAAAGCATGCTTAGTCTTGTCAAACTCAAGACCCTCCACAATGGGAGTTCCATCACACCCATCCGAAGACAGGCCATTCCCTGACTTTTTAGAACTAGGTACCACTTTTTCAGAGCCAGGCACCTGGGAATGCGTCAGACACACACTCTTCGAAGCCCCTTTCCTGTTAGAAAAAATGTTAGCCACAAAAGGGGACCCACTCAACTTACCTATAGCAAGGGCCTTACCTGACATCACCCTCTCATCAGAAAATCATCTGCCATTACCACTTGAAGCATCATCCTAATCTCCTGCCTTTTCAGAATTTGAAAAATCGCCACCACCCGAGGAGCTTCCCATGGTTGTTGACTCTTTTTTAATTATTATTAAAGTGTTACTTTAATAATAATTAATTATTTAAAGGGATTATTATATTGACTTCATGGACTTTATAATTGAAGGGTATTTAATATCATAAAGTCATTATTAAAGTACATAAAGGGAGATACATGGATTTTATTAAAAGGTTATTTTAATGATTTTTAATTATACTTTATAATAAGTGTTAAAACATTATTAAAAAGGGGAGATATAAGTGGTTAATAAAGTATTTTTTATATTTTAATGTTGTGCACCAAAAAGGAGGGAAAAGAAAATTAAATTAAATTAAATTAAAAGAGATGAAGTCAAATGCACATTGAAGTTATATAAAGGAATTTGAAAATAATTTCATTCATTCTTGAATCATTCAACATTTTGTCTATTATGAAGAAGTTTTGGCTTTGAGGAAGAAACCTAGGGTTTCATTGTAAATTCAATCTTGGAGAACATAGCCTCTCTTCGATTGCATTGGTGGCTTCATACGAAGGTCACAACTGAGCTTCAATGGAGTTTATGCAAATTTGAAAGTGATTATCTTCAAATATTTTCCAAGGGTTTGGAGATTAATTATCTAAATTCAGAGATATCTGCTATGAATGAATTTTTGTTGTTTTTACATGTTGGAGAACTTGTCTTACAAAGCCAAGCATCCATTAATGGAAGACTCTAGTTTGCTGATATAAAGTTTCCAGATCTACATTTATTGGCTTGGGTCTAGGTATGATCATTTGTAATTCAAAGAGGTGTATATCCTACTATATGACTACTGCAAACTTTACACTTCTTCCTAGCAATCATTTTCAGAGGGTTTCAAGGCATGTTTACTTGTGAGTTCATGAATTGTAACTCCTATATTTTTTGGGTATTGTTATTTTAGATATTAGGGGTTATTTTATGAATTGGGTTGTCATTATATTGTGAAAATACTGAGTATTTAAGTTGGTATAAAAATCTAGAATTTTCAGTTGTGTTTTCCCAATGCAATTTCAGTTTTGAGTTGAAAATTTATTATTGCAACATCTCTTGTTTTGCTGCATTATATTGTTGTATCAAAAATTTCCAATATATCACAAAAAATTATCAAAACAAACCAAACAAGGTAGAAAAATTGTGTTAGCAAGTGTCCGCCTGGGTTGGGACATTAAAAAATTGCAGAATACTCTCAATGCTCCCACTGAGTGATCATCAAACTAGCTGAACTAGTGAAGGTGAGAAGAGAGTGCTCAATATATAGAAAAATAAGGACAAATCCATCCAAGAGGTGCATTAACTCCTACTACCTATAAAACGTGGGAGGTTATCACCTACTTGGTAAATGACAAAACATGTGGCATTACCTCCTTAGGTGAAGACAAAAAGGAGGTGGCACATAAGCCAAAAGAAGGTGAGAAACCCAACTACCCATTACCTACCTAGGTAAAAACGGAATAGTGGTTATGAGAGGTGGAAAAACAAGCCAAAAGAGGATGTGTAACTCAACTACCCATGTGTGGGGAGAGAGTGACACATGTAGCTGATGTATTTCACCATGTGTCCTCATATTAACCACACCTAACAAACCTAAGCAAGCTTAAATAATATGTGTAGGAAAAGAGAAATACCCCTAACAAAGGAAAATAAAAAACCTACACTAACACTAACACATCATTGAAGTGTGAAGAAGTTGTAGACTATTGTCGAATGATGACTGATATAGTGCTAAAATGAAGAACCTCTACAAATAGGAATGCAAGAGTGTCCATATGGTAAAAGATCCATCTCACTCAAATGCATGTAACTATATGTTGACGTACACTAAATCTGAAAGTACATAAGAATAAAAACTAGATACATAGATCACTCAAATGCAAAACCAAGGAAGCATTAGCACCAATAGTAGAACCCCTCCCCCCCAATAATGTTGAAAACGGAGAGCCAAGACTTGTAGACTAAAACTATGTGAAACCAAGAAGTACATGTAGGAGAAACAACTTGCAAATAAAGGGGTGTGCAAACTAAGGAGCACATGCATGAGGCAAGAATCACTAGGATTCACTATTGTCATAGAAAAGATACTCACTTGACAAAGGTGTGATGGAAAACCAAAGGAAAACATCAACCCCCCATGGAACTTTATATCATAGTGTGAATACAAAAGGCACAACAGGATGTGCAAAGTCCCCAAAAAATATACATTAGAATGACACTTTATCTCAATGCATCTACAAAAGAGTGTATGAAAAATATGTCTACAATTCCCAAATATGACAAAATATTGGAAATACATATAGAATAGCCAAAAAATGAGTCATCCCATACAAATGAAAATTTTCCAGGAGCTAAGACATCCAATTAATTCACCAAAGTGTGAAAACACAAAAATCTAAATAAAATATACTTGAAGAGTAATCTAGAAAAAGTGCATGATTGGAGGTGAAGAGATCTGAAAGACCATCTCAATGTCATAAGAATTGTGAAAAATGAAGATGTTGGTCAAAATTTATGAGCTCGAAACTAAAAAAACCACCTATGTCTTCAACAAGCTATAGAATGCACCAATAACAAAAAAAATGATTAGACCCACATCATTGGAAAGTTGGCAGAATCAATATTTTGATGATATCTTGTTCCTTAAAATCCAATATCATATGCCCAAGTTATGGCCAAAAGAGAAAATTGCTCCCTTAGGCCAACGAAGGGGACTTGGGGCCCCTAGCTAATCGACCGTACGACTGATGTCATGTTGACATCTTGTTGATGTCATCATAATATTTCACAAAATATTCTCCTATCATCGAAAAAAATTACCCCCTGTGTGTAAAAAGTGACACAAAATATTCTCTGAGATATGGAATATGTCGACAAAAAAGTCATCATCCACCAGGTCATCAAGAAATTTGAACATAGCTAAAAAATTATGCCACTGGGTAAAAGACACAAGGGTTGGAAAACACTAGCTAGTGGTGTGAAAATTTTGAAGCCACTGAAGGCTTTTGTTGAGGGCCACCGAAAATGGCAAAGGTAACTAACCTTTTTTAAGAGTCATTGATCACTGGAATGAAGACCCTGGTAGTGGGAATTAAGGGGCCTGTAGGGCCTACTAACATAGGTACTCTGTGGGTACCCTTGTACCCACTGGCGCAAGGTTAATAAGTAAACCTACCCCCCCCCCCCCTTTTTTGGACTTTTTCCTTCTTTTTTTCATTTTCTAAAAAAAATCTAAAATAAAGAAATTATAAAAAAGCATGGGCCAACTTGTTTTTTTTTTCACCTTTTTTTATTTGCATGTAGGAAATCCGTACAAGGGCCATATAGGCCCCTATACAAAAAAAATTCCTTAGAAGCTCCTAACATCGAAATAAGAAAAAAATATAGTCAAAATTTATCAAAATGACCTCCTGAATCCAATGGTGAGGTCTTTTTTGTGCAAAATGCACCAAAATCATAACTACCCTCTAGATCTGGAAAAAATAATTGCTTCAAACCCTCACAAATCTGACCTCAGGAGCCCGAATTAGCCCAAACAAAAGCCAAACCTGAATCCAACAGTGAGGTTATTTTTGTGCCAAAATGCACATAAAATTGCCCACCAAAATTTGCAAAGAAAACAAAGGGGATTCATATTTGAAGCTTGTAACCCTTGTTGAAGAAAAAAACTCATAACTCAAGAAGGGGTTCATTAAATCCACACTTTGATTCCATGTTAGAATAGTGAAAAACATGAGCCATGGGATCAAACAATGAACAAAGACACCTTCCATGCAAGAGATCTACAAACAATGTATATAATATTCCTCAACAAAAAAAAGCTATAGGATGAACCTCAAGAAAATTTAAGGAAAAAAAAGTCCTCAAAGGTTGATAGTTCAATAGAAAAATATCTAGAGTTTAATACAGTGAGGGTTGAGTGCTTATAAGAGAAAAACCCTAAATGAGAAAGGGATTAGATAATGACAAGTGTCAACATCACATGAGATGAGACATAATGATCTAATATTAGCTCAATTAATAAAAGTATCAAAGCACTCCTAAGTTTAGTTTAAGTGCATAAGAATAAATTAGACTATCAATTAATTAAAGATTAACTAATTATTAGCTAATGCATGATTACTGCAACATATATATGGGCGATCCCACAATACTGGTTTACAATTCCAGTGAGGAAGGAAAATTGAAAAAACACTCTTATGAATTTTTTTTTGCTTTTTAGGGGTTCACGCGAACTAGGGTGTTTGAATCAACCCAAAAGGGGTTCGAATGGACCCTGGTTTGAGCAAACCCTATTAAATGATGGGACCCACTTTTTTGGTATTTTTTTATAATGAAGACAATGAAAAATTGAATAAAAGGGGGGGTTCACTTGAACCATGGTTCATTCGAACCCTAGTTCTAGAGAACCTCTAAGGGGGTTTGCTCGAACCTGGGTTCATTAAAACCCCCCTTTTTTCCCTTCTCCCCCTCTTGCACCAAATTTCTATAGAATTTTCCCTTTTGAAGCTCGGGTTGAGGATGAAAATGGAGGAGACTTCACATACCCAACTAGATTATGGTAGTCCTCAGAACAAGCTATCCATTGAATATAATTTTAATATGTTTTGGTTTTATTATGTATTTTATTTTTTAGTTTGATTAAACATAGGTTTTTCACCAAAAATCAAGCTCTTTGTTTTACACGTGGAAAAATAGCAGATTATCAAAAAACAATTGTAAAATATTAGTGCACTAGATATTGATGTCCTTGATCCAACAAAAAAAATTGAATTTCAATACATACAAAAAAAAAGTTATGCTTTAGCTAATGAATCATATCTAAATTGTAAAAGGTTTGACTTTGAAACTTAATTAAGAAAAAATATTCAATGAAATACTATGAAACCAATTCCATGCACTATATATCATGGTTACGAATCTAAATTCAAAAAAAATAGAATTTTATCCTTCATAGAAAAAAGGTTGTGTTAGCTAGTAATGTCACTCTTTAAAAATCGTGTTTACTGTTAAAAACTAATTTTTAAAGGAGATGAAAAAAGAAGTGAAATTTGATTCAAAAAAAATTGAAAAAAATATATTTAGAATCTACAAACAAAATGTCACAAATCACTAGTTTGCATCATCTTCAAATTCCTCACGGTTTAGCTGCTATAGGTGGCCGAAAGTGAAGATTTAGTTAAAAAAATTAGTTCAATGTCCAATTTGGCCAAAAACTGTAAACAAGCATTGTGGGATCACCCATATGTTTCCATGCAAGGTAGAGACAAAAACTAGATATACCCATATCTATATTAGTCTATTATTTTAGTTGGTCAAGCAAAGGTATCTCCAAAGTTCTTGCTCTCACTACATTTTTCCAAATTATAGCATCCTAAAGGTGGATCAATATCAAATAATTCTATGTTGGATCTCACTATTTCCATTGTCAAGTCTTCATCTTGGTTCATATGGAATCTTGGGCCACACAGTCCAAGGTCTTTTTTCAATGTCTCTAGTTTGTACTTCATATTGTATTTCCTTTGGAATTTTAGGCAGTCCTCTCTAAAGGGGATGCTATCATCTAAGTTAAAGGGCCAATGCATCACATATTTGATTTCTTCTTTGTTGATTTCTACCTTCTCATTTTTTAGTAGCTTGACAAACTTCAATTTGGAGATCTTCATTGTTATAGTTACCTACATGGAAATATTGAGATAGATGAGTCTTTTGGGAGACTCGATAAGGGCTCACATCTTGCCTTAAAAATTTTCTTCATTTCATGCTTTCCAAAGAAACCATAATATTTTAGTAGATAACAATAACCAAAATAAATTCTTGCAATTTTCAACCCCCTCAATTTTCCCTGTTAGTTTTTATTTAACTTTAATATTTCCTATTCCCCCCCATCCAATAAAATCAGCACAAAACATGAACCATATTTCTTTTGCAAGCAATCAATCAAAGAATATGTGAGAAAAAATTTCAGGTTCCCTACATAATGCAAATAATTCTATATTATAAGATTCAAGATATAATGGTAATTTTTGTAATAACATCTTCCATTTGAAACAAGATTTTTTTGTTCTAATTCATTACTCCAAATCTATTTGAAAACTTTTTTCCAAAATTTATCATCCTCTCTATAGTTCCAACATTTATTAACATGTTCAAAGATAGCATTTGACTTACTTAATATTTTATACAATGATTTCAGTTTCAATTGAACTAGGTCTGAACTGTCTTTCCATTTGTAATTAGCCAAAGAGCCACAAATTTTGTTGTCACAATAAACTTTTAAAAGTTATTGGTATGTGAATTGATTTACTTGATTCTCTAAGCATAATGTATGTTCTCCATCATGAACTAGGTAAATCATACTTTGTTCTTAGAGTAACCTACCCTTTTTTTATTTAAAAGGATATCTTTAAAGCGGGTAATTCCTTTTTTTCTAGGCTTTAGCTAAGCAAGAGCCAAATATTTTTCTTTATATTTCAAATTCCACTAGATTGAAGAGTTTCCACAAATTTTATTTTGGTTTTTGTTAAAGAGGATTAAATCTTTTATACCTTCCCAACCTTTCCAAATGGTTTTAAAATCATTTGAACTAGAAGACATAATATAGAAATATCCTAAAAGGATGTCACCTATAAGTAAGGATTTCCATCTTTTGGCCTTTTTTAGAGAAAAAATTTGGATGTTATATCTAAGTAACACTTTCCAAGGTTCATTACCTTTAATCGAGTGGATGATCCATTTAACAACCAAAGCAATCCCTTATTTTTTTAGGTCCTTGACCCTTAGCCCACCATATTACTTAGCAACACAACACCATTCCCACCAAATATTATGCTTTTTTCTACCATGCCCTTTAGACCACAAGACCTGTTTTATTTTCTTTGGATTTCCTCAAGTTGATAGCTACAAAAATGCTATGCAGACAAGTAGTAAAGAGTATATGAGGATAGAATTTTTTGGAAAACCTGGAACAACCCAACAAATGAGACGTATTTCTTGTTCCAGATGTCCAACTTCTTTTCCAATTTTCCTTTTATTTAGCCCCACGTATCTTTTAAGTTTGGGTTAATCACAAAAGGGATTCCCAAATACTTAACTTGTTTGTTAGTTCCACCCCATTGAATCCTATTTTTGAACCACTCATGGGGTTGGGATCCCATCTTAATAAAATGTACTTTTCCTTGAATATTTTTGCACCCAAGGCCTTGCAAAAGACCTCTAGCTTTTGCATAAGGTAATTTAGGTTTTCTTCATCTAGTCTCATGCATAGATCAGCATCATGGACGTAAAATGAATGTTTATAAATTAATTTTCATCAAGTAGAGTAGATCCTTTTTCACTTGGGCTACACAAATTATCCCTTATTAAGTATTATATGGCTTTAGATGAAATTAAAAAAAGCATAGGAAAAAATGGGAAATATTTCCTTATCAATCTTTGAAGTGAAATTGGCTCTGTCAAGGATACATTTATTTCAACCTAGGTTTTTGCATCTTGTAAAAGGGTATCAACCATTGCACAAAATTATTTAGCAATCCAAAGGCTTCCAAGGCCATTCAAATGAATGGATATTCAATCCTATTGTATGCTTTCTCAAAGTATAACAAAAGAATTCCAATAATATTCTCATATTCTTTTGGCCAATTCATGGCTTCCCAATTGGTTGTTAGGTTTTCTAAAATATACCAATCTTTGATAAAGCCAGTTTGGGTGTAACTTATAAAATATGGAAGTATATTTCTCAATCTTAAGACCAATGTCTTAGCAATAATTTTTTAAGATACGCTTAGGAAATTGATCGGTCTCCAATTTTTAACTAACATTTTGTCTCCTTCCTTTAGAATTAGTATAACTATTCCTTTGTTTATCTCTTTTCCTAGAGAGCCCTTGTTTGTTGTCTCCTTGTAGACCTAACATAAATCTTCACTAATCCAATTAATATTTTTCTTATAGAATTCAATAGGCATACCATCTATCCCTAAAGATTTATCATCAATAAATGACATAATTGTTTTGTGATATTTATTCCTTTGACAATCATTCCCTAATTTTTTCAGCCATGTCAATTGAAGTTTTCTTTAGAATTAAGTTTTTACAAGTTTCCCATGCCTCAAAGCCACCTGAGCCACAATCTCTCGAAGAGAAGATGTTTTTATAGAAGGAGAATAATTGAGACCAAATATCCTCAAATTCATTGATTAGGGAGTTATCAACCCACAAGCAATTAATTTCTTTTAGTTTTTTTCCTTTTAGAAAATTGAAGAAAAACCTTATGCCTTTTTCACCATTATTTAACCAATTTAATATACTTCTTTTTTTCCCCTAAATTTTCTAGTTTACATTATCCTAAGTTCATTCTTGCATTTGATAAGTTCCTCATTCACCTCAACATTGGATGGGTCATCTTGTAAATTGTGTTCTATCCCAAGTAAATTTTCCTGAAGGAGTTTTCATATCTTTTGTAGTATTTTTTTTCTTTTCTTTTCAATCATTTGATATAGTATGGTCTAATAAATTATATTATTGTTCCATTTATCAATCGGGTTTAGGTATTTTAACAAGCATCTAATAATTTCTCTTAAGGTAAAAACATTCTTACAATATTCATCGTTAAGCATGCTAGATTTCAAGAAGAATTTATTATCTTTTTTATTTTTTGCTTGAGAGTGGTTTGTTGATAGAATATTAGCAATAGTAGGATGATGATCTAAAAGTGTATATGGATAAACTTTAATTCTAGTTTCATTGTCCATCTTGTAAAAAAAATGTAATCTCTATTAGCATAAAATCTATCTAAATGATAGTAGATCCTCTTGTTACCCCTTTGGGTATTACACCAAGTGTACCAAATTGTTTTTAAAGGTTTCCCCTCCCCTTCAAGGGGGTCATATAGTTTGAGTTTATTTTTCATCTTTTCCCAAAAGAATATTTCATTATCTTTCCACTACATTACAATACCTCCTAGTTTGTCACTTTTATTTTCAATCATGTTAAAAGTCCCCCTAATATCTAAGGTATGTTTTACAAATCGCACATCCACTTCCACAACTCAATTATTTCTTTGTGGTCATTAGGGTTCCTATATTTTTTTCAATGATTAACTAGACATTTTTGTTGCAAGGAGACACCCCATATTTGGTCAAACAAATGACCCATTTATTATCAAGGAGAATGGTTGTACCTCCTTTTCCCTTATCATGGTTAGTAAAGAAATGAGAGGCATCTTTCCAAATGAATTTGAGGGTGTTTTCAAGAGTAAATTTGACTAATTTTACTTCTTGAAGTAGAATCACATCTAAGTTTTTTTCTAGATTTAAATGCATTCTAACCATATGTTTCCTATCAGGGGATTCTAGTCCCCTAACATTCTAACTTGAAAATTTAATCATCACCAACCTCCATATTTTGAGGTTCATGTTTATTGTTCTTAAAGCTTTCAAATCATTTAGGAATATTTTCCTTTGTCATTTTTGTTTTACCTTTCCTTTTAGGGAATGGATCCCTTTATAAATTTCTACTCAATCTTTTTAACTCCATTTGTGTTGATGGCCAAATTGACACATGTAGGCAAGATGTAATCATTGTAGCTCTCCTGAAAGAAGAAAATGATCATTAAATTAAACACTTCCCAAGGTTATAGGCATTGGGTCACAACATTGTTATTTTTTTAAGTGGTCAATGAGGCTATAATGTTCAAGGGGCATGCTAGTTATTGAGATTCTTGGTTGCTGCAAGATTGAACTTCTACCTAAACCTACTCTAACTGAGTGATAAAAAGAAAAAGATACATCAAGGACACAAGAGAGAAAATAATTTTGATTCATTTAGTTAACTAGAATTGTTACTCTTTAAGGAATTCCTAAACTAAATTGTAGAATAAGTCAATATGTAACCAATACAAAGACATTCATTCACAGTGTAAATATTAATAGCAGGTTTGCAAATCAAAATTTGAACAAAAGAAAAGATATTTTCTTTCATTCCTTGAAAGCTTCAAATCAAATGATTAACAGAACAAATATCACTCTAGAATACAACTTAAAGCAGGTTTTAGTCCGGTTGCTTCTATGCAGTGAAATAGATAAGCAACATTTACAATTCTAGAAAACTTCACCAATGTGTAGAAACCAATGTCTTCAAATTGACTTGATAAACTAAAAATGCAAAAAACTTCATTCTCTACACTATTGCTAAACTAGCTAAAACTTCTAACTAAGATGCTTAATTGATTTTCCTAATTTTCTAGCCCCCTTCAAAATGAGCAATTTTACAATTAATATCCCAATAATTCTATAATTTCTACTAAAATAGATCATGCAAAAGTTGTAGCATTCAATCATTCTCCAAATGAAACTTTTTGTTTCAGCCTTTGTTCGACTTCAGTGATCTTCAGTTCAAAATTTGTATTTCTAGTTTGACTCCTATGATGATTGTGATTTCCAGTTTAAACTTTGAGTTCACCATGTTGCACGATGTAAAGAAATATCTTTCTCCAGAAGTTATGTAAAATAGGCCTGCCATACTTTCAGTTCACCTTCAGTTCGATAATATTTTTAGAAACTTTCTTCCCACATGCTAGCTTTGTAACGAATCAACTCCATCACAATCTATTATCTTTTCTTGAAAAAGCACCTAAAAATTAGAAATGTATATTAATTAATTTATAAAATCAATCATTTAATAATTAATTTCAAAAATCAATTAAATTTCAAATTATTTTAGTTAAATGAAAATAAACTTTAAATTTCATAATTGATTTAGTAATAAATCCCCATCACAATTCAAATGCAAAGGATGTTGTCAATTGATGGAATGCAAACTGATAATATCCCACACTCAAATGACTTCCACCATCTCATCTAAACTTAGGCAATCCAGAAAGTGAAGATTTATCTTTATCTGACCTTCCCAGAAGATCGTTAACTTGTTTTTGAGTTTCCTATTTTTGTGTAAGCTCATTGGTGCTTTCAATAGGATGCACATTCTGCAGCAATCATTCTAATTTTACAAATGAGAAACCAGTGTATTTTTATTTTACCATAATTGATCTATCTAACAAAGTGATTTGCTCATCCTTTTCCAAAATAATTCTTTCTATAACCTTTACCTAAAAATGGTCTCCCTTGGATGAGGATGGTGACGACAGAAAGCTAGGACAATTTTTCTATCCACTGCCTATAACTAGGTTATGGCTACATGCCTCTCATTCGTTGTGCATGTGGGGATCATACTTTTTTGGAGGTTGTGTTTCTTGTTTGGGGATTTGGTGTGATCAGGGGTGGGGATTCATCTTTCTTTTTGGGTGTTTTTCCTTTTAAAGTGCCTTCCACTACTTCTTTGTTGTCTGCTCGGGTGGGGTGTTGGTGTCCCTTTGTTTGGGTGTCAATTTTCCTTATTTTATTTGAGTTGTGTGCTTGGTGGAGGTTTTGTTTTTTCTCTCTTGGAAATGGATCCGAGAGAAGCTTCAAGAGATAAAGAGTCTCTGGATTTTCATTCAATTGTTGGTGTGAAATCTTCATCCTTGTCAACAAGGGTTTTTTAGAATAGTTTATTCTCTAATGATTCAAGAAGTGGTGGTTTTTCTTCGGTGGGAGGACCTCAAATCCTAAGGATTAATGACTTCCTTGAACAAAGTAAAGAGAGGATGGTGTTGGTTATTCATCCTGAATCAATTGTGGAGGATATACAGTATTTTTCAAAACATGCCTTGAATTGGGAATTTATGGGAATGTGGGTTTCGCTCCAATTTTTGGAGAAATGGGCTCATTTGAATTGGTATCCTAAGGGTGAAATGGAAATAATGTTGTTGGTAAATAGTTATTTCATGGTGGTTTTCAATTCCATGGTTGATCACAATAGAGTCTTTGAGGGTGGGCCTTACTTCCATAATCAAGTTGTTCTATTTATTAAACCCTAGCATGTTGGCTTTAATCCCTTAGAGGAGCTTGCAAATCGAGTGTCAATGTGGGTGCATCTTCCCCAATTTCCATTGGAGTGTTGATGTACTGACATTTTTCACATGGTTGTTTTGAGCCTAGGGAAACTAGTGCGCCCTTCTTAGCAAACACAAGATAGAAGGGTTATTACTTTTCCTTGCATCTTTGTTGAAATTGATTTGATTCACCGTCTTCCATATTCTCTTGAAATTTGTGTGATTTCGTATTCTTGGGTGTAACAACTTGATTATGAGACTTTTCCTTTTCGGTGCCATCTTTGTCATGAATATGGAAATTTGTAGCGTAAATACCCTAGGTCCAAAGCCCAAGAGCCTTAGGCTTCTCAACCTCCTCGCAACCCTCCTAAGGCTAATAAAGGAAAGGCTCCCATTCTAGGTGATGTTCCAGGCTCTGAGGGGTTTATTCTTGTTAAGACTCGTAATAGAAATCATGGTCAGAAGAGGACTTTTAAGGATCGAATGAAAGGTGACTAATGAGAGATTCAAAATACTTTCATTTAAATCATTTTATGTTTAAAAGACTTGTTATTTTTGTTAATTGACATGACTGGCGATAGATTACAAATTAACATATTTACTTATTTTTCTTTATGTTTAGCTAAATTAGTGGATATATTTGAAGTAATGGTTTATTTTAGATGTGTTACTTTATGATGATATTAATGAGATAATTATGTTGCATTGATATTTTACTACCATAATTTTTATCCTTTTCCTAAAGGTTTTGAATAGGATATTTTAAAGATTGATGATGTGGTTAAACTCTCTTTTTAATCAAGGGAAATAATCACACCATTTGATGGGCCCAACTAGATGATGAGTCACTTAAGTCCAAATCGGCTTCTTTGTAGTTGGTTATGGAACTTCTACTTCTAGTGCCAATTTGGCATATTTCTCTATGTCCTACTTTAGTCCTATTTCAGTTTTGCTTTAGTTTTGTTTTAATTTTTAGTTAGATGCCTTGAATCTTGGAAGTTAACTTCCATGTTGTGAATTCTATAAGGATATTCTTATAAATATCCATGTTTTGGTTTTAAATAGAAGTTAGATAATTTTTAATCAAAATTCTATAATCGATCACAATACTTTGTTATGTCTCCCACTTTGATCAAATTGAATGAAAGCAAGAAGTTAATTCAATCACTGTGTTAAGGGATCTTACTTGAGGAAGAGCAGGGCCCGCTCAACCAAAGGGATCGATCTTGTGTTGGTATTTTACTAAGTTATTCTATTTTTGTTCATTGATATTAAATCTGAAGTGTTAGATGTTAATTCTAGAATGATAAGTTGTTGAATTGTTTTCAGTTATTGGATGTTGAATCTGGATAGTTACTTATTTTGGAATCGCTTTTGAATTTTGTTTATCATGGTTAGATTAAGTTGTTAGAATCATTATAAGGTTTATTAGATTAATCAAATTTAGATGTTGTTTGAAGTAATTAAGTTTGGTAATTATTTATTAAGTTTAATTAGAAGAAATGATGGGAACTTATGGAAAGAAGGAATTGAAGTTTGTTGGAAATCTGTTCATGGAAATTAGTGTTTATGTTTTCTAAATTAATTATCGTTTCCTTGCAGTTCATTTTTGTTCTTAAAATAACATTTAATTTCTAGCAAATCTTAAGATAGATTTCTTTTAAAGAAAAATAGAATTAATTTGGGTTTTGTATTCTAAATTAAGAATTTAAGTAAATGTTAGTCTTCTCCATGAATCGGTCTCAATCAAGTCCAATGAAGTCAAAAATAAGTGAACAAAACTTAAGTTTAGGAAATAAGATAGAATTAATCCTTAGGAATTAGTCACTATAGTTCAACTTCTGAGAGCTCCTGAAAGCTCTTGAAGGAGCCAAATCGATACTTGAAGTCATTGTTTACAGTGCAAAACCCCCCAAAAATCCATGAAAACCATCCTTATCGCATATAGCTCTGAGACACCTATTTTGATAAATAATTGACTAAATGATGCAAGTTGTGACATCAACGACCTTTCCCATCAATGACACCTTTAATCACTTTGAGGTTTTGGATGATCTCAATCAGCAGGAGGTGAACCTGGGTTTGTTGACTTTGGATCAAGGTGTTATGAAAGTGGTTCAAGAGGGATTTATTCAAGATAACATTCACAATTCATAGGAGGTTGGTGCCTTGCAGATGGATACTGATCTTAGTATGGTGGCTTTAGGGAAGACTGAGACCCTTGTAGATGTGAAGATGGGTGAGGGGGAGATTTCTCAGCCACTAGTGAAAGTGGGAGCTAATTCGATAAAAGGAAATAAGGCTTCTCCTTCCCTGTGACTTCTTCAGAAAGATCAAAGAAAAGGGGTTGTTGAGAAGACCTCCAAGGTGGGGAGAAAGAAGGACTTAGAGAAAATCAAGATGATGGGAGAGACTTTGGTGGAGTCAAGGTCTATTAAGACTCTGGACTCTCATTTTTCTAACCCTCTAAAATGATCATCCTCTCATGGAATGTAAGGGGCTTGAATAGTGGCCCTTGACAAAAGGTTGTTCGTGATTTGGTGAGAATTCACTCTCCTGATGCTCTTTTTATTCAAGAGACTAAGTTGTTTGTTGAGAGTATGGTTGGTTTGGTCTCAAAACTATAGAGTTGAGGTGAATTTCAGTATATTAGGGTTCATGGTAGTGCTCAAGGTGTGGCTTGTCAATGGAACCTTCTAAATATTCATCTTCTATGGTGGATGTCCTCGAAGTTTATCTCTGTAGTCACTTCATGTTTGGAGACGGGGGAAACTATTCTTCTATCAAACATCTATGCACCTACTGATTTTCCTAGAAAGTAGTATTTTTGGTCTCATATTAATTTTATTCTGAGCCTTTCACCTCTTTTTCCTTGGATTATTTTTTTTGAATTCAATTCCATTACTAAGCTATATGAGAAGATGGGTGGCATTGCGAGGTTGGAACCCTCGTATTTCCTTATTCACGATAATATTTTTTCCTTGAATCTTGTTGACATCAATCCTCAGAATGGTCAATTTACTTGGAACAATAGGAGGGTGGGGGAGGATTGTATTGTTGAGAGACTTGATTGTTTCTTGGTTTCCTGTTTCTGGATTGGAGGATCGTGGTCTACTAGTTCTGAGATTCTGGACTGGATGGGCTTAGATCATTAGCCTATTAAATTATCTATTGCTTTGTCTCATGCTCCTCGGTCCCCCTCTTTTAAGTTCTAGCTTATGTGGTTAATGGATCCTTCTTTGCAAGAGTATGTGGCTAATAGGTGGCAGATGGGGAGACCTACCTATGGCACTACGATGTATACTTTTCTAAAAGGCTACAATATGTGAAGTATCAGCTCAAATGGTGGAACAAGAAATGTTTTGGAAATATTTTCATGCTAATATTGATGCTCAAGATGACTTGGATGTTATTACTCGAGAGATAAGGGAGTTGGGTCTTTCAAAAAATTTACTCAAGGAAGAGGCGAAGGCCTTGAAATCTCTAGAAGAGTGTGAGTTGCGTGAATAAATCTATTGGAAACAAAAATCTCATGTTGAGTGGTTACAAGAGGGGGACAAAAACACCACTTTCTTCTTCAATTTGGTGAAATCCAGGAGACATGGTAATTCTATATTGAGTATGGTGAATGATAGGGGTGAACAGTTATCTTCTTGGCATGCTATGTTCAAAGAAGCTTCGTAGGTCTTTGCATCCTTTTTTAGTGAGGATTCATAGGATGTTTTGGTGGAGGAAACTTATTTGTTGTCTTGTATTCCTTCCTTGGTTACTAGGGAGATGAATGAGCATCTGATGGGTTACATTTCATTGGATGAAATGGAGACTATTGTTTTTCAGATGAAGTAAGGGAAAGCCTTGGGCCCAGATGGCTTTCCAATTGAATTCTTTCAGGAATTTTGGGATATCATCAATATGGAATTATTGGAGGTGGTTCGTGAGTCTCAGAGGAATAAGTAGATGTTGAGGGCTTCAAACTCTACTTTCCTTGCACTCATTCCCAAATGTGAGGGAGCGGATAGGCTGAGTCAATTTAGGCCTATTTCCCTATTCAATGTGGTCTATAAAATTATTTCCAATTTGATAGCCGAAAGGTTGAAATGATGGCTTAAATGGATTATCTCTTAGGAGCGGAGTGGATTCATGGTGGATCAAAAAATTCCGTATGAAGTGGTCATTGCTACTAAAACTATTCATTCCATGGCTTCCTCCAAAAAAAGGCTATGTTCATCAAGTTGGATATGGAAAAGGCTTATAAAATGATAGAGTTAAGTGGTCCTTCTTGTGTAAAGTTCTTATTGCCTTTGGTTTTTTTGAGGAATGGGTCCAGTGGGTTATGAGTTGTGTCACATCCACCTCCTTTTCAGTGTTGATGAATGGTGAGCCTTCTTCTCCTTTTGGTTCTTTGAGGGGCATTCATCAAGGGGATCCTCTTTCTCCTTATTTATTTATTATCTTTGTTGAAGGATTGGGGAGATTGTTGAAGTGTAATGTGGAATTGGGTCTTCTTCATGGTTGGGGGTGGGGGAATAGTTTGCCTCCTCAATCTCATTTGCAATTTGTGGATGATACTGCTTTGATGGGTGTGGCTAAATTTAGAGAAGCCACTAATTTGTGCAAGGCTTTGGATACTTATCTTGTTGCTTCTGGTCAAAGGATTAATGAAGATAAATCTTCCATTTTCTTCTTCAATACTCCACAACCTATTCAATAGAAGATTGCTCATATTTTGAGATTTCAGATTGGATCTCTCCCTTTAACCTATCTTGGTATTCCTATTTCTTCTAGTATTCTTTCTAGGGGCTCTTGGAAAAATATTTTGGACAAGTTTTATTTGAAGGTTAATCATTCAACTCACAAATGGCTATCCTTTCTTGGGCATATTCAACTACTTAAATTTGTGGTGCAGGCTCTTCCCATTTATAGGTGTATGCTCCAGGTGGCTCTAGTTGGTTTTGTTAAGGATTGGATTCTTTGGCTAGACAATTCTTATGGGCTGGCAGTTTGTCTTCTTCTAAGTGGAGCCTTGTGAAGTGGGATATTGTGTGTAGTCCAAAGTAGTTTTGGGGTCTAGGTTTGCGGCAATCATCTTTGTCCTGGATGGTGTTAGCTGCAAATCTTTATTGGAGGTGGTGTTTAGAATAGGATCATATATGGGCTCAGATTTTATCTCACAAGTACCTTTAGGGGGTTCTGAAGGAGGAGTTTCCTCGCTACCCTTTGGTGGGGAAAGGCTCTATGATTTGGGGTACTCTTAAGAAAGGGGTTGTGCTAGTCAAGGAGGGATTGTTCTGGATATGTAATAGGGGGGTTGAGGCTCTCTTTTGGTTTGATTTTTGGGATGGTTTTCCCCCTATCCTGCGTCAGTATCCTAATTTGTTGAATCTTTGCCAGAGCTTCTTAGAGGCTGGGTAGTCAAGGATGATTGATTTTAAGTATTCTTATCCCTGTGGGTAGATAGAGGTGGTTGGATGGATGAAACCTTGTGACTGGCCTACTGTTGGCTCGGAGGAGGAATGTGTTGAACTTCATAATATTTTGACTAGTAAACATTGCAGCTCTCTATGGGATAAGGATATTCTTGCTTGGAGTCCAGATCCTAAGGGTTCTTTCATTGTGGCTAGTGGGTATCAAATATTGATGGCTCATAATTTTGGAGGAATGGAGAATCCTTGGTGGAAAAATGTATGGAATAAGTTCTCCTTGCCAAAGTGTAATCGTTTTGTTTGGAATATCACTTGGAATAAATGTTTGACTTAGGACACTCATTGGAAGCATGGATTCTAGGGCCCTTCTATTTGTGTTATGTGTGGTTGCAATGACGAGGATTATACCCAATTTTTTTCCATTGTTCTTTCACTATGGTTCTTTGGCATTTTTGGTGGGATGTTTGTGGTGCAGGGGCGCCATTTAAAGATGTTTGTCCATTCATGGTTATTAGGTCTAGGTTGTAGATTTTGTGAGAATTTTGTCTAAAATAAGGTCTATGAGACCATTTTATGATTTAAGTTGTCATTTTTGTTTAGGGGATTAGGTGATTAGAGTTTCAAAAGTTCAAAAACTGAAAAGTTGTCAAAATTTAAATGTTGTCAAGTTGTTAAAAAGTTGCAAATTTTCTCTTTTCTTAGAAGACCAATAGTCAAGTATTTGAAAAGTCTATTTTAGGTAGTTGAAGGAGTTGGTTTTAGGTGTAAAAGGTATAAAGGAGATAAAACCCCATTAAGAAGGTTGATTTTGTAATTGAGAAGACAATTTAAGTAATAAAACTCATATTTTCCTAAAATTTACAGTAATTTCTAGAACTTGTTGTGACTATACGATCCGTACAATGCTCCATTGATTCTAATTTGTGGTGGTTTGTAAAATAGTTTGTTTCTTCTTTCGTTTGATCCCACTTTGGAAGTTTCACATTAAATTTTGTGCATTGAATCTCTATACTTCTCAGTCCAGCCAGAAAACAAGGTAACTGAGGGTTTGTGAGTTTCAAACATGTTTTGAACCCATTCCACCTTATGTCTAAATTTTTTCTTAGTGGAATGGGTATAATTTATTAGGGGAAGCTATGAGAATGGTGAGTGAGAGTAGGGGAGATCTAGAAAGGTGTTGGGCATGAAGCCCTAGGATGGAATTTTGTGTTTTCCATATGAATAGAAGTGGTTTTGATGTGTCAAATTGATTTTTGTGTTGGGGAAGCAATATTTCTTGCTGTTTTGAGATTTTATAGGCCATGTTGGACCTGTTTGAAGCATTGATAAGTTTGTGCGAGCATTGGATGGGTGATTTCCAATAAGCCTTAGGTTTTGTGGGTAAAAAGGAGGGTTTTGGAATTAGGTGTTTTTTTGAATGATTTTCTAACAAATAAAGGAGTAATATTAGGTTTTGATAGGTTTGAAGCACTTTCCACAAGGTTTTAGGAGTTTTGGATAAGTTTTGGGGGTAGTCTCTTCGGAAAAGAGACCTAATTGGAGGCCTAAAAGGCAAAAAAACCCTGTTTTGAGAAAGTTGTTACAAAGTAGCCATAGGTGATTGGTTGATATGTTGTTGAGAACTATAATGGGTCCTAGAAATAGGTTAGCTCTTGAACTGAAAGGAAGTGATTGTGAAAATATACCTGATTGAGTGGTTTCCCAATGCTACAAGGGAAAGAGTGGATTTTGGTGAAATGATGAGATTTGGATGAGATTGTGATCTGATAGTTGTGGTTACAAGTTGGAATTATGTTTTGTGTGATTGTAGGACCTCCCTTGATTGCATCAAAGTGATATTAGAGCAAAGGTACCAAGTCTTTGTGGAGAAAAGTTGAAGATTGTGAGAGAAAGATTGGAAGGTGAAGAGGCAAGACTGTGAAAATGCCTCAAAAAGGAGATGAATTAATTGAAGATTCAATACATAAGAAAGATCATAGAACTAAAAGAGATATTGGCAACCTTAGAAACCAATAAGAGAAGAGAAGTAGTTGAAAGCAGTGAATCAAAGGAAGAAGATGATGAAGAGTTTGAAGATGTTGAAGAAGAACTTGATCCAGAAGATCAGAGAATGGCCAAGTTGTTGAAGGAAGTTAAAAGTGACAAGTACAAGGTGAAAATAGATGTGAAAAAATTTGGTGGAAATTTGAATGAAGAGGAATTGTTAGATTGGATATCTTCTTTAGACAATTATTTTGAATGTGAAGAGATTCCAAAGGAATAGAGAGTCAAGATTGCAAAAACAAAGCTTAAGGGTCATGCACTTGTATGGTGGGATTATTTGCGATCAGAAAGAAGAAAGAAAGGAAAGTCCAAAATTGTGGCATGGGACAAGATGGTAGCTAAGTTAAAAGGTAAGTTTCTCCCTTCAGATTATTCAATTCAAATGTTTAAGAGATTACAAAGTTTAAGGCAAAAGGAAATGGATGTAAAGGCATACACTGAAGAATTTTATAGATTGAGTATGCGATCTAACCACAATGAAAATGAAGATGAAAAGATAGCTAGGTACTTGGGTGGCTTGAGAATGAATATACAGGATGAGTTGGCTTTGACAAATCCTAGGATCTTGGAGGAATGCTATCAAATGGCATTGAAGGCTGAAGATAAAGTGAAGAGAAGACAAGAGAAAATAGTTAGAGGAAGAGGAAGCACAATGAGAGGAAGAGGATCTTTCTCTACTCCAAGACAAGCAACTGAAAATCAAGAAGAACCAAGCAAAAGAGATGAACAAGTTGTAGATTTTAGAGGAGGATATAGAGGCACAACGGGCAGATTTGGAGGTGGAAGGAATTCTAACACTTTTTTAGGTAGATGTTACCATTGTCAAGAATATGGTCATCCAGCTTGGAAGTTCCCTGAGAAGATTGGTTCAACAACAACAAGTGGAGGAGAAAGGAAAACGAATAGGAGAGCACATATTTTTCATGAAGATGAAGTTGAAAGTAGTTCAAGCTCAAATAGATTGGTTGCTACTGCTGAAGTTGGTGAGATGTTGATGTTGAAGAAACAAGTTTTTGAAGACCACAAAGGAGGAAGAGCTACTTCAAAGGAGAGCATTGTTTAGGATAGCCTGCAGATGTAAAAACAAGGTATGCAAAGTGATTTTTGATTCAGGATGTACTGATAACATTGTGTCTAGTGAGATGGTGGAAAAATTTCATTTGAAAAGAGTACCTAGGGAAAGACCATATAAGGTATCATGGGTTAGTGATAATCAGTCTTTGGTGATGAATGAACAAGCAATAGTTCAATTTTAGATTGGGAAATATAGAGATGAAGTTTACCGCCATATGTTGCTAGGAAGGCCCTGGCAGTTTGTCAGGTCATCCTCTTATAATGGAAGGAAAAACACATACATCATTGAAAAAGATGGGAGAGATTTTATTTTAACTCCATTGAATGGAGTAAATGAGCATGGTGAAATTATCATGTTAGGGAGAAAGGAGTCTCTAACTGTTGATAAAGGTAAGAGTATAGATTTGGCAGCCAATGCTAGGAATGATAGAGTGCACACAATAGTCACAATAAGTGAGAATGATTTGCAATCAGTGGTAAAGAAAAATGTCTTCATGTGGAAGAGGAAAGTGAATGGAAGTGTGTATTGGACTTAGACAGAACAAAGGAATATTGAGGAGCCTTTGGAAAGGCATGAGAAGAGTGATGAAATCATGGTAGGAATGGCTATGTGCCCTTTAACAGGGAAAAAGAATAAAAGATGGTTAAAAGATGTTATGAAAGTGGTTAGTGGTACTGGTAAAGCAGTAAAAGAGAGGACAATGATTTATGATAGTGAAAGGACAATGAATTGTGATGTTGATGTGACAAAGGATAGTAAGGCTACTGGTAGAGAGGATTATAAGGTTGAAAAGATAGAGGATAAGAAGATAAAGGGTTGTGATGATGTTAGGATAGTAGGGAAGGTAAGTACAGATCTGACAGAGACCACAAAATGTGATGGTGTAGGAGTTAATGAGACTAGCAAAAGAGAAGGTACAATTGACAATGATGAAGGTGTAGACAAAGAGACTAAAGGATAGAGGATGGAACAAGAAACATAGAGTAAGGTAATGATAGTTGAAGAAAGGCTGAGTATAGATAAAAAAGAAGGTGAAATGACAAAATTTGAAGTTGGGAAAGTTGTCAAACACCCCATAGCATTGTATGACAGTGAGGAGCAAGAATCAAATGTTGAAGTTAGCAAAAATGCCAAGGACAATGAAGGATTCAAGCAAAGTGAACCTAGGGTCAATGATAAAGAAGTTCAAATAACTAAAGAAGACAAAGGAGGAATGAAGCATGAAGAGCACAAAATTGAGCAAGCTCCAAGGATCTTTCCAAGAGACTTGGAAATTTTTAAAAGTGGGGTGTATGGTGGAGGGGCACCATTTAAAGATGTTTTTCCATTCAAGGTTATTAGATCTAGGTTGTAGAATTTGTGAGAATTTTTTCCAAAATAAGGTCTATGAGACCATTTTATGATGTAAGTTGTCAATTTTGAGTCATTTTAGGGGATTAGGTGATTAGAGTTGCAAAAGTGCAAAACTGAAAAGTTGTCAAAATTTAAATGTTGTCAAGTTGTTAAAAAGTTGTAAATTTGTCTTTTCTTAGAAGACCAATAGTCAAGTATTTGAAAAGTCTATTTTACGTAGTTGAAGGAGTTGGTTTTATGTTGTAAAGGTATAAAGGAGATGAAAACCTTGTTAAAAAGGTTGATTTTGTAATTGGGAAGAAGATTCAAGCAATAAAACTCAGATTTTCCTAAAATTTACAGTAATTTCCAGAACTTGTTGTGACTATATGGTCCATACAGTGCTCCATTGATTCTAATTTGTGGTGGTTTGTAAAATATATTGTTTCTTCTTTCATTTGATCCCACTTTGGATGTTTCACATTAAATTTTGTGCATTTAATCTCTATATTTCTCAATCTGACTAGAAAATAGGGTAATTGAGAGTTTGTGAGTTTCAAACATGTTTTTGAACCCATTCCACCTCCTGTGTGAACTGTTTCTCAATGGAATGGGTATAATTTATTAGAGGAAGGTGTGAGAATAGTGAGTGAGAGTAGGGGAGGTCTAGAAAGGTGTTGGACATGAAGCCCTAAGATGGAATTTTGTGTTTTACATATGAATAGAAGTGGTTTTGATGTGTCAAATTGAGTTTTGTGTTGGGGAAGCAATATTTCTTGTTGTTTTGAGTTTGTACAAGCCATGTTGGATCTGTTTGAAGCATTTATAAGTTTGTGTGAGCATTGGATGGGTGATTTCCAATAAGCCCTAGGTTTTGTGGGTAAAAAGGATGGTTTTGGAATCAGATGTTTTACTGAATGAATTTCTAAGAAATAAATGAGGAATCTTAGGTTGTGATAGGTTTAAAGCATTTCCCACAAGGTTTCAGGAGTTTTGGATAAGTTTTGAGGGTAGTCTCTTTGGAAAAGAGACCTAATTGGAGGCCTAAAAGGAGAAAAAAATCTTTTTTTGAGAAAGTTGTTACAAAGTAGCCATAGTTGATTGGTTGATATGTTATTGAACACTATAATGGGTCCCTAAAATAGGTCAGATCTTGAACTAAAAGGAAGTGATTTTGAAAATATACCTGATTGAGTGGTTTCCCAATGCTACAAGGGAAAGAGTGGATTTTGGTGAAATGGAGAGATTTTGATGAGATTGTGATCTAATAGTTGTGGTTTCAGGTTGGAATTGTGTTTTGTGTGATTGTAGGACCTCCCCTGATTGCATTAGTTTGGAAACATCCTTGTATTCATGCTTCTTCCCTTGTTGAGTTCTGGAATAGTATGGGTAGACCTCCTTCTCAAGCTTCTTTCCTCTAGATTGATTGGTGCATTGGGACTACCTTCATTCTTTGGAAAATTTGGCTAGAAAGAAATTGTAGGATTTTTCATGGGGATAGGCTATTGGTTTAACAGGTTTCGCACAGAATTGTTGGTATGATCCAGGAGACGATGGAAGCTAAATGTGAAGTGGTGTATCCTTTGGAAAGGAGTGGTGATGAGATTGTGAATAGAATGGGCTTATAGGGGTTGACTCCAGGATCTACTTATGTCAGAAGAGGTAGGTGAGCTAAAAAGAAGGTTCAGAGGGTTGGTAGATGGTTGCCTCTTCTGATGGATACTTTAAAGATCAATACTGATGGTTCCTCCAGGGGTAATCCTGAGCTTGTTGGGATTGGTGGAATTG
Source organism: Sequoia sempervirens (assembly GCA_007258455.2). Taxonomy (NCBI): domain Eukaryota; kingdom Viridiplantae; phylum Streptophyta; class Pinopsida; order Cupressales; family Cupressaceae; genus Sequoia; species Sequoia sempervirens. The sequence continues at coordinate 597,937,959 of VDFB02270651.1, read as the reverse complement.
GACGAGATTACTCTGGCTCAGTTATTTTCTTCTTCTCCTTTCACAAAGGGAAACATTCTAAAAATTTTATGGAGGGGTTGGAGATTCTCAAAGCTATTAAGCATGCTTGTGCTTTGGGTTGGCGTAAGATTATATGTGAGTCTGACTCACCGATTATTGTTAATTTGTTGAATGAGAGAAAGTGGATCGATGTTAATTGGTAGCTTTCTCTGGTTTGTCGTCAGATTTTGTAGATGTACTCTATGCTAGAGGTGGTGTCTTTCACCCACATCCCACACAAAGGGAATAGGGATATTGATTGTTTGGCCAAGTGGGCTTCAAAGCAAGATGTGGATTAGAAGATTGAGGGATGGGGGAAATTATCCCCTAATTATCATAATGAATTAGAGAGGGTCCTTTATGATGATTTGGTTGATTGAGGTGGTTGTGGTTGTGATAGTGTTGGTTTTGTTTGGGGTGAGTGTTCATGAGCTTTCTTTTCTTGGGTTCCTACTAGAACCCTGATCTCTTTATACTGTTTACATCTTGATTTTAATAAAAAATTTACCCCTTTTTATTTAAAAAAAAAAATAGTCTCCCTTTTTATCCCAATTGTTTTTGCTAAGTCTAATGTCCATTTGAGAAATAGATTGATTTTTATCCATTTACATGTATGTCATTGCATTCCCTAATATCGCAAAACCTTTGTGCAGTGCCTTATTGACATTCCATTTGATATACTCCATGTTTTTGCAGGCATGCTCATTGGGGCATGTGGAGGAAGGAGGGAAGGTCGAGAACTTGGAGTTTTGAGTCCTGATAGACTCTATCTTTCACCTTACACAATATGAGATCGAAAATCAGACTTTCACCTACACTTGGACATTTTGTGGATTCAGTTCCCAGGTTCTGTCTGAGTCCAACACCCGACACCAGACACCCTTGCTTCCACATTTTACAAATATATTACCAGAATTATAGTTTGCACTTGAGGATTGCATTTATCTTAAAGTTTTTTTTTTCAAATCCTCCAACAAATCTATCTTGTGTGCTTCCAATGGAAAAAAACATACATCGAACAAGAATCATGTTGGTGATTTTAGTTTAAATTGTCAACATTTTGAGCAAGGGCTGAAATTCAAAGCTCTCGGGTCTTTTAATGTTGGATAAAAAATTTTATGGCTCAGGGTTTTTGTTAGAGTAATAGGTTGTTTACTTAATTAATTTAATCATGTTGATTAATTAATTAAGTCACCTTTGTTAGAGTAATAAGGCATCTCACTTAATTAATTTAATCATATTGGTTAATCAATTAAGTCACTTATTACTTTAGGTTTACTTAAGCTAAACTTAGGCACATTAATAATTAATTATATTTATTAATTATTAAGTGTGCACACTAGGGTTTTCCTTTTTAGGTTTTCTTTAGGGTTACATGATCTACTTCATAAGGATTGATCTCATTGTAAATTATAACATTATTCAATAATCATTTCTGGTTTTGCTTGCACATAGTTGCTCTAAGGTTTACAGAACATCTTTTTTGTTTTGGATATTTGTTACACATGATAGGTGATTGCATGCAAGTGATTCTTGGGGACTGTGGAGTTGGATTCCTCAACTTCTACATGGTATCAAATCTCCAGACCTATGGCTTCCTGTTCATGATTTGAAGATATTCTCTCATAGTATTTTTTTCTGTGTAAGGGCTTCAAGCTAGGCTGATTTTTTGTGGATTTGGGGGTCGCCTAATTTTTTGGGCATTTTTGGACAAAACAGACCTTTCCATTGTGTCTATAGCACCCAAAAACCCCTATTTTCATATAAAACTTGTCCAATTTGGCCATAGTTGATCTTTGAGGAAAAAACAAATTTTCCCCAAGGTCGTACGGCCCTAGGGCACACTTCACGAGGCAAATGTTTTCCAAAAAAAATCAAGGGTTTTTTTAAAAAAATTAGTGCCCACCATATAAAAGGTGAGCATCGCTCCTATGCCACCAAGTGGCCATCGGATCTTAGCTCAGCAGCCACCTGTGGGCCACTAGCCTCCACCGCATCGCTTATGCTCCACCGGCCGTTCAGCCCCCAAACTGAGTCCACCAGTCACATCTAGGTTCAGGAACCAGCACCCAAACCCACTGAGCAGTTAGCCCCCAGCCGACGATCACATTGGCAACCAGGGGCCCCACCTCCAGCCCCCACCAGATTTTTTAAAAGAAGCCCCTGAGTGAGCGGTCACATGCAGAACTAGTAGCTACGCCGAAGGAGCTTATTTTTTGCACCTATTTAGTCTGGTAATGCCCTTTTACAGGGCTTTTTTTCTTTTTGGCGTAACTTTTTCAAACAGAGGTCTTTTTTTGAAAATGAGATATCGTCGGAAAGTTGGTTCAACACTCTTTCTAGTGGTGGAGGTTTGATTTTTTTATTTTTTAGTTTTAATGCTTTTTTCACCTGCCAAAGCCAGAAGTTGTTATTTTCAATCCGAGAGGCATAACTTTTGCGTCCTGACTTCTTTTTGCAAAAAAAAAAGGCGTTGGAAAGATAGTTCAGTGCTCTACATAGATCTCAAACCTATTTTTTCATTTTTTTTACTAAGTATCTGATATTCCTATTTGATCTCAACCTTTACCTTTTTAGTTATTTTCTTGGGAAGCATGCAATCAATCTATTTTTTTTAAGATCAGGAAGCATTGTTTTTTAATTGAGAGTATATATTATTGTTTTATGTCATGGATACACATAATATTTCCCCCCTTACTCCATTCAACTATTTTGTTTGGAAAAAACAAGTGGAGATTCATTTGAAACACAAAGGGTTGTACAAGGTAACCATGGGTACAAAAATTGAACCTACAGGTGCTACTGAAAAGAGAAAGTGGTTTAATAGATGTGATGAAACTTATGGTACACTATGTTTGTCTCTTTCATTTGACCTTTTTCATATTGAGTCTTGCACTACACCCCATGAGGTTTGGACTACTTTGGAGTCTTTGTTTGGGAAGTAGGATACTATGAGAGGGTTTTAGTTAGAGAATGATCTTACTAGCTTGAATCCTAGGGATTTTGATAGCATCCAGAAGTTTTTCACCAAACTCAAGTCTCTTAGATTGTAGTTGTCATAATGTGGTGTTCAGAAGGAAGACTCTCAATTGATATTGTCCATTCTTTCTAAGCTTGGACCAAATTATTCAATTTTTCTATCTACCTTTTATGCCACTAGGGATGCACTTGGTACGAGATTCACTATGCCATCTCTTGATGAATTTGCTTCATCTCTCACTTGAGAGAAAGATAAGTTAGCTAGCATGGGCACGGTGAAACCTTCTTCATCACAGGCACTTATTGCATCACAAGAGCCCAGAGAGCAGAAGGCTTCTACAGGCAAAGGCAAGAAATAGAAACAAAAGGATTCCAAACCTCATGAGCAGCAGAAGGAGTCCTCAAATTCATCCTCCTATTCTAAGTGGAAATCATCCAGGAAGGAGAAGGGTCCATGTGCATATTGCAAGAGGGAAGGACATGCGGAACATAGTTGCTGCAAGAAGGACATTGATGAGCTAAAGCATCTTCTTCAGAAACATCAAATTGATTTTCCTTCTCTAATGTTTGCATCATCTCCTTTCCCTCATTCTTCTTCTTCTTCAGAACAGCATGACAGGGGCACAACTGGTTTACATACTTCATCAAATACAAAGGGACATGCTCTTTGTGCTTCTTCAAGTGTTAGATCAGGGAGATGGATTCTAGATTCATGAGCATCTCATCATATGGAATCTTCACAGTCTATGTTCACTTCCTTTGAGCCTTGCACTATGTCTCCCATTTTGATGGGAAACAACACTTACATGAGTGTTACAGGGAAGGGTTCTATTAGTTTTGGGGACAACTTCTTTCAGGATGTCTTGTGTGTCCCTCACTTGACAAACTGTTAGTGTAATTAATTATTTATTACACTAGCATAAGTTAACTTGGGTCATACATCATCTAGTCCTAGGTTTCTTTTTTAATAAATCATTTAATAATGGGGTAATGTCTCCTTCCATGTTTATAAGGATAATATTCCTTCTAGAAGATGAGTTGTCCTTCTAGAACTTATCTCAATAGGGTTCACATGTTGTTAGATCATGACACATGGCAACATCTCTTGCATCTTAGGTTTTCTCTTTTGCCTATATAATCATGCATTTTGTACATTTGTAGTCATCCAATCCAATATCATATCATCAATATAGATTCTCTATTGTGCATGCCTAAGTTGCAACACTTTTTGTGTGGTTGATTATCTTTCCTGGAAAAGGTCCTCCATTGAATATTGCAGCTTCAGGGACCCTGTGCATCCATAATATCAACATGGTATTAGGGTAATAACTAAAACCCCTTGATTAGTTTCAACTCCAGGTACTCTTGCATTGATTTTTTCAGTTTGGTACATTTGATCAATAACTTGGATATCCTGAAGCTTGGGAAAAGATTTTTTGATTTGGGTAGCATCACTTCAGTTGTACATAATATTTGGAAGCTTCTATTTGTTGTTGAAGGTTAGTGTCTTTGATTTTTTGGAGATTTTTCATTATAGGGCTTGCATACACTCCTTCTCTAGTTATGTTGCACAAGGGTAACTATAAACAATGGTGGGATGGGATAACACACCATCTCCAATCACTTGATTTTTTTCCTCATCTGTATGGTATAGTTCCTCATCCAAGTGAAGGTATTCCTAAACTTGCTTGGAGTTGTGGAAAATACATTGTTTTGGAGATCATTGAGATGCAAGTTGATTGTGATGTTTTGAGTTCTATTGATCATTATGATTGTCCTCATATCCTTTGGACTAAGATTTGGGAGATATATGGAGATTTAGATACTCCACCCTTCCCCAATGGTCATGATTCAGAATGTCATTCCTCATATTAGGTACCCCATGATGATATTGTGGTGCAGGAAGTTGATTTCCTTGAATCTTCTAAAGAGGTTGACAAGGTTGCTTCAGGTGCTTCTTCTCCATCAGATACTATTGGTATCCCTTCAAAATTAGTGATTTTTTGTCTAGATTCATTGATTGAGGCTTCCACCATCATCATCCACTAGGACACATTATGTTTTCCAGACTTGACATCAAGGGATGGCTTCGTTTCAGGTATCACTAACTTGGCTACTTCTACAAGGTTGGAGGACATTCTTGAGGGGATATCACTCCTCTATTCAACTCACACTTTGGAGAGTTCTCTTGAGTCTCTGCATCCCTTTGTCTAGACCTTGATTAGGAATCCAGAGACTATCTTGGAGGCACTTGGTTTCTCTTCAAATATTTCATGTATGAGACTTCTTCCATGTCATTCTATTCAGGATTTGAGGTTTCTTCAACATCCACCATTGGATTTGTTTCTTCCTAGCTAGAGACTTGTGGTTTGGAAAAAATTGTTGCTTCAGACTTCTTTCAATGGTTTTGAGGACACTTCATTTAGGGGGGGCTATCAAGTCTCCATCACATCCATCATATCCATCACACCATCTTTGGATATTGTTCAGCATCATTTTCTACATCGTCCTGATTTGTCACCCTCTTCATTGATTGTGGCATCTTCATCTTCAGGCAAGGAGACATTTGAGCAGAGTTCAAAGACATCATCGACATCCACATTCATCCTTCCTTCCTTCAATTCCTATCCGAAATGGGAATCATCCATACACTTTCACTTGGTTTTGTTTCTTCCGAAAGGGAGACAAGTTGTTTGTCGACATTGGATCTTGTTTTTTCTTCAGACGCTTACCATTTTTGCAGGTGATCACATCTTTTAGGGGGGCTATATAGTCTCTCTATCTCCCTCCTATGGGGGGGCTATTGTAATGTATCCATGTGATAGATGGTGTCCTTGGGGGGTATTTGGGAGTCCTCCACCCTTCCCATCCTATCTCACATTTTTTTCTTTTTCATCTCCTTTTTGGAGAGGGTTTTTGTTCCCACTGGGTTTTCCCCTTTTCTTTGGTTGTGGGATATTTTCTACATCTTCATGTACATGGTTACCTAACATGGCCTCATAGCTAGAACCCATCATCATCATCCATCATCATTTCTACATAATCATTGCATTTTCCTCCCTAAGTTGAACTTATGGGGGGGTGTTAGTGTAATTAATTATTTATTACACTATCATAGGTTAACTTAGGTCATACATCATCTAGTCCTAGGTTGATTTTTTAATAAATCATTTAATAATGGGGTAATGTCCCCTTCCATGTTTGTAGAGATAATATTCCTTCTAGAAGATGAGTTGTTGTTCTAGAACTTATCTGAACAGGGTCCACATGTTAGATCATGACACATGGCAACATCTCTTGCATCTTAGGTTTTTTCTTTTTCCTATATAATCAAGCATTTTGTATATTTGTATTCATCCAATCTAATATAATATCATCAATATAGAATCTCTATTGTGCATGCCTAAGTTGCAACACTTTCTGTGTGGTTGATTATCTTACCTGGCAAAGGTCCTCCATTGAAGACTGCAACTTCAAGGACCCTGTGCATCCATAATCTCAACACAAACAACCTCCTTTCCATATATCAGATCACTCATGGAGGCACTGGGAGATCTGTGGAGTTCACGCCTAGTTCAATTATCATCAGAGACTTGGTGAGTAGAGCAGTTATTGCTACTGGGATAGTGGATCACTTATCTCAGTTGTATTCCTTTACCAATTTTGCTATTGATGGTGCTACAGTTCCTATAGTTGTTCCTCACACTTCTAGTGTACATCATCATTCAGAGATTTGGCTTCTTGCACATTGGTGTTCTCACTTCGGATCTTGTTCTCAAGCCTTCCATTCCATCTCCTCCACCTCCCATTGCTATTGTTGTGGCTACCAATGTGGCTTCTTCTATTTCAGTGCAACAAGATCCTATTGATCATTCATCTTTGGAGGTTTCTATTTAGTCTTCACCTACTTTGTGTTCTTCATTTTTTGAGGTCACACCTACTTCTGTGGAGACATCTTGGGCTACAGCTACTTCACCTTCAAAGATTGCATTCATTCGGCCTCTTCCCTCTCACTTCTTTTAGGAGATGTAGTTTCTTCAGTTCTTTTGGAGCTACTTCATTCTGGGGGGGATCTGTGGTCTCTTCATTCCTCTCTTCTGGGGGGTTATTTCATGTATCTTTGTGATGGATGGTGTAATTGGGGGGTCTTATGGACTCCTCCATCTTTCATCACTTAGTTATTAGTTTGCATTCTATTTTGGGGAGGAGTTTTGTTCCCACGCGGTTTTCTCCTTTACCCTGTTTGATTTAGTTTGCATTGCATTTGTACATGGGTACCTAATCAGGCCTTGTTGTCAGGACCCATATTTGCTTTCATGCACCTTTTTTCTAGTGTTTTAGCTACTCCCTAAGTTCATCTTAAGGGAGGGTGTTAGAGTAATAAGGCATCTCACTTAATTAATTTAATCATATTAGTTAATTAATTAAGTCACTTATTACTTTAGGTTTACTTAAGCTAAACTTAGGCACATTAATAATTAATTATATTTATTAATTATTAAGTGTGCACACTAGGGTTTTCCTTTTTAGGTTTTCTTTAGGGTTACATGATCTCCTTCATAAGGATTGATCTCATTGTAAATTATAACATTATTCAATAATCATTTCTGGTTCTGCTTGCACATATTTGCTTTGAGGTTTACAAAACATCTTCTTTTTTGTTCTAGATATCTGTTACACATGATAGGTGATTGCATGCAAGTGATTCTTGGGGACTGTGAAGTTGGATTCCTCAACTTCTACAACCTTTACTTTATTTCACTTAAGCTAAACTTAGGAATCTTTATTTTGCATTATTAAATTAGTCATGTCATCTCATTCATTATGATCTTGAAACTTGTCACATGCTAATTTAATCCTCATCCTAGGGTTCTCACCTTTAGGATTTTGATCTCCTTTCGTAAGGATTGATCTCTTTGTAATTATTAACTTCTCGAGTAATGCATTTTTGCTTCATGTTTGCAGAGCACCATTCTTGTGTCTCTTGATCTCCTTTGGTGACAGGGTATTTGCTTGCAGGTGTTCATTGGGATCAGTGAGGTTGGATTATCAACTTCTACATAGTATTAGAGCTCTAGATCTGCAAGCTTCTTGTTCATTTTTTGTGAGCTCTTTCCTTGAAGTAGATTTCCAGTGCATCCAGGGTCAAATCAGACCTCTCCATTGAATCTAGAGTTGTCGAAATAGTCAAGATTGACCTTTGTTTTGTCAAATTTGGCTTTCGTTTGTTAGATCTATGAGGATTTGAAGAAAGGGCTTATTTGCTAGATCCAGGGGGTGCCTAATTTTTTGGGGAATTTTGAGCCCAGATAGACCTCACCATTGCATCTGCAGTGGCCAAAAACCCTAAGATCAACTGTGAATTTGTCAAAATCCAAGTAGTTGAATTCTGAGGAAACAAAATTTGTTGTACGGCCTCTACATGCATTTCGAGGTAAAAATTTTCATCAAAAAAAAATTATTACTTTTCTGCAAAAAAATCACAATTTTTCTAATTGTAAAAAAAAAATTAAAACTTTGGGAATTTTTTTTTTTTTTTAAATAAATTAAAGAGGGGAAAGGTACCCCTGTGTGGGGTACTACATAGGTACATACCTGCATAGGGTACCCGCACCCTCATGGGGAATGGTGGGGGTGGCTCACATGCCCCCCACCACCCATGAATTTTTTTTTATTGATTTTTTTTAAAATGAAAAAAATTATTACTATAAATGTTTTTTATTGTTTTAAAAAAAAAAACTTAAAATAAATCGAATTATGCAAATACAGCGATGACCATTTGGCCATCAAATTTAGGCTTGTAGTTTTGCTGCGATGGTCATATGGCCATCAAATTTAATGCACTGACTGTCTTTTTTTCCCTTTGAGAGTTGTTTTCTTTCGGAGGCCATAACATTTGCCCACGGTGACGAAATCAGGAAAATGAGATATCGTCGAAAAGAGGACTCAGAGTACTTTCCAATGGTATAGGTTTTTTTGGAGATTTTTTCTTAGGTACCTGTTATTTCTAGTTAAAATTAGATCTTCTTTTCTGGAGTGCCTTCAATGTTTTTGGCATAACTTTTACATACGATGTCAAAAATGGGCAAATGAGATATCGTCGAAAAGTTGATTTCAAGATATTTGCAATGGTACAGGTGGTTTCCAAATTTAATTTTTGGTTTTTTCAAGAAATCCTTCTTCTCATTTGTAGTAATTTTGGAACTTATGGGCTCACATTGCATGTATTTATCATCTGTAAACTCACTAAAATAAAGTGCATCAACTTTGCATGTGTAATATTGGGATTCTTGCACATGACTTTGTGCCTTATTGTACTCACACTATGATATAAAGTGCCATGGGGGTTGATATTTTCCTTTGTTTTTCCTTCATACCTTTCTCATGCATATGTGACTTTTGTTTTCACATCCTTTATATATGTTTTACTTTCATGTCTACACATTCAGATGTTCTTGGTTATTTATCATGCACTACATTCAGGCATTCAGTTTCAGTGTACTGTTATACCTCTCCCTTGTCAGCATTATGGGGGTATTTCTACTGTTAGTGCTAATGTTTCCTTAGTTTCACGTTGGAGTGAGCCATGTATATAGTATTTGTTCCTATATACTAGGTAGATGCAGTGGTCGATTACCCATGCATTTTGGTGAGATGGAGCACTTACCATATGGACACTCTTACATTCCTATTTTTGGAGGTGACCTTCCATTTTCACTTGATTAGTTCTTCAGACTATTGGTACTTGTGCCATCTATATCTTCGAGTTCTATATTTTTTTCCTTGGTTTTCCATCAGATTCGAGTAGTGTCATTGAGGACACTCATGTAGATTATTGTATTCTTGATCTAGATCATCATTAGTTTCCAAGAGGTTTTTTCTTTCAACATTTCAACAGTCATTCTATGATAGTGTTTGCAGCTTCTTCATTTTTTAGTGGTGTTTTCCATGTTCATCCTTTGTTCCTATCTTTTGGGACAATTTCTTCTTGATTGGAGGCTTCTTCGTCCTTCACTCTTGTTTGGAGGCTACTTAGTCCTTCACTTGTAATTCTCTCTTTTGGAGAGGATTTTTTCCCATGAGGTTTTCTCCTTTTCTCCTGTTGTGAGAGATCTTTTACATTTGTACATGGGTACCTCATTTGGCCTAGTTGTTAGGACCCATCTTTGCTTTCATGCATTTTGTCCCTAGTTTCTTAGCTTCTCCCTAAGTTCATCTTAAGTGGGGGTGTTAGAGTAATAGGTTGTATACTTAATTAATTTAATCATGTTGATTAATTGATTAAGTCACCTTTACTTTATTTCACTTAAGATAAACTTAGGAATCTTTATTTTGCATTATTAAATTAGTCATGTTGTCTCATTCATTATGATCTTGACACTTCTCACATGCTAGATTAATCCTCATCCTAGGGTTCTCACCTTTATGGTTTTGATCTCCTTTCTTAAGGATTGATCTCTTTGTAATTATTAACTTCTCGGGTAATGCATTTTTGCTTCATGTTTGTAGAGCACTATTCTTGTATCTCTTGATCTCCTTTGGTGATAGGTTATTTTCTTGAAGGTGTTCATTGGGATCTGTGAGTTTGGATTATCAACTTTTACATGGTATTAGAGCTCTAGATCTACAAGCTTCTTGTTCCCTTTTTGTGAGATCTTACCTTGAAGTAGATTTCTAGTGCATCCAGAGTTAAATCAGACCTCTCCATTGAATCTAGAGTTATCAGAATAGTCAAGATTGACCTTTGTTTTGTTAAATTTGGCTTTCATTTGTTAGATCTGTGAGGGTTTGAAGAAAGGGCTTATTTGCTAGATCCAAGGGATGCCTAATTTTTTGAGGAATTTTGAGCCCAAATAGACCTCACCATTGCATCTGCAATGGCCAAAAACCCTAAGATCAATTGTGAATTTGTCAAAATTTGAGCAGTTGACTTCTAAGGCAATTTTTTTGTTGTACGGCCCCGTACAGCCTCTACACGCATTTTGAGGTAAAAAAAATGTCAAAAAAAATTATTTTTTTTTTTGCAAAAAATCATAGTTTTATTTAATTGTAAAAAAAAATTAAGCTTTTTAAATCTTTGGGAAATTTTGTTTTTTAAAAAACAAATTAAAGAGGTGAAAGGTACCCCTATGTAGGCTAATGTGCAGGTACATACCTGTGCAGGGTACTATGCAGCTTGCGTAGGGTACTCGCGCCCTCATGGGGAATGGTGGGGGTAGCCCACGTGCCCCCCACCACCCATGAATTTTTTTATTAATTATTTTAAATACAAAAAAACTATTACTATAAAAAATATATATTTTTTCAAAAAAAAACATTTTTTTTAAAAATAAGTCGAATTATGCAAATGTAGCGACGACCATTTGGCTATCAAATTTAGGCTCGCAATTTTTCTATGATAGTCATATGGCCGTCAAATTTAATGCATTGACTGTCTTTTTTTCCCTTTGGGATTTGTTTTCTTCTGGAGGCCATAACTTTTGTCCATGGTGTCAAAATCAAGAAAACGAGATATCGTCAAAAAGAAGACTCACAGTACTTTCCAATGGTATAGGTATTTTTTGGAGATTTTTTCTTAGGTACCTGTTATTTCCAATTAAAGCTAGAACTTCTTTTTCTGGGGTTGCCTTTAGTGTTTTCAGCATAACTTTTGCATATGATGGCGAAGATGGGAAAATGAGATATCATCGAAAAGCTGATTTTGAGAACTTTATAGTGGTGTAGGTGGTTTCCAAATTTGATTTTTGGTTTTTTCTAGAAATATTTCTTCTCATTTGTAGTCCTTTTGGACCTTATGGGCTCACATTGCATGTATTTATCATCTGTAAATGCATTGAAATAAAGTGCCTCAGATTTGTATGTGTAGTTTTGGGATTCTTGCACATCACTTTGTGCCTTATTTTACTCGCTCTATGATATAAAGTTCCATGGTGGTTGATGTTTGCCTCTGTTTTTCCTTCATACCTTTCTCATGCGTATGTGACTTTTTTTTTCACATCCTTTATATCTTCTTTACTTTCATGTTTACACATTCATATGTTCTCAGTTCTTTATCATGCACTACATTCAGGCATTCAATTTCAGTGTACCTATTATACCTCTCCCTTGCCAGCATTATGGGGGGGTTTCTACTATTGGTGCTAATGCTTCCTTGGTTTTGTGTTGGAGTGAGCTATGTATATAGTATTTGTTTCTATGTACTAGGTGGATGCAACAGTTGGTTACCCATGCATTTCAGTGAGATGGAGCACTTACCATATGGACACTCTTGCATTCCTATTTCTGGAGGCAACCTTGCATTTTCACTTGATCAGTTCTTCAGACTATTGGTACTTGTGCCATCAATATCTTCGAGTTCTAGATATTTTTTCTTGGTTTTCCATCGGATTTGAGTACTGTCATTAAGGGCACTCATGCATATTCTTGTCTTCTTGATCTTGATCATCATTTTTTTTAGAGAGATTTTTTCTTTCAGCATTTCAACAATCAATCTACAATAGTGTTTGCAGCTTCTTCATGCTTCAATGGTGTTTTCTATGTTCATCCTTTGTTCCTATCTTTTGGGACAATTTCTTCTTGATTGGAGGCTTCTTCATCCTTCACTCTTGTTTGGAGGCTACTTAGTCCTTCACTTGTATTTCTCTCTTTTGGAGAAGATTTTTCCCCACGAGATTTTCTCCTTTTCTCTTGTTGTGAGAGATCTTTTACATTTGTACATGGGTACTTCATCTAGCCTAATTGTTGAGACCCATCTTTGCTTTCATGCATTTTGTCCTTAGTTTATTAGCTTCTCCCTAAGTTCATCTTAAGGGGGGTGTTAGAGTAATAGGTTGTTTACTTAATTAATTTAATCATGTTGATTAATTAATGAAGTCACCTTTACTTTATTTCACTTAAGCTAAACTTTGAAATCTTTATTTTGCATTATTAAATTAGTCATGTCGCCTCATTCATTATGATCTTGACACTTATCACATGCTAATTTAATCCTCATCCTAGGGTTCTCACCTTTAGGGTTTTGATCTCCTTTCTTAAGGATTGATCTCTTTGTAATTATTAAGATTTGGGAGGACAATTTTTTTTAAATCTTTCACTCTTTATTTTGGGAGGCGAGATCAAGAAAATTCCTACACCTGAACATTACATTTTTTTTTGGTGTTGAGTTCTTTCATCCCGAAGTCTGAAATCTGACATGCAAGTGGGATTAGGGTGGATGCGAGCATAAACATTTTTTAACGAAGTTTCAAGTTCTTTTCGAGATCCAATCCTGACGGATGCATTTTTTATTTAATCTTCTTTACAATTTTTAGGTTCCAGTTTTCACCCAGAACCTTTTACTTTTTACATTTTGTTTTTTTTGTTTTTGTTTTGTTTTCTAAAACTTTTTTTTATGTATTTTCCTAAATCTTTTAAAATTTAAAAAGATTTGCTTATTAAAATTTTTAAAATTTATTTCTAAATCTTTGAATATTAAAAGACTTTTTACTTAAACTTATTTTATTTTGAATCTTTTAAAATTTATTTATTTCAAAATTTTAATTTTATAAATCTTTTAAAATTTAAAAAGATTTATTTTATTTAAAATTTAAATAAATTTCTTTTTACTCTATTGACTATTCTTTGAATTTTTCTTCTTTTTTTTGAATTTTTAAAATTATTTTTATTTTAATTTTTCTTAAAGAAAACGTTTTAATTTTTTGTATTTTCAAATGTTTTAAATTTTGTATTTTTCTAAGTTTTTGATTTTTTTAATGTTTCTAAATTTTTAATTTTTAATTTTTTAATTTTTCTTGTTTTGTGATTTTTATGATTTTTTCAAAATGTTTAATTTTTTATGATTTGTTTCTGACTCTAAGGCGAGACAACCTGACGGACATGAACAAAAGATAAAAACCAAAGAAATGATGCAGAAATTAACAACAAAGAAACAGAGGAGACAAAATGACAACCAGAAAAAGGAGACGTGATTAGAACAAGTAAACAAATGAATGGCGAGGTGAGAAGACATTGACCAAAAGACAGGGATAGAGATCAAGATTGGACAAGGACTGCAAACCCGAACAATGCCTAAAGGAAAAATAGAAATTAGGATCAGGAACGAACCTAGCACACAAACCTTCAAAAACAACAAGGTGTCGGTTCCAGTCCAAAACCCGAACCTAAAAGGTAGACACACAAATGGAAGCAGATATCAAAATTGGTTCAGAACCAAGAACAGAAAACTTTCGAAGAGGTTCAAGTTTTGGTTCCTATCTGAATTCTGACTCTGAAATGAATGAGGAAAAGGAAAACAAGCAGAGATCAAATTTGGAATAGCACCTAGAACTTAAACACTCTCTCAAGGACAAGTTTAGGTTTCATTCCAAAACCTAGGCATGACAAAGGAAAACAAGCAAGGTCTAAGGGTTGTGAACAACTCTGGCACAAGACTAGAATGACAACAAACACAAAATGAGAGATGAAAACTGAAACAAGCAAAGAGGGGAAAGAAGAAATGAGAACAACAAAGCGTAGAACACACTAAAAAAAACCAACAAGATGAAAGAAAATAGAGGGGGTCCCCAAATTTTCCAAGAAAAAATTTGGGGTGTGTATGGCAACTCAACTAGGAAAATTCTCTAAGCATTTTAAGACACGCAACCCTCCAAATACAAAAAATATTTGGTTTACACTCATTTAGGCAACCTAAGAAGCATAACCACAACCAAAACTGAGACATCACAAAGATCTAAGATGAAGTTGAAATCTATTTATGTGTGCAAATGATTCATTCCCCTCCATAAGTGTTATCATGATCAAAGTGGAATAGACTCTACCCAAGCTACATAGTTTTGAGTTACCTTTCTAACGTACAATGATATCCTGGGCATAGCTCTACTTCTAGAAAGGCATCTATAGCCCCAATAGAAACACATCTAGTTCTCTCTAAGGATTTCTCTATTTCCAATCAGGTGTCCATAGCCCTAGTAGGGATACTTGAATCACCCTTTCTAATTGAGTTCATTTTCAAATTTTGTTTATTTCCTTTTTTTCTCTAATGTTGATTCTTTTGAAGTATAATTTTTGGTTTTCCCTCAATTCTCAAGTAGTGAAGCCTAAGTAGCGGGTTGAGAGCCACAATGGACATCATGAAAGAAATGTAACCCTTAAGATTTTTCACTTGGAATAGAGCTACCCCACCGGATGTAAACTAACTGATGGATTTCTTAAGATGTGTAGATCATGCTAAAATTTCAAAGACTTCTCAAAAAATTTATAATGCACCAAGTCCTAATTCGTGCCAACATTTTTGAGTTTGAAATGTATGAAGGTAAACTAAAGTTTTCAATGTAATTAACTGATCAAGTGTTTGAAAATACAAACAATAAACCCCCAATAGATTCACCTTTTGACACAACTTGCATACAACACTTTAATTTCCACTATCAACGAGAGGAACCCCCAAAAGAAAGAAAAGAAACAGACAAGAAAAGAGAGGAGCAGAAGAAAAGAGCACATGGACATGATGAACTAGTGAAACCGAGATAGAAAACGAGAAAAAAAACCAACAAAAAAGCAACCAAAGACAAGAACAAGAGAAAACAAACAAATCCAAAAAACAAAAAAAAACAAGAGGACACAAAAAAAGAAAAATAGTAGAATGAAAGAAAAGAAACCAAAACTAACAAAATAAACCAAAACAAAACAAAACCAACTAAACTAAAAACTAACTCTAACCAATCCTAATCCTAAACTAACTCCAAAACTGAGCTCTACAAACATAAAACTATGAAAACCTATACATCCACCCAACTGATTTTTCATTATGTGCAAAAGTCTTAACTTACTAGGAAAAGTTCTAAACCTAGCAAGTTTATCTTTATACTCAAAAATGTAAATATTATGTGCAATAAATTCATTCTGAGGGTATAAAGTTTAAAATATTAATAGTTGTGGATTCTCAGCCTTCTCATGATTTACCCACAAACACAATTTTTTATCCCTAGCATCATAATCAAATTGAAAATCGTTAAAACACAATGGGTAATGAAAAGACACCACCCAATTTAAAAGATCTTTAGTTGCTTATGTAGACTCACATTGTACGAATTCCTTCTCATGAGATCTCAACTCATGGAACACCACTCCATTTCGCTTTGATTCATGCATCTTAAAAGAAAGACATCCATTAATGGTATATCATTATTATCTAAGACATCCAAACCTTGTTTAAAAATTTCATGCACATCCCTATCACAATCAACACTAGCCTCCAACAAAAAACTAGGGTATTTAATTGATCGAGACTATCAACCTCTATCATGTCTCCTAAAGTACATGCATCACAATTAAAAGGTCAGCTTCCTCACACTTTAAATCAATTTTCTCAACATTTTCCTTACCTAACTTGGAAATCTTTCTAGATAGCAAGAGATTAGAACAACTTACCTCAAAATGTGAACCAAAAGGAAGAATCCTACATGGATCACCTAAAGTGAGGTTTTTTTGTAGCTAGGATATCCATTTACCAACATATTTGTATTCCACTTGGATGTAGAGTACCAAATCACCTTGGTCTCCTCAGATGGACTGAGCAACACATCATCTTTGTTGTCAATTGGTGAAGTCTGTGAACCCTTTCCCTCTTGAGGTGAAGCATTTATTTCAACATCTTCTTTAAAAAACTCATTAAAATGTACAAAATCATACCCAAGAAAGTATTTCCCTGCTTTATGTTATTTCATATCATCAACAAGAATGTACACATAAGCATCAAGTTCATCACTGTTAGATCAAATTCATTAGTGCATGCTAAGCAAGGAATTTCTTCAAACAAAACATTTGAATAAACATAATCAAAACTAAGAGAATACTGTCTCATTTCATTCTCTTCACCATGTTGAAGCGATTCAACTTTTAGAGAAGCCTCTTTGTCATTTTCTAGACATTCTTTTGCCTCATCCAGCTGGATCTCATCGTACATTTCTTGATCCACTTGAACTTCTTCTTTTCAAGGTTCCATTTGTACCTTAGCTTCCTAGCCTTCACCACAAGATCCACTTGCAATTTCACCTAGAACTATGTTGCTTTCTATTTCTAAGTTTCCATCACTCAAATCAACAAAATGATTTCCTTGTGTTAACTCATTAATGAGTGTTCCTTCCTTATCCACCATTATGCAAGGATTCATGAATGCATCAGTAAACTCATTTTCCACATCTAGTAAATTTGCACAAGATAAATAAATTTTGTCATTTTTTGAATCCATCTCAATGCAAGGACCAAGGTCATCAGATGATGGGGAAGAGCTAAACATCTTCTCACAATTACTCTCATCATTTTGGATGGAGTTGTTATCATTTTTGTGTGCACTAACTATTTCATCTCCCTCATTGAGTGGATGCGTACTCCAGGGATCTTCCAAAAGTATTTCATCAATAGTGATCATTTATCTGAAATATTATTCCATCCTTTCGAGGAAAACATGGAACTCCATCTGAGAATATTGATTTGTCTCATGTATCCTACATCCACTTGGCCTAACAAGTTCTGATAACTTTGGATCTCCTAATTCTTCTAATTTCTCCCTTAATCAATTTTGCATACGTGATATATCTATCCAACATGAACCATGCTCCTTTTTCCATCCCTCATCTTGTTGTGCATCTTGCTTAGAAGAAATGTTCAAAGCATTGGAAGGAGATTCTTTAGTTGTTGATTTTTCATGATAGCAGTCTTGTGTTAATACCTCATCTCTTTCAATATCATCATTAGTACTAACATTTCCAATTAAACTAGATTCCAACCTAATATTTTCATTATGCTCTAAATTTATATCAGTTTTATGCTCTTTGTCAAATAAAACATCAAAATGATTTACTTGCTTATCAAATGCTTTGTTTACAACTTCATCATTATTCAATGCATTATGCTTTGGAATATGACTAAAAAGAGATGATATAGTCACAACTTCATTGGAAATTGGAATACTTACCTCAATGGTTGGATTCTACAAAGATAGATTCTTCAATTGGTATTGTGTGGGATTGATTTGATATGAAGCATTGGAAAATGTGGTGTTCAGAAGATTAGGAAGGTTGTAGCTACTTGGTGGGTAAACTAGCATAAGGCTACAAAAGATGGAAGTGTGCAAGCATGTGGGTATCATAATCTTGATTTTGGGTACTTGAATCTCACATCATGTCCAACTTGTGCAAGTAAGAGAGCTTTGTTCAATGCATCATGTAGGGAGGTAACCTCCCTGCAACGTCTAATTTATACTACAAATGAAAGATTCAAGCCACAATAATAATGTTCCTTTAGCACATAATCATTAATAACCATATTTAAAGCTTGAACTCATTGATACATCAACAAAAACCTGTGATTAAACTAGTTTCCAATGGTGTCCTTTTTGTGGCTGCAAATTCAAACGATGGGTCTTGTGCATGTGTATAAGGGTCAAACTAATCCATGAATAAAATTTCTAACTCCATCCATGAACAAATAGAATTTGGTGGAAGATTAACATACCATTTCCATGTTGTACCTTGGAGTGTTTTGATGAAGATTTGACAAGCTATATCTTCATGGTGAATCTTGAGAAAAGTAAATAAGTTTTTACAAATCTTAACATGATCTTTAGCTATTTGTCCATTGTTATGGAAAAATAATGGAAGCCCATTATGCATGTGATAAGTAATTTCATTAAAGAATCCTAGGAATACACAAAGGGTTGCCCATCAGATTTGGGTTTTCCAAGATCCAACCCACTCTAACATGCACCCAACCAAAATTTCTCAAGTGGCCCTCCTAGTGCCAGTTTTGTTGATGGCCAAATTGACACAACAACATGCAGGAAAGATGTAATCACCATACCTCTCCTGAAAGAAGTGAATGATTGTTAAATCAAACACTTCCCAAGGTCCTAGGCATTGGGTCACAATGTTGCTATTTTTCTAAGTGGTCAATGAGGCTATAATTTTCAAGGGCCTGTTGGTTGTTGCAAGATCGAACTTCTACCTAAACCTACTCTAACCAAGTAATAAAAAAAAAAGATAGATCAAGGATGAAAGAGAGAAAAGAATGTTGATTCATTTAGTTAACCAGGCCTATTACTCTTCAAGGAATTCCTAAAATAAACTGTAGAATAAGTCAACCTGTGAACAATACAAAGCCATTGATTCATAGTGCAAATATTAATAGTAGATTTGCAAATCACAATTTGAACAAAAGAAAAGATAAACTTTATTCATTCCTTGAAAGCTTCAAATAAAATGATTAACATAACAAATATCTTTCTAGAATATAACTTAAATAGGTTTTAGTCTTGTTTCTTCTATGTTGTAAAATAGATAAGCAACATTTACAATTCTAGAAAACTTCACCAATGTACATAAACCAATGTCTTCAAATTGACTTGATAAACTAAAAATGCAAAAAAAATTATTCTCTACTCTACTGCTAAACTAGCTGAAACTTCTAACTAAGATGCCTAATTTATTTTCCTAATTTTCTAACCCCCTTCAAAGTGAGAAAATTTTACAATTAATAGCCCAATAATTCCATAATTTATGCTAAAGTAGCTCATGCAAAAGTTGTAGCATTCAATCATTCTCCAAATGAAACTTTTTGTTTCAGCCTTTGTTCGAATTCAGTGATCTTCAGTTCAAAAATTGTATTTCCAGTTTGACTCCTATGACGATTGTGATTTCCAATTTAAACTCCAAGTTCATCGTGTTACACGATGTAAAGAAATATCTTTCTCCATAAGTTATGTAAAATAGGCCTGTCATACTTTTAGTTCACCGTTAGTTTGATAATATTTTTAGAAACTTTCTTCCCAAATTTCAGCTTTGTAACAAATCAGCTCCATCACAATCTATTATCTTTTCTTGAAAAAGGACTTGAAAATCAGAAATGTATATTAATTAATTTATAAAATCAATCATTTAATAATTAATTTCAAAAATAAATTAAATTTCAAATTATTTTAGTTAAATGAAAATAAACTTTAAATTTCATAATTGATTTAGTAATAAATCCCCCTCCTTGCAATTCAAATGCAAAGGATGTTGTCAATTGATGGAATGCAAACTGATAATATCCCCCACTCAAACGACTTCCACCATCTCATCTAAACTTAGGAAATCCAAAAAGCGAAGATTTATCTTTATCTGACCTCCCCAAAAGATCATTAACTTGTTTTTGAGTTTCCCATTTTTGTGTAAGCTCACTTGTGCTTTCAATAGGATGCATATTCTATAGCAATTCATTCTGATTTCCCAAATGAGAAACTGGTGTATTTTTCTTTTACCATAATTGATCTATTTGACAAAGTGATCTACTCATTCTTTTCCAAAAGAATTCTTTCTATAGCCTTTACCTACAAATGGTCTCCCTTTTTTATCCCAATTTTTTTTTCCAAGTCTCATCTCCATTTGAGAAACAGATTGAGTCATTATCCATTTGTGTGTATGTCATCACATTCCATGTACATAAGATGGGGTTAGATCATTCCTAGCCTAGATAAAGTGACAACCAACACCTCTAAGTTAAAATCCTCATCCAAACAAGAAAACACAATCAAAATGGAGATATAAGCTAAAAGAATTCAAAGTAAGCACTCCCCATTTGAAGTTGCTTCACTTCCCTAGTCTTTCCTATTTCTTCTTATGCCAATATTACCCTCAGATTTTTTGTTGAAGTTGTGCAAATACCTACAAATAGTAAGCAAGAAAGTTGGAGGTAATGGCTATTAAGTTGAAAATGGGAGAGGAAGGCTACTTTTATAGACAACCATTCGAATGGAAGGTCCAGATTGAACTTCTAGAAAGATGCTAAGATCGATAGTCGAGAACTGATACACCAAGAATATGCTATTCATGGGAGGATTATGACAGGTATGATGCCAACGACTATGACGCTTGATGGCTATGACAAAAATGAAGGCCATGACAAAGATTAATGACATGGTATATTTGACCAAAAGAGGTGCATAAATGATTTATTTTAAATTATTTATTCAAAACTGGAGGAAATGGACAAGTGGAGGATAAATAATTCATTCGAATTCTTTATTTGAAAAAATGAAAAAAAAAGAATTTAATTAAATCAATTTGCAAAATCAATTTAATTAAATGGGAAGAGATGGAAATTTTAGATATTAAATAATTAATTTGAATTAATTATTTAATGGGGAGAGGAATGGCACATAATTAAATAATCTTGAGAATTATTTAATTATAGAAGAATGAAAAGGTTGATGCATAGACAAATAATAATAATTTTTATTATCTGACTATAGGCAAACGATAAAAGATAAATAATTTAAAAATAATGATTTATTTAATTATTGAAGAAAGGGAATGTTAGTGACACAATTAATTTATTTAATTGATCAGGATAGAATAGAGATTGGAAAGTGAATTAATTAAATAATTAAAAATTATTTAATTAATAGAGGAATATGGTCAAGAATAATTAAATAATTAAAATTATTTAATTACGCAAATACGAAGACCAAGAAAAAATGATGTTCGTAGACTTAGAAAAATTTTAGTGTCTACATTTTTCCCCTATTTGACATAATTCATTTCATCATGTTGTATCAAACAAATTCAATCAAGAGATGCCCCAGGATGCCCCAGTGAAATCAAGGTACATGTATGCCCCCTCAAGAGGACAGGCAAGTTCAAAGAATGTGAATGTGCTCTCAAAATGGATGATAAGACTAGAGGATGAAGGATAGAAGATATGTTAGCATGGAGAAGATGGATGTTAGTGCAAAAAAGGAAAGTAATATGGAGATGAAAAGGTAGATGGGAAATGACAAGGGACCAACTTTCATGCTTACATTTTTATATTTATCATCATTGGGCATCAAAAATGTTGTAAATGGACCACAAACACCATGGTATGACATAGTCCAAGGTGTGAAAGGTGACCATTTTGGAGAGACAAGCAATCAAAAGACAAAATCAATAGACAAGGAATGCCTTGGCTCATACTAAGGACCTAATTATCCTAGTCTTTTTCGACAAACCACATGCAGCAAGAAAAGAAAAGAGGGCATGATCCATCATCATCCAATACGACACCATCGAGGTAACTAGTAACATGACCCACAATCAAAAAGATAAGACAAATCCATATCATTAAAGTGTTTGCCAATAGAGATAGTGCTTGCCAATAGTATTGATAAGATTGTTTGAGTTGATTGATTAAGTTGACCGAGATGACTAAATTGATTAATAAATTAACAAGGATTGATTGATAAGTTGAAAAAGGTTGACAAATTGATTTAATCAATAAGTTGACAAAAATTGATTGATTAGTTGACAAATTGACTTGATTGATTGTACCTAGTTTCAGGAAGGACGCATCCTGAGTAAGGCATAATTGATTGACAAGATTGATTGATTTGATAAAGATTGATTGATAGGGTTGACAAGGTTTGATTGATAATGATTTCACCTAATATTAGGAAGGACACATCCTAATTAAGGCAAGATTGATTAACAAGATTGACAAGATCGATTAATTTTTTAACAAGGATTGATTGATATGACCAAGGGATGTGATAATACCTAATTTTAGGAAAGACATATCCTATTTAAGGCAAGGAGCACATCTGATAAATTTGACCAAGTGACAAGTGTTGACAAGACGCCTAACTGCAAGAAGGACACATCTTGCTTAAGGTGAATGACCAAATTGATAAATTCCAATCTCAAGAAGGACACATCCTAATAAAATACAAAAGATAAGACTGAATGAGACAAACGACATAATGCCTCATTCTGATACAAGACCAATGACCAAGTTAGATGATTGATGATAAGATGATTGACTAATTGAAGATGAAATATTTTGTTTGTTATGCTTGTCTGTTGATTTGTGATTTGATCTAAATGGTGATTGTTTGCGGACCAGAACAAGACTAGACTCAACAAACCCTAAAGGACTGACCTAGGTGGCCTCGGGGGCTCATTAATCGATGGCCTTGCCTACGTTATACACGCAAAGACCTCATAGTTCAACACAACTTGGATTTTCCTTATTTGACAAAAGACTGAGTCATGATTTATTTGGACAACCTAAAAGGACTGACCTAATTTCTCAGGGGCTCATTTAAGATGAGCCTTTCCTATGTAGAAAATGCACAGAGACAATGTAGTTCAACCCTATAACTAAGGGTAATTTTTTTGGATTAGATTATCAATCAATAAAGCATATAAAATAAACCCAAAGATCTATCAAGAACAATGAAAACTAAAAATAAGAACAATTATACCTGTCGTTTGTAGGAGTTTCCATGATTCACCTTGATAGTACCTTCTAACTTGTTGATTTGAGTGTTGCCCTCAAATTCATCGTGCGAGAAATTTGAAAATAAAGCCTAAGTCCTACACAAGCTTTGAAGGATTTAAATCTAAATGCCTATGCCTATGTCTATGACAAAAATGACTCTAAAATGCCAAATTAATCTAAATATTAATATGCCAGAATAATGTAATTTTTGTGCGTCTGTGTAATCAAAAAATGAGAGGAAAATGGCATTTTATAGAAAATGTCATTTTGAATGGACGGGTGAGATTGACTTCTGACTAAGACCTAAAATGAGAGGTCGGGATTAAATCTGATAATCCCTAATTAGGGTTAGGGCAGAATCATTAATCGAGCGGTCAAGATGTCATCCAAGGAGATCGAATCGGCGATGGAGAATAAATGAGGAAATTAATTCAAAAATAAAGATTTTCAAAAATGAAGAAGATAAAGACTGGACTGAAGATCAAATTTGGAAAAATCAAGAATCTTCCTGATCACTTGATTTCTGGAGGAAAGATACCAATTTGGAACTAAATTAATTCCAAATGTGAATTTTGTGAAATAATAAATAATTGATTTTCAGATTATTTACCAAAATGGACTATCAGTTAAGATTGAGATGACATTTTAAATAATTTTATTTATTTAAAATGAGAAGAATATTAATTTAGGAAATTAAATAATTAAAGATAATTATTTAATTTAGCAGAGAAGACTAATAATTAAATAAATTTATTTATTTATTTAATTATGACAGTTAGTGACATATTAAATAAATAAATAAAACTTATTTATTTAATAATCAGGAAGAAATGACTGAAGAAGGGTCATTAAATAAATTAAGCAGTTTATTTAATTAAGGGAAGACTTAGACAATTATTGACGTATTTAAAAAATAAATAGAATTTATTTACTTAATAATCATGAAGAATAAAAGGACATGAATTAATTAAATAATTATGAGTTATTTAATCAATAGTCGAATGTAGACCAAGGACATAATTAAATGTCATAATTATGGTAGGACAAAAGTGGTAAAAATGAAGCTTGCAGGCCTAGGTCATTTTTAAGTGTTTACATTTTGCCCCTCTTTGTCATAATGTCGCTTGTCGCATTGTGACAAAGAAGATAAGTAAAAAATATGCCCTAGTGCAAAATATGATGAGGAAGAATGATGAGGAGGGTAGCAATATGCCCCCTCGAGAGGAAAGACGGGTTCCAAGAACATGGGTGTGCTCTTGAAATGGACGAGAAGACTCGAATATGAAGAGACGAAAAAAATGTTAGTGCAAAGGATATAGATGATGATATGGATGCAATGCCTATATGAGATGAGTGAGAGAAGATGACAAGACTAAAGAAGATGCATGTTAGTTCCTAGACCAAATCCTTCAAAACATT
This sequence comes from Sequoia sempervirens, assembly GCA_007258455.2. Lineage (NCBI taxonomy): Eukaryota > Viridiplantae > Streptophyta > Pinopsida > Cupressales > Cupressaceae > Sequoia > Sequoia sempervirens. Next base: position 597,913,230 of record VDFB02270651.1, on the reverse strand, counting down.
GCCATAGGGCTTTAATATTTATTGCTCTTAATCATCATTGGGTGGTAAAATGACACAGATGGACAAAAAACACCATGATATGATGTAGACCAAGGTGTGCAAGGTAATCCTCTTGAAAAAAAGGCAGTCACAGATAAGGAATGTCCTACCTCATACTAAGAGCAAAGTTGCCCCAATCTTTTTGTCAAGACAATCCATAGACAGCAGTCAAAGAAAATAAAATAGGCCAGGAGACGTCATTACACCTCTAAATCCTTCATGGGGCATCCTCGAGGTAGCTAGTAACATGACGAAAAAGATAAGACAACATAGCCAAGATAGTCAAAAGATAAGACAAGATAGACTAGAAAGATTAACAACCATTTTATTTTGTTTACCAAAGATTGATTTCTTGTCAGTTTGATAGTTTTGACAGTTTAAGAGTTTTGCCAATTTGACGATGTTGACAGTTTGACGAGGCCTATTGTCAAGAAGGACATCTTGAAAAAGGCAAAAGACATTTTGACGAGGTCCAAATCCGAGGACACATCTTGAAGAGGACCAAAGAGTGACGAGACTAACATTGTTTTGACTAATATATTTTGGCAAGCTGACTAATGTTGACTGTATGATTGATTGGACTGTGTTGTTTGATTTTGACCAATTTTGACATTGACGTTTCAAATGAATGTCTTGTGTCTAAGTTTGACTATGTCTGACTTATTTGACTAATGTGATGATTGTGACAAATGCCATGATTTTATTTGGACCAACCTAAAAGGACTGACCTAATGTCTCGGGGACTCATCTACTGATGGCCTTGCCTATGTAGCAAATGCACAGAGACAACGTAGTTCGACAATGACATGGACTGACTGACATGACTGACTTTGACTCCATTTTTAGGATTTTGACACTGATTTGGATGTTTTTGTGTTTTTCTTTAAGACATTTTATGATTTTTAGGTCTCTCTTCATGACATTTTATGATGTTTTTGGTCTCTCTTCAGGACATTTTATGATATTTTTGTCTTTTTTAGGACTTTTTGTCATGTTTTTTGGTCTTTTTTAGTAATTTTTATGATGTTTTTGTCTTTTGTCATTTTATGATTTTTTTGGATTTTAACATTTAAGAGGATCGTGACAAATGCATATGACTGATGCCTACACATGATAATCCAAGGACAAACATGATTGTGCCCCTAGTCAAGCTAAATACCAATTGAGGATGACAACGTTGTTTGACGTGGGAATGAAGTATCCAAAAACAACGTGAGGATGATGACGATAATGTGACGAAAGTATGGAGGTCTACAGAAGGCCAGGAATGCAGTCAAGTAAAATTTTGGATAATGTGCTTGTATGGATTAGACTCATTGCATTTGGAATGACTTGGTTAGGACTAGATGGGATGATGATTATCCTTAGACCTTTTGACAAGGGAAAGCCAAGATAGGTGACAGGCATGAAAGGATAGGGGGTGGCCTTGGTAAAAGATGAGAGACATGAGACTAATGGAATTATCATATGATTTTCAAGGACTATGTCATATAAGGACAATAAGACTATGACGGTCAATGACATGATGTTTTGTGAATTGTGTATGACTGAAGGATAGACATGTCAAGAATTTTCCCAAAGCATGATTTATGTGTGCCAATTTTATGTCAAGACTGAGGTAAGTGGGAAAAATGTGTGGAAATGATAGGGCTTAGATGGACGTCAATGTCATGGGGAAGGCATAGGAAAATGAGACAACTTGCCCTGAAGTATAAAATTCCACATAGACAATTTATTTTACACATGACGCCTGTTTTCCAGGTTTTCATCATGGTACTTATCTAGGACGCCTGTTTGCCAAGTTTTCACCATTGGATGAAATTTTTCTCTTTACTATTTTCTTGACTTTTTTTTTTGGTGTCACCAAGACGCTTGTTTGCCAGGTTTTCATTAGGGTGACAATTTTTTTTTTACATTTTTCAATTTTTTTGTATTTTTGATTTTGTAGATAGCCTAGATGCTTTAGATGACCACTAATTGTTCTGAATCCACTAACGGTGTCAATGTAGAGGCTAGTGCCATGATATGCCAATAATGACCTTGCTAAAGTAGTTGTCTTGTCAGGATCATAGTGCTTGTATACAACTGATCGATGTCATTGTGGTCTTTTATGATATTAGAGTTGGCCTTATTAGAATACGCACATCATGATAGAGAGCCATGAGAGTCCTTGTGGTAAAGAGTTGCTGCCATGATGTGATGGATTTGTGACATGGGATTTTTGGACTTTAGATGAGATGTAGGGTTATGACGAATGATGGTAGACGTGGAAAGATTGTTTGGACGTTTGGATGAATGAATTTTTATTTTCCAAACTTGGGATGGTGGATGACAGATTTTGGAGGGATGATGTTCGGAACCAACACTTTTATATGCCTTGATTGATGACCATTTTGAAGGAGGTGGACATGTGTTATATGTGGGAGTCCTCTTGTCTTGTGGCTCCACATTGTGATTGACTTTTATATTTGACTTGGTGTCTTTGTTTGATCCACTTTTCTTTGGGATCCATTTTAATTTCATTTGTCCACTTTCCCTTTTGTTTGATTCAATGGCCTTTGACATTTTATTTTGATCTTTTGACTTGTAATAATTTTTTTTTTGTTGGTTCCAAAGGGAAGGTTTATTTATGATGGAATGATGGTTCATGGTATGGGTGGAGGGGGTGTTGGTAGCAATCTTATGACAAGGATTTCTCATGGATTCTATTTTGACATTTTTATTTGACAAGGTTACCCCCAGTATCGAGGAGGTACCACTAACATCGTTTGATTTGTTGTCTGAAGAATAGCCAAGACCTTGATGTTTGTAATTTTCCTAAAGTTGTATTGGTTCTAGAATGCCTTGCTCGTGTATGGCTAGTCCTTTTCCTTGATATTGCATGCTTTGACATATTCTATTTAAGATGGGGTATTTGTTGTTTTGAAAGAAAGATGCTAACCCATCATTAGGTATGTGGATACTATCACTTGTAATATTTTCATTTGCAAGAAAGTCTGCTCTGACAAAGATAGATGACCCTAGTTGATAAAGTGTCTTAGCTTCATTATCATGCTGTACATATTCCTGACTAATATCTTTGGTCTGATCGTGTGACATGTCAAGTTCAGATGATTTTTTTGGTGCTTCCATGGTAATTTTGAAGCCATCATTATGTTTAGTGTCATAGAGTCCAATGATTTTAGCTATAACTTGATCATACGCAAGCATGTCCATAGTAGAAGATTCTTGTTATGGAGGAATATCATCTATGTGTCCCATGGAGGCAAATGTCTCATCGTGGAGAGTGTCAATAGTCGAGGCTTGTATAGGGTCATCAAGTGTTTGATCATGAATGGCATGAAGGTCAAGGAGTGGATCATTTTGGACTTCTTGGTCAATGGTAGGGTCTTGGTCGAAGATAGGGTTGTCATGGATTTGGACTTCTTGGTAAATGATGGGGTCTTGGTCAAAGATGGGGTTGTCATGGATGATATATTTGGAAATAGGGTCATGGGATGGACTACCTTGTTCTTGACATGAGAGTGACATTATAATGTCATGCTTTGGACTTTCATTTTGACATGTATCCTCAAGTGTAGACGATGGGATGTGACTTTGGACTATAATAGAATTTTCATGACTAGATGTGGCTTGTGAGGGGGTGACTTGAAAAGGATTAATGGACAAAGGACTAGGATAGGACGTGGGAACTTGGACTAGACTAGTATATGAAATACTAGGATAGGACATGGGGACTTGGACTAGACTAGCATGTGAGGGACAAGGATAGGACATGGAGTCTTAGACTGGATTAATATGGTATGATGTGAGGACTTGACATGAGTTGTTAGATGGTTGATAAGGCATGTAGACTTGGACAAGATTAATAGGTGAAGGACTAGCATATGACATGGAGGTTTGGAATTGACTAGTTGATAGTTGGCTTCCCTTGTCAAGGTTAGGATAAGGGTGATAAGTGGATGTTTGTTGGGAATTCATGGCATAATTTGTGTTAAGTGACTGTTGATGGTGAGGATAGACAGATGGAGGTCTCACAGTATTTATGTCAAAGTTGTGTGGTAACTTAGCCCCTTGGTCCAAAAGTATAGCTAAATATCTTTAAGGGTCTTGTAAGATTGAGTTTTCTACAAAGGAGGCTATATCAGGGTTTTCCACTGCAGCTTCTAAGTCTTCTACATATACTCATCCATTCTGGTCTCTTTTTATTAATTGCTCAAAAATGTTTTGTGATGAAGATGGCATGTTCATGGAAGATTGCATGTTCATGTTGTGAAATGGGTCAGAAAAGGTCCAATGTTTGACTTGGTTGTTTCTAGATGTTTGACCATTGTTTGGTTTATTTCAATATCTAGAAAACACTTGCAAGCATGATATTTTGACTGTAAGCAAGAACACATGAGACAAGTACAATCCTAAAAGGCCAATAGGCCAAGGGTTTGTATACTTGATATAGCCCACCGGTATACCTAGGATTGGTGATAAACACCTTTCCTTCTCAAGAGAAAATAGCTTAGAATTTTGGTGGCATTGGCTCCCCTCCACGCTTCATTAACGTCATTCGAGCACACCAAATTCAGATTCTTTGGGTAATGACTTCCCAAGAATTTCTATCTCTACTCAAGGGGATCAGTAGTGAGTGTCTTCGGGCATGATACTGTACCCTACACTATATCAAGCAATGGCCAATAAAACGGTTGGACACTAAAACAAGAGGTTTTTAATTCAGGCATTACGTTTGTGGGGCATGATCGATGTGGCGAGAGTCCCCTTTCGGATCCATCTCATCAGAACCACACTCGTGATTCTTGGGTTTTCCCCAAGAATCCACTTTTATATACTAGCTGGAAGTCCCTCAGTGTCAAGGTGCTACCGGTCTGAGTCGTCTTGGGGTGAGTACTTTTTCCCACCAGAATAGGCCCAAGTTCTAGAGTCAGAAACCATTTCTCTTACACCCAGGATAGCTCAAAAGTGCAAGGGGAAAGGATACTTTGATTACTAAATCATGAGGGTGACAAAAAAAATAAAAAATAAGGTGGGTCTGTTTTCTGATCACCTAGTTTTCACAAGGTGAGAGCATAATCACCTACCACCTTCAAGCACAGTCAGACATAATCAATCACACATTCATTTTAATTCACCAAAGGAAGTTTTTTCTACACTAGAAATCACAAACACGTTGTTTGAGAAATGAGTCTTCGACTAACAGAGCTGCAAAACCACAAGTTAGTAGTTTCATCCACCAGTCTTGGACCCACGAGATGTAACCGCCACATGCTGTGAAACACGATTAGTAACATGAAAACCTCTACCCATAATGTAGAAAGTAAAACCAAAATGCTTAAAAAGACCAGAAAGAATAGAAAAAAATCAAAAACCTAAATGAAAATAAACAAAAAATATTACCAGTCAATTGCGGTGCGATTTGGCAATTACGACGCAATTTGGCGATTGCAGCGCTTGAGCCTATAATTGCGGCACAATTTGGCGATTGCAGTGCTTGAGCCTGCAATTGTGGCATGATTTGGAGATTGTGGCATTTGAGTCTGCGATTGCAACATGATTTGGCGATTGTGGCGCTTTAGTCTGCAATTGCGACGTTTGAGCCTGCGGTTGTAGCACAATTTGGTGATTGCAACGTTTGAGTCTGCAAATGCATTGTTCCATACCTGTACCTGAAAAATCAACAAAAAACACATGAAACCATATGGAAAAATAATAGAAATCAGAGTCAGGTTCACCAATGTAACTAAGGGTAAATTTTTTGGATTAGATTCATCAATCAATAAAGCATATAAAATAAACCCAAAGACCTATCAAGAACAATGAAAACTAAAAAGAACAACAAATATACCTGTCGTTCGTAGGATTTTCCATGATTCACCTTGATAGTACCTTCTAACTTGTTGATTTGTGTGTTGCCCTCAGATTCATCATGCAAGCAATTTGAAAATAAAGCCTAAGTCCTACACAAGCTTTGAAGGATTTAAATCTAAATGCCTATGCCTATGTCTATGACAAAAATGACTCTAAAATGCCAAATTAATCTAAATATTAATATGCCAAAATAATGTAATCTTTGTGCATCTGTGTAATCAAAAAATGAGAGAAAAATGGCATTTTATAGAAAATGCCATTTTGAATGGATGGGTGAGATTGACTTCTGACTAAGACCTAAAATGAGAGGCCTAGATTAAATCTGATAATCCCTAATTAGGGTTAGGGTAGAATCATTAATCAAGTGGTCAAGATGTCATCCAAGGAGATCGAATCGGCGATGGAGAATAAATGAGGAAATTAATTCAAAAATAAAGATTTTCAAAAATGAAGAAGATAAAGGCACATTGGCAAGGTTCAAACCCCATTGGGGTGGTATTGTTGAATGGTTGTAGGTTCATAGCTCCGGTCAAAGCGTTTACCTAAATAAAATAAAAATGAAGAAGATAAAGACTAGACTGAAGATCAAATTTGGAAAAATCAAGAATCTTCCTGATCACTTGATTTTTGGAGGAAAGTTACCAATTTGGAACTAAATTAATTCCAAATGTGAATTTTGTGAAATAATAAATAATTGATTTTCAGATTATTTACCAAAATGGACTATCACTTAAGATTGAGATGACATTTTAAATAATTTTATTTATTTAAAATGAGAAGAATATTAATTTAGGAAATTAAATAATTAAAGATAATTATTTAATTTAGTAGATAAGACTAATAATTAAATAAATTTATTTATTTATTTAATTATGACATTTAGTGACATATTAAATAAATAAATAAAACTTATTTATTTAATAATCAGGAAGAAATGACTGAAGAAGGGTCATTAAATAAATTAAGCAGTTTATTTAATTAAGGGAAGACTTAGACAATTATTGACGCATTTAATAAATAAATACAATTTATTTACTTAATAATCATGAAGAATAAAATGACATGAATTAATTAAATAATTATGAATTATTTAATCAATAGTCGAATGTGGACCAAGGACATAATTAAATGTCATAATTATGGTAGGACAAAAGTGGTAAAAATGAAGCTTGCAGGCCTAGGTCATTTTTAAGTGTTTACAAACCCTACTAACACAAACTGACTCTGACTTAGACTCAGATTATAACTCTATTTTTGGAAGTTTTTGAAAAAAAATTGATGTTTTTGGATTTTGAAGGTTTTCCAATTATTTTGGATTTTGATGTTTTAGGATTTTGTTAGGATTTTGAAGATTTTATGATTTTTTTTGGATTTTGATGTTTTATGATTTTTTTTGGATTTTTGAAGGTTTTCTAATTTTTTTTAGATTTTGATATTTTAAAAAGGCTGATACCATGCATTATTTCCCATGAAGACATGAGTCAAGGAATTTCCCCCAATCAGGTATAGGACGAACTTATTATGCACGAGGGGATCAATGGATGAAAAGGATGGTCATGAAAGTGAAGGATGCTAAATGTCAATGGTTTTCAAGCCATGGAAAGGATGTCAAAGCTTTATTAGGGATGGATGAGATGTGAAAATGGATGATAACCATAAAGATCATGGAAAATGCATGTGAAAGATACCCACAATCAACCAAGTAGGCATGCACAAGGATCCAAGGACAAAAATGATCTTGCCCCTAGTCAAGCTGAAAACCAATTGATAGGTGATGATGATGATGACGAAGTTGTTTGATGTGGGAAGGACACATCCTGAAACAACATGAGGATGACAATAATGTGACTAAAGGATCGAGTTTTGTAACAAGGCTAGGAACAAAGCTAAGGAATGTTTTGGATGACGTATGAGGTTGCATAGAAAGATTGTATGGAGTAGGCTTGTTGCATTTGGAATGATGAACCTTAGGACTAGATGGGATTATGGAGGGAACTTGGATAAGTGGATTAGAATCCTTAAACCAATGACAAGGGAAAACAAGTCCAACAATAGGTATGGAAGGATAATGGATTGATTTTGGTAAAGGATAGGAGACATGAGGATTATTTGCTAAAAGAATTATCATATGATCTCCAAGGACTACATCTCATAGGAATAAAAAAAATTCTTCAAGATATAGATTTGGCTAAATTCTATGAAGGAAATGACATGATATTTCATGGATAGTGTATGACCAAAGGCTATACATGTCAAGAATTTTCCCAAAGCATGATTTATGTTTGTGCCCCATTTTTTATCAAGATCAAGGTAGGTGGGAGAATGGATGGAAATGATATGGATTGGATGGATAGATGGAAATATTATGAGAAAGGTATGGATAATGAGAAAATTTTTTCCCAAGTGTAATGGTCGACATAGATAATTTCTCTTACACATGGCATTTGTTTTCCAATTTTTCATCATGGTACTTATCCAAACTACCATATAAATGGATTTCACTATTGGATGAAATTTTTCTCTTTACTTTTTTTTTCTTTTTTTCTTTTTCTTTTCCTTTTTTTTTCTTTCTTGAATGTCACACAAGATGCCTATTTGCCAAGTTTTCATCAAAGTGACAATTTTTTTGTTTTTTGATTTTTTATATCAACTTGATGTTCTATATGATCGCTAATTGTTATGAATCCTTTGATTGTGCTGATGTAGATACTGGTATCATGATATTCCAATAGTGACCTTTATGGAGTAGTTGTTTGGTCAGGATCATGGGACTTACATACAACTGATCGATGTCATTGTGATCCTCTCTGATACTAGGTTTGGCCTTATTGAAATAAACACATCGTGATAGAGTTCCATTTGAGTCCTTATGATAAAGAGTTGCTTCCAAGATGTGATGAATTTGTGAAGTGGGATTTTTAGACTTTAGGCAAGATGTAGGATTATGATGGATGATGGTAGATGTGGAAGGATTTTTTGGACATTTGGATGTAGCAATTTTTATTTTCCAACTTGGGATGGTGGATGATGAAGTTTGGAATTTTGATTTGAGATAATGTTTAGGACCAACACTTTTATATGCCTTGTATGATGACCATTTTGAAGGAAGTGGACATTTGTTACATGTGGGAGACCTCTTTTCTTGTGGCTCAACATTTTGATTGACTTTTTAATTAGGAATATTTTCTTTGTTTGATCCATTTTTCTTTGGGATCCATTTTAACTTCATTTTTCCACTTGGATTTTTGTTTGATTCAATGGCCTTTGACATTTGATAATTTTGAACTTTAAATTTGTAATAATTTTATTTTTGTTGGTTCCAAATAGAAGGTTTATTCATGTTGGGATGATGGTTTATGGTGTGGATGGAAGAAGTGTTGGCAACAACCTTATGACAAGGACTACTCATGGCCTCCATTTTGATGTTTGTATTAGATAAAGTTTCCCCCAATATTGAGGAGGTACCACTAACATCATTTGATTTTATGATTGGGATATAACCAAGACCTTGATGTCTAGGATTTTCATGAAACTGTATTGGTTCTAGAATGCCTTGCTCATGTAGGCCTAGTCCTCTTCCTTGATATTGCATGCTCTGAAATATTCTATTTGCGATGGGGTATTTTTTACTTTAAAAGCAAGATGTGAACCCATCATTATTTAGCTAAAAACCATTACTCAAAATTTTCTCATCTATAAGAAATCTTGCTTTAACAAAGGTGGATGATCCTATTTGATAGGATATTTTGGTGTTATCATTCATCATGCTTGTTTCTTCTTGATCATTTGGGATGTCGATTTGATACATGGTAGATTTAATATCTTCTTCTTTGACTTGATCAATGGTAGCTTCTCTATGTTTTTCTTAATCCATGGTAGCCTTTTTATGTTCTTGTTTGACTTGATCCATGTTATTTGTTTGATTATCTATGTGTCCAAAGGAGGCAAGTGTCACATCTTGGTAAATGGATTTTTTTTGTACTTGGATAGGATCAAATTCAAATGTTTGATCATGAAAGGCATAAAGGTCGATGAGTGGGTATTTTGGACTTCATGTTCCAAGGTAGGATCTTGGTCAAAAATAGGTTTGTCTTGGATGACATGATTGGGATTGGATCTTGCTCAAGGATAGGTGCATTTTGGATGTCGTGATTATCTAAGAATTCTTAGATGGACTTAAGAATGGGGTCATGGGATGGACTTGTTACCCAATTTTCACCTACGGGATCAATCAGGCAGGGTAACCTAAGTTTTCGAGTGTTCATGAAGGCCAACTAGAGGAATATTCCATCTAGCTTACTTTCTCTGACTTGTTTGCTTCTTGTGTAGTTGTGGGGGGAGTGTTATGTAAATACAACATGTGGATTAAATGTGGCTCCCACAAGGGTTGAGCCCAGCATAATGGTGTTCATTTTTGTTGGGGGTTTTCATCTTATGTTTTTACCTTGTTTTCCCCCTTTTCCCTTTTTTTTCCTTGTGCCGCTCTTTCTTTTGTTCTGTTAGGGTCGGAGTTAGACCGGAACCAAAATTTGAATTTTTTCAAAAGTTCGAGTTTCCATTTTTGTTCCATTTCTGGTTCTGGTTCCGCACTTATGTGTGTTTCATTTTCTTCTTTGACCTTGCGTTCAACCGTGGGGTGGTTTTTCCCTTTGCTCCCTTTATTCTTTCCCTTTTTCCCCATTTTTGTTATGTTTTTTTGGACCCGGGACCGAGACTAAAATCGAAACTTGGAACTTTTCCAAAAGTTCCAGTTCCTATTTCCATTCTGGGTTCAGTCCCACTGGTCTAGTTTGCTTGTTGTCTTTGTTCTTCATTTTCTGGTTGTGGGATGTTTTTCCCTCTCTTCTTTTCTTCCTTGTCCTTTTTCATCATCTTTGTATGTTTTCAGAGCTGGGTTCGGTATGGAATATGATCTAGAAACTTTTAAAAAAAATCGACTTCAGATTTGTCTCCGCCCCTGCCCCCGCTATGTTTTGTCTGAGATCGGTCTTGGTTCCAATCCTGCCTTTCCTCTATTTTCTCGAACCCAGAACGTGGACTGAAACCAAGCGATGGAACTTTCTCAAAGTTCAATTCTTGTTCCATCCCCTACCCCAGCCCTGGTTCCTCCCTTTCTTCTCTTCTTTTCTTTGTGGCCGATGGTCGGGGGAGGTCCCCTCCTATTGTTCTTCCTTGCATTTTTCTTTTTCCTTGTGCCTTGTATGTTGTCGGGGGCGGGATCAAATCAGAATCCAAACTTGAAAATTCAGGAAAGTTTCATGTCTGGATTTGGTCTCGATTCCGGTTTCGCCAACTCTTTGGTTTTGCCTCTGGTTCCATCTCGATTCCGCCAGCCTTGCTCCTTTCCTTCATCTTCTTTTGAGTTTTGTCAAGGGGTGCTTTCTCCCATTTTTTTTTATCTTCTTTCTCATCCTTTCCTTCATCTTCTTTTGAGTTTTGTTAGGGGCGAGACCAGGTCTGAATCCGAAATGAAACTTGAAAAAAGTTTTAGGGGAGGATTTGGTCCTGATCCCAGTTCTGTTGGGATTCATCTTTTTTTGTTTTCATTCTCGTTCCGACCCCAGTCCCAGTTCCAATGTTGTCTTGGCCCCGCCCCAGCCAGTTTTAAAAAGTCTCAACAAAAAGGAGTGCCTTCACTAGGAAGTGAAGACTTCACTCTAAGGTCTCACCAACCCAATAGGGTCTTGCCGAAATGAAGGGAGCTTAGAGCAAAAAAAAGGAGATCGATAGGACTCTTAGTGTTCATTGTGAGGTCTTGTAGACCGTCGTATGTCTTGCAAAATGATATAGGCATGTTGGTGTGACTCTAGCCGCCCGTTGTGACTTCTCCCTGACATCCAAAGTCTAGCCGATAGCGATGGGTCTGTTGAAGGTTTTGGCGAGACTCTCACCAAATGATGGTGTCTGGGCAAAAGAAAGGATATCGGTATGACACACCAAACCCACTGTGAGGTTTTTCCAACCATCGTATGTCTTGTCGAATGCTGATGAAGCAACCTTTGACCACCTGGGAATCTACATGGCACGAGTCTGACCAATCAAAAAGAGCCAGAGATGGACAATGGGTCATTTGACTATTTGACACCCCTATGAATGTGATCGACAGAGCATAACGACATCGATCTACTGTTAGATCAGAGATAATCAGTCAACAATAGCATTTGAATCTAGTGGGTTAATCTGATGTTGCTTTTTGAAGATGGTCAACTTGAAGAAAGATCTAAAGCAAGAGGAGAGCTGAAAGGAAAATGTGAGTCACAATAATAGTTGGGGCATTGGCTGGTAAAGGTGGGTCAACATTAATGACCTTGCCATAGAGCATTCAAGGTGACTCTAATGAAATCTTGAGGGTGGACACGAAGGCTGTGAGTTAATGTGGTCGTTGTAAAAATCTAAAGGCCATGCCCAGGGATGAGCTTCTACTGACATGAGCAAGGGATGTGCATTGAATGCTTCATTGACTTCGTTCCAAGGCACTTCTAGGGCTGACGTGTCTAGACACCAACTCATTTTGTAACCCTAAGGCATGGGCTGACATCTCTTTTGTATATAAGGAATTTTTGCCTCTTTATAAAGCAGTTCTCCTGGATGCTTTTCTAAATTCTGTGACTTCTATAGTCCTCTCTCAGATTAGCAAAAAATTTGTAACTCATTTTGGAGCATGTTATATAAAATTTACCTTGGTTACCATTGACGGTTCATTTTTTCCTTCTGGTTCTTATGAAGTATTGTGCAATTTTAAGTGATTCATCAAGCTACTTAGTGAAATATTTTCTTTTCCTTATAGCTTTGTTTCATGTTAGCATGCCTTTTTTTCCAAAAGTAGTATTATGTAGGTTACAAACTATGTTTACTCGATTGCACATGTGCTTTTAATTTGTGAAAATATGCTTTTCCTTCTTAAAAGTGTGTGCATGTCGAACTTGTTTGTATGCATAATCTATAGAATCTTGTTGTGCATTCCCATATCCATCATCAATTTTCAAGTGTAAATTGAGTATCTCATTGTTCTTATCAGTTCGGTGTATCACCATAGCATTTATTTTTTATTTTTATGCACTCCTTCTCCCTTTTCCTTTACAGAATCAGTAGTTTAGGTGATTATCCAACAAGGAAGCTAGACTTCTCTAGAGGTTCATTTCAACTTTAGGTGACCCACAGCCTTGAAATGATAACATGTTTCCCTAGAAAGCTTAGTTTTCATAACTTTGCATAGGGTGCAATTTCTTGGAGACAACAATTTTTGGCACACCCGGTGGGACCAAGTCAAAAGTAAAACTCCTAAGTCTTGTTGTTTTGATATGCTGACAGTGAGCTAGTAGCCTTTTAGAGGTCATTTCTAAGCATATATGGCAACTCTGACTTTGCGAAGTAGCAGAAAAGCCAGTGCATTACTAAGAAGTTCATCATATTGAGAGATTTGGTGTTTACCTCAGTATCATTCAACCTGTGGAGGCAGTTCGAACAAGACCTAGTGACTCCAATAAAATCTACTGGTTTCAACAAGTTCAGTGCTACCATGCAATAGCAGTCTATCAACATGCTCAACATGCTTACCTCCCACCCACCCTTACTTAGTCTTTGGATCCACATTTGGATGTCCAAAATCAGCTCCAAGAGGTTGATTATATAAAGAATAACATGAATAACATGAAGGACAAACTGATGGACATCGCAAGATAGATGGAAGAGTTGAGGAGGTAGCAGGAGTACGATCAACAATAACAAGAGATGGCCTATCAGGCCTACCTTCATGAGCAGGAGACCGATTGGCAACAAAAACAAAAGGTTCCCAAGTACAAGTTTGCTAGCTTTAGGCAAAGTCAACCTCTTGAATCCCCTAGTAAATCTTCTCAGTTTGAAATTCCAAGCTTTAAGGGTTTCAATTCAATGCAAGAAGATGTAGTCCCTAAACAAGACCAGTCCATCCTCCCTCAAGAGTAGCCCATTGATTCAGATGACTTACTCCTCATGGAGAGAATCAGCAAAGTAAATCCAATGCATTTAGCTGTAGTAAGTTACTGACTACAGCAAGAAAAGCTCAAACAAGAGGAGGTGTAGATGAGACAATAGGAGGTAGCCTCAAAGTACAAAATTCCAAGTTTCAGACAGGGTGAATCTAGCATGGACAGCTACGATGAAATTTCTAAGTTGGAGGAGCACATGTTTTCAGTTCCAAGCTTCAAGCAGATTGCTTCTTCTCAAAGCTCAAAGCTGACTGAGGATCTTCCTCAAGTGGAAAGCACTTGTGAGGTTGCAGTTTCAGAACAGCTAGAAAACATCAAGCCATTTGGGCAATTGTCGATTGATGATAGTCAACAAGACAATGGAGCATTAGATTTGGAAGAAAAACCTAAAACTGAACTGGATACTTGTCTTCAAGAGAGCATGTAGGTTCCTAATTTACCAGTCAATTTGGGACAGCTAGAGAATATTGCTGACTTGTTCGATGAACTTCCTCAATTTATTGATGAAGATGAAGATCTCACATGCATGATAGCATCTATGCCTAGTATGGAGCAACTAAATGATAAAACTCATCTAGATTCAATGCAAAATTATGAGTTAGATGATATCATAAAGGTTTTTTGTTCTAACATAGATGATAAGCTAGTATCATATGAAAGGGAAGCATGTGATCAACCCATTCAAGTCAGTGAGACTATTGAAAAGGTTGCAGAAGATAATGCCATGTAGCCTTTGAACTTATTTGAGGAGCTTCCCTTTTGCTATGTAGAGGAGTTTAAGACTACTGAACTAGTTAAGCCTTTTCCTTCTCCTATTGAGGCCACTTCACTATTTGAACTTTTACCTTCTTTCATAGAAGAAGACAAGCCTAATTTGGAGCATCTTTCTTTGAGTAGTAATGAGAACTATGAGCAGCTTCCTTTCTGGAGTATAAATGAGCCAGAGGTTGATGAATTGATTGAAAATGTGTTAGAGGAAGTCATCTCATTGTTCTCCATTGAAGGAATGACTTCTCATTTGGGAAAGCATGAACATATTGAGGAGGTTTCCATTTTTCCACCAAGTCAACCACAAGGATTCGACCTTTTCAAGAAACAAGATGATAAAGAGGCCGCCCATGAGCAAGAGATGAGCCAGGAAAGTTCAAGCTTTACCCTCACCAGAGGTTGTCCAATCAGATACCTAGCTCAGACAGAGTCCAATACAACACCAAGGACCAATCAAGCACTCACACATGGAGCCACAGCTGAAAGTGGCATAAGGGATGTACTTGCAGTTGAAAAAGAGTGTGTTCAATTTACTTATCCTCCTTTGAATACAAATGCATATGGTATGTTTGGTGAGGTAAGTGAACTTTTTCACCTCTCTCAGGGGGCAATGCATCGTCTTGTTAAATATCTTCCTATGTCCCATTTTTACTCAGCTGTCATTAAATATGCCAGTCATTTGATATTGAGGAGAAAAGGCAGCTATTTCAACCATCCTGTAAATGGTTTTCTTTGACCAGTTTATTACTAGTTAGTATAAGGTAGGTTTAGTAGCTTTTTTCATTCCCTAAGTGTTGTTTCAACACAAATAAGTAGTTTCCATTCAGCAGTTTCTTGTTTTCAATAAATGTCTAAGTGATATGTTCCTGAGTTTTCCCAATGACTCAATGCCCAATGGATAGGCCTAGGCTACTGGTTCCCATGTTTAGCAGGAAAACATCTAGCTGAGGTCACTAGAAATGTTACCCAATTTTACCTATAGGCTCAATCAAGTAGGGTAACCTATGTTTTTGAGTGTTCATGAAGGCCAACAAGAGGAATATTCTATATGGGTTACTTTCTCTGACTTGTTTGCTTCTTGTGCAGTTGTGGGGGGAGAGTTATGTAAATTCAACACATGGATTAAATGTGGCTCCCACAAGGGTTGAGCCCAGCGTGTTGGTGTTCATTTTTGTTGGGGGTTTTCATCTTATGTTTTTTCCTTGTGCCCCTTTTTCTTTTGTTCTATCAAGGTTGGAGTCAGACCGGAACCGAACCTTGAATTTTTCCAAAAGTTCCAGTTTCTATTTTTGTTTCGGTTCCGCACTTGTGTGTTTCATTTTCTTCTTTGACCTTGTGTTCAACCGTGGGGTAGTTTTTCCCTTTTCTCCCTTTCTTCTTTCCTTTTTTCCCCATTTTTGTTGTGTTTTGTCAGACCCGAGACCGAGACTGAAACCAAAATTGAAACTTTTCCAAAAGTTCTAGTTCCTTTTTTCGTTCCGGCTCCAGTCCCGCTGATCTAGTTTGCTTGTTTTGTCTTTGTTCTTCATTTTCTGGTTGTAGGATGTTTTTCCCTCTTATTTTCTTCCTTTCTTGTCCTTTTCCATCATCTTTGTATGTTGTTAGAGTCGGGTTCGAGACAGAATCTGATCTGGAAACTTCAAAAAAGTTTTGAGTTCAGATTTGTCTCCGCCCTCGCCCCCACTGTGGTTTGTAAAGGATCGGTCTTGGTTCTGATCCTGCCTTTCCCTTGCTGGGCCTTTCTTCTATTTTGTTAAACCTGGAATGCATACCGAAACCAAGCGATGGAACTTTCTCAAAGTTCTAGTGCTATCCCATCCCCTACCCCGGCCCTGGTTCCTCCCTTTCTTCTCTTCTTTTCTTCGTGGCCGATGGTCAGGGGAGGTCCCCTCCTTTTTTTCTTCCTTGCATTTTTCTTTTTCCTTGTGCCTTGTATGTTGTCGAGGGTTGGATCAAATCAGAATCTAAACTTGAAACTTTAGGAAAGTTTCATGTCTAGATTTGGTCCTGGTTCCAGTTCTGCTAACTCTTTGGTTTTGCCTCTAGTTCCATCTCAGTTCCTCCAGCCTTGCTTCTTTCCTTTGTCTTCTTTTGAGTTTTGTCGGGGGGTGCTTTCTCCCATTTTTTTCTTCCTTCTTGTCCCTTCCTTCATCTTCTTTTGAGTTTTGTCGGGGGCGGGACCGGGTCTAAATCTGAAAATGAAACTTGAAAAAATTTTCAAGGGAGGATTTGGTCCCGATCCCAATTCTGCCAGGATTCATCATTTTTTCTTTTGTTCCCGTTCTAACCTCGATCCCGATTTTGATGTCATCTTGGCCCCACCCCCGCTAGTTTTGAAAATTCTCAATGAAAAGGAGTGCCTTCGCCAAGAAGTGAAGACCTTGCTCTAAGGTCTCACCGACCCGATAGGGTCTTGCTGAAATGAAGGGAGCTCAAAGCGAAAGAAAGGAGATCAATAGGACTCTTAGCATTCACTGTGAGGTCTTGTCGACCGTCGTATGTCTTGCCAAATGATATAGGCATGTCAGTGTGACTCTAGCCACCTGTCGTGACTTCTCCCCGACATCCAAAGTCTCGCCAATAGCGATGGGTCTGTTGAATGTTTCAGTGAGACTCTCATCGAATGATGATGTCTAGGCAAAAGAAAGGATATCAGTATGACACACTAAACCCACTGTGAGGTCTTTTCGACCGTTGTATGTCTTGTTGAATGCTAATGAAGTGACCTTTGACCGCCTAGGAATCTACATGGCACGAGTCTGACCAATCAAAAAGATCCAGAGATGGACCATGGGCTATTTGACAGTTTGACCCCCCTATGAACGTGATTGATAGAGCATAATGACATTGATCTACTCTAAGATTAGAGATAATCAGTCAACAATAGCATTTGAATCTAGCGGGTGAATCTGATGTTGCTTTTCAAAGATGGTTGGCCTAAAGAAAGATCTGAAGTGAGAGGAGAGCTGAAAGGAAAACGTGAGTCACAATAATAGTTGGGGCGTCGGCTGGTAAAGGTGGGTCGACATTAATGACCTTGTCATAGAGCATTCAAGGCAACTCTGACGAAATCCTGAGGGTGGACACAAAGGCTGCGAGTTAATGTGATCATTGTAACAATCTGAAGGCCATGCCCAGGGACAAGCTTCTACCGACATGAGCAAGGGATGTGCATTGAATGCTTCATTGACTTTGTTCCAAGGCACTTCTAGGGCCAACATGTCCAGACACCAACTCATTTTGTAACCCTAAGGTAGGGGTCGACATCTCTTTTGTATATAAGGCATTTTTGCCTCTTTATAAAGTAGTTCTCCTGGACGCTTTTCTAAAGTTTGTGACTTCTATAGTCCTCTCTTAGATTCGAAAAAAAATTGTAACTCATTTTGGAGCATGTTATATTAAATTTACCTTGGTTACCATTGATGGTTCATTTTTTCCTTCTAGTTCTTGTGAAGTATTGTGAAATTTTAAGTGATTCGTTAAGCTACTTAGTGAAATATTTTCTTTTCCTTATAGCTTTGTTTCATGTTAGC
Organism: Sequoia sempervirens; assembly: GCA_007258455.2. Lineage (NCBI taxonomy): Eukaryota > Viridiplantae > Streptophyta > Pinopsida > Cupressales > Cupressaceae > Sequoia > Sequoia sempervirens. The sequence continues at coordinate 597,895,046 of VDFB02270651.1, read as the reverse complement.
ATGCCTTTTTTTGCACAAGTAGTATTATGTAAGTTACAAATTGTGTTTACTCAATTGTGCATGAGCTTTTAATTTGTGAAAATCTGCTTTTCCTTCTTAAAAGTGTGTGCATGTCGAACCTATTTGTATGCATAATCTATAGAATCTTGTTGTGAAGTCCCATATCCATCATTAATTTACAAGTGTAAATTGAGTATCTCATTGTTCTTATCAGTTCGATGTATCACCATAGCATTTAGTTTTTATTTTTATGCACTCCTTCTCCCTTTTCCTTTACAGAATCAGTAGTTTAGGTGATTACCCAACAAGGAAGCTGGCCTTCTCTGGAGGTTCATTTCAACTTTAGGTGACCCACAGCCTTGAAATGATCCCATGTTTCTCTAGAAAGCTTAGTTTTCATAACTTCGCACAGGGTGCAATTTCTTGGAGACAACAGGACTACTTCGATCTTGACATGAAGGTGAAGCTATGATGTCATGCTTTGGACTTTTCTTTTGACATGTATCCCAAGTTGTAGGAAATGTGATGTGATTTTTGAGACCATGACCAAATGTATTTTCAAGACTAAATGTAGCTTGGGATGGAGTGAATTGGAATAGATTAGTGGATGATGGACTAGGATAGGATGTGGATACTTGGAATGGGTTGAGGGATGATGGACTAAGATAGGACGTAAAGGTTTGGAATGGACTAGTGGAATGTTGGTTTCCCTTGTCAAGTTTAGGATAAGGGTGATAAGTGGATTTTTGTTGTGGATGAATGGCATGGATTGTGCAAAGGGACTCTTGATAGTGAGAGTAGATGGATGGAGGACTAGATTTATAGGTTTTTGGTAAGAGGGATAGATGGATGGTTGACTATGGGTTGTGGGTGCTTGGTATTTGGATTCAAGGTATTGTCTTTTGAAGTCTATGTCTTGTTGGGCTTGACCAATGCGGAGTAATTAGTATTCAACTTGACTAGCAAGCATATTAAGGTTAATGGAAGACATGGTGGTGGATGGTATGAAACCTAAGAGATGCCAATGCAATGGAAGGTATGTAGGTCTATGCTATGTTTTTTTTTTTTTGGATATAAGGATGTACCTAAGACCAAGATTAAGGAATGGTAGAATGATAATGACCCTATGACCAAAGGATATGATATGCAAGAATGATGATGACCAAAGGATATTTTTTTGTGATTTTTGGGATATATAGGAATACAAAATGACAATGCAAGGATGATCTTAAGACCAAATGATATGGAATGCAAATGAAGATAAATGCCAAATGATGCAAGATGGTATGGGACTAAGCTATGCTTTTTGTATTTTTTGGTTATAAGGGTGCAAGTTGATCATGAAAGGATGATAATGACTAAAGGATGAGACTAAATGAGACTAATGGATGTAAAGGATACCAAAGGTTTACTAATTGATGACCAAGGAAAATGATATGATGCTAAGGTTAAGATGAAATTAAACTATGTTTTTAAGATATAAGGATGTAAAGTGCAAAGTGCAATTTAGGTCCAAGACTAAGGATTGATAATGAAGCTATGGTCAAAGGGTATGATATGAATCTAAATGGCACTAGAGAGATGAATCTTTAAGATTTAGGACAAAAGGTAGAAACCAAGTTAATGTAGGTTCAAGATAAAAATTCCAAATATCATTGACCTTTGTGATGACCAAGATGATAGATTTGACAAGGTGAGTCTAAACTAGGACACAAGTTTGAGACCCAAATTTTTTACTAAGATGCTAAAGACAAAGGTTGATAAAATGAAAGATGAAGGTCAATAACAATTTGAAAAAGAAACCATGGACCATCCAAAGGCTTAGTAGTCTTCCTATGTCTGAAATCTAAAAGGGATATGCAACCTAAGGTCTAGGATTAATTATGCAAGGAAAAGGTGACTTAAGGTGCAATTTAAAATGTAATGCAATCCTAAATGAGGATGGTGGAATGGACTGGGAAAGCTCTGCAAGTCTCTGGTTTGGAAGTCAAGATCACTGTTATGATGAATTCATTCAGTTCTGGACAAGGATTTTGTGAAATTGTGGTTATCAGTCAGTTTCAGCTTTGTTTCAAGTAGTTGTTTACAAAATGTTGATTTTGCAATTTTAAGGGTTTTGACCTAGTTTTTTATTTTGATGAAATTTTGTGAGATGAAGTTTGGAAAACTCAAAAAATAGTCACAAACACTTTTTTTTGGTCTAGTTTTGGATGTGAGAATGTCTAAAAATAAGCACAAATAGACAACAATGCACAAGCCCTATGGTTGGCAAGGAAACTCCTGGTTGATATCCCCACTTGGATTTCTTTAGCCACTTGAACAAGGTGGATAGCTAGAGACTTGGTGGCACTAGCTCACCCTTACACGACACTCACTTCTCGGGCTCACCAAGTCTCATTCCCCCAATGGAGGAATTTTCGTCTCTAAACAAGCTTAGTGAAGACGTGGGGTGCCTTCAGAGGTCCGACCTTCTGCAATCAACAAGTGTATAAAAGGGTTTTTGGTAACTAACACAAATTGGATTTTAGTAAGGGCATCTGTTCAAGGTGGCCATACATGTGGCAAGATTAGCTCAAGACTATGGAAATTCAAGATGCCTCCCAGTCCTTTCCCTAAGGATTTTTACATAGCTCACAGGGCTACTGAAGGTCGCACTTATTGGTATGACACATCAACACCTGTTGCTAACTAACTTTAGTCAAGAAGCACATTTATTTATAGTGGCTTGGAAGAGCTTGGCTTTAGCTTATTACCACTTGGGTCATTCCCACCTTTTGAAGCGGGGTGGAAAGCCCTCTAATAAAAGGTAAATAAAAGCAAGGAAGTACATGTATTTTTTATCATCCCAGATTGCACAAAACGCAAGGAGAGAGCATGCTTTGTTCCTTTGCCTCACACTCACATGGGGTTCATTTTAAGCACCAAATCCAAATATATGGTGTGATTATACAAATGTCAAACAGGTGCTTTTGGTCACTCAAGATCGTTGAATGACGTGAGAGGAGAGAATACACACTTTCTAAGACAATTGCAAATCACCAAACATGAAAGACACTGGTGGATTTTAAGCCTTGCTTATGATTTGAAAAAATTTGTAAATTTTAGACCAATGGCATTTTATGCAAGGTTCATTTCAATGCCCATGAGTGAGAGATGCAAGTTGTTCTTTTTAAGCCGTATGAGTGAAAATGCAAGTTGTTCTTTTTAACCCTTATGAGTGAAAATGCAAGTTGTAGTTGTTCATTTTATCCTTCATGAGTGACAATGCATGTTCATTTTAAAACCCATGAATGGAATATGCAATTTGTTGTTCATTTTAGCCTTCATGAATGATGATGCATGTTCATTTTAATTTTTATGCATGTAATGCAAGTTTGCATTTGTTTGCAAAATAAAATAAGATAGCAATGATAAAACCAAACTAACTAAATGAAATGATAGGGAAACAAATGATTATTTTTCAAAAGAAATAGCATTTTAGAACTCCCTTCAAGTTGTGCCACATGCTGAAAACAAGAGATTAGTAACCAAACAAAATTTAATGATAACATAAAATTAAAATAGTGATAAATTTCTCAAAACTTAACATAATTTTAAATCGTTTGAATCCACGGAAAGCTGAAACTCAAACCTTCAAAACCCATAAAGTGTTTTGCCAAGATTCTACATGAAAAAATTGTTATAGGCAAAAGAAAACGTCAGTTTTAACAAATAAATTTAAAAAGCAGCAAATATTAAAACGGCCATAACTTTCTCAAATATTAACAAAATTTTAAATCATTTGAAGTTCCAGAAAGCTAAGAGTGAGGCCTAAAAAACCTAGATAATCATTTTTTTAATATTTTATGCACCCATTTTTTTGTGCTCAAAAGAAGATGACGGGATTTTGTATGAATTCTTGGTTGTAACTTGCAAAACAACAAAAGCAAACAAGAAAACAAACGTATTTCTCTACAAAATTGTAAGATTCACATCAAGTTCACCAATGTAAGATGGGGTTAGATCGTTCCTAGCTTAGATAAAGTGGCACCCAACACCTCTAAGCTAAAAACCTCATCCAAACAAGAGAACACAATCAAAATGGAGATAAAAACTAAAAGCATTCAAAGTAAACACTCCCCATTTGAAGTTGCTTCACTTCCCTTGTCTCTCCTATTTCTTCTTATGCCAATATTGCCCTCAGATTTGATGTTGAATCTGTGCAAATACCTGCAAATAGTAAGCATGAAAGTTAGAGATAATGGTTGTTAAGTTAAAAATGGGAAGGTTGCTTTTATAGACAACCATTCGATTGGACGGTCTAGATTGAACGTCTAGAAAGATGCTAAGATTGACAGTCGAGAATTGATCCACCAAGAATATGCTATTCATGGGAGGATTATGATGGGTATGACACTGATAGCTATGACACTTGATGGCTATGATAGAAATGAAGGCCATGACAGTGATTAATGATAGGGTATCTTTGACCAAAAGAGGTGCATAAATGATTTATTTTAAATTATTTATTCGAAAATGGAGGAAATGGACAAGTGGATGATAAATAATTCATTCGAATTATTTATTTTAAAAAAATGAAAAAAGGAGCATTTAATTAAATCAATTTAATTAAATGGGGAGAGGTGGAAATTAGATATTAAATAATTAATTTGAATTAATTATTTAATAGGAAGAGGAATGACACATGATTAAATAATCTTGACAATTATTTAATTATAGAAGAATGAAAAGGTCGATGCATAGACAAATAATAATAATAATTTTTATTATATAATTATAGGCGAACGATAAAAGATAAATAATTAAATAAATAATGATTTATTTAATTATTGAAGAAACGGAATGTTAGTGGCATAATTAATTTATTTAATTGATTGGGATAGAATAGAGATTGGAAAGTGAATTAATTAAATAATTAAAAATTATTTAATTAATAGAGGAATATGGTCAAGAATAATTAAATAATTAAAATTATTTAATTACGCGAATACAAAGACCAAGAAAAAATGATGTTCATAGACTTAGGACATTTTTCAATGTCTACACCATGATATCACAAAACCTTTGTGTAATACCTTATCAATATTCCATTTTATATACTCCATGTTTTTGTGGACTTGTTCATCAGGGCAGTTGTGGAGGAAGGAGGGAAGGTCGAAAACTCAGAGTTCTGAGTCCTGACAGACTCTATCTTTCACCTTACACCATGTGGGATTAGAAATTGGACTTTCACTTGCACCTAGACATTTTGTGGATTTGGTTCCCAGGTTTCGTCCTAGTCTAACACCCAATGCTGGAGACCCTTGCTTCCACATTTTGCAAATATTTTACCAGAATTTTTCTTTGCACCCGACGATTGCATTTATCTGAAAGTTTTTTTCTTAAAGCCTCCAACAAATCTATCTTGTGCACTTCCAAAGGAAAAAAAACCTACATCGAACAAGAATCATGTTGGTGATTTTAGTTTAAATCATCAACATTTTGAGCAGGGGTTGAAACTCAAAGCTCTCGAGTCTTTTAATGCAAGATCGGAAATTTTCTGGTGCGGGGTTTTAATGAACACAAGATTGGGATTCAAGAGGATGAAAATTTTTAAATCTTTCACTCTTTATTTTGGGAGGCGGGATCGGGAAAATTCCTACACCTAAAAATTACATTTTTTGGTGTTGAGTTCCTCTTTCATCCCAAAATCTAAAATCCGATATGCAGGCAGGATTGGGGTGGAAGCGAGAAGCGAGCATAAACATTTTACAATGGAGGTTCAAGTTCTTTTCGAGATCCGATCCCTATGGATGTGTTTTTTTATTTATCATCTTTACAATTTTTGAGTTTGAGTTTTCACCCGAAACCTTTTACCTTTTTTACATTTTGATTTTTTTGTTTTCTAAAACTTTTTTAAAAATTTTATGTATTTTCCTAAATCTTTTAAATTAAAAAGATTTTTTATTATTTTGTTTTAAATATATTTCTAAATCTTTTGAATATTAAAAGATTTTTTACTAAACTTTTTTTTATTTTAAATCTTTTAAAATTTATTTATTTCAAAATTTTAATTTTATAAATCTTTTAAAATTTAAAAAGAATTATTTTATTTAAAATTTAAAATTTAAATATTTTTTTTACTCTATTGACTATTCTTTTAAATTTTCCTTTTTTTGGAATTTTAAAATTAATTTTTATTTTTAATTTTTTTAAAGAAAATGTTTTAATTTTTTGTATTGGAAAATATTTTAAATTTTGTATTTTTTCTAAGTTTTTGATTTTTTTTATTTTTCTAAATTTTCAATTTTTTTATTTTTTTATTTTCATGTTTTGTGATTTTTATGATTTTTTCAAAATGTTTACTTTTTTATGATTTTTTCTCAACCTTAAGGCAAGACAATGCGACAGACATGAACGAATGATGACAACCAAAGAAACAACGTGGAAACCAACACCGAATAAATGGAGGAGACCAAACGACAACCAAAAAAAGGAGACATGAAAAGAATGAGTAAACAAATGAATGACGAGGCAAAAAAATGTCGATGAAAAGATGGGGATTAGGATTAGGACCAAACAAGGACCGCAAACCCAAACAACGCCTAAAGGAAAAATGAAAATCAGGATCAGGAATGAACCTATCACATGAACCTTCAAAAATAGCAAGGTGTCAGTTCCAATCTGAAACTCGAATCCAAAAGGAAAACACACAAATGGAAGCGGAGATTGAAATCGAGTTGGAACCAAGAACAGGAAACTTTTGAAAAGGTTCAAAGTTCTGGTTCCAGTCTGAAGTTCAACTCCAAAATGAACAAGGAAAAGGAAAACAAGAAGAGATCAGATTTGGAATAGCACCTAGAACCTAAACACTCTCTTGAGGACAAGTTCAGGTTTCATTTTGAAACCTAAGCCTGACAAAGGAAAAAAAGCAAGGTTCAAGGGTTGTGAACAACTTTGAGACAAGACCAAAATGATAGCAAACACAAAATGAGAGACGAAAACCAAAACAAGTGAAGAGGGGAAAGATTAAATGAGAACAACAAAGCACATAACACATTGAATCAAACCAACGAAACAAAAGAAAAAAAAGGGGGTCCCCAACTTTTCCAAGCAAAATGTTGGGGTGTGTATGCAAGACATAACAATTTGTATCAACAGTACATTTAGGTTCTTCTCTTTGTTCAAATATCTTATTTAATATCCAATTGGGGGAGTCTTCTTTTTCCTACCCTAGTTACAATTTCTTATTAAATGAAATCAAAGTGAATTTAGTCTTTTTTCAATCATTCTCGGATGTTTTCTATGGTATTATTTGAGGCAAGAGACCTAAGTTTACATTATTTAATACTAATCCAATTCCACTTATATTTCGTAGACCTGGATTAGTGTTAGACAAGGAAACGAGACCACTATTACTCTCTTCTTTAAAATAACAATTTTTATTTTTAAAATCCTCACTTCCAAGTCCCAAGTTCAACTTTGATTTAGAGTCCTTTCCTATAGCTAATTCATGGGAAGCATCACTTTTCCCAAAATTATCTCTATGAAATCTAGTTAGAGTAGGACTAGTTTTTCCTAGGCCAAAAGAGGAATCAATAGGTTCAATTATCTTGGAATCTTTATCTATTCCAACTCTCTTACAACCTTCAAAGGTGGTTTTATTGATAGAATCACCTTTAGATAGACAAGAGAGATAACTATTGTTCCCTTTATTTAGATAATCAATCTTAGAGTTTAAGTCTTTAATATCATGATCCTTATCCCTAGAAGGAAAAGCCTTCTTGCCTATAGATAATTCAAGGGCATCACCATTATGCCTAGAATTATCTCTAGGAAATATTGGATTGTTAAGAGTGGTTTTCATTGGTTCAATAGTATGGGAGAGAATTTATCCCCAACCAAAATTATTTCGCTTTTAACATGTTTCTTGTCTTTACGAGAAGAAAATTTAGTATTATGGTTATAGGTTAAATTATAGAGAGGCAATCCTTTTTCAATTCTATCCTCCTTAAGTGCCTTTCTAGGGCCATCTCCTCTTTGAGAGACACTAATTTTATCTTTATTTAAAAAAAAAAAAAGGATAAGCAGTTGGTTATTGGTTGTATATGTCAAGGATATTGAGAAGATTGTAATAGAGAAGGTTTGTAGTTTGTGCATGTATAGTTGAGATGTTGAAGAAGTGTTGTGAGTACATGGAGTTATCCTTATGTTGCTATGTCTAGAAGTGTGTTAGAGTAAAGTAATGTGCTGAAATGATGTTTTTGGTACTTGATCTCCAAGTTCTTTTAAGAAAATTTAACAAATATTGAAAATAGTGACATCCAGGTATTCAGTGTATGCTCTGGGTTATGCTCCACATTTCTTCCAAGTTGATGTTGTGCTTATACAGATGCAGATTGGGAAAGTTGTGTTGATGATAGAAAAAGTACAAGTGGTGGTGTATTCTTTCTTAGATGCAAATTGGTGTCATGGCTAAGCAAAAAGCAAGATTTGGTTTCCTTATCCACTATAGAGGTTGAGTACATTGTTGCAACATATTGTTGCACACAAGTTTTGTTGATGAGACAAACATTTGAGGATATTAGAGTAATGTATGATGATCCCATCTCTATTTTTTTTCATAATACAAGTGCAGTTAGCATTTCAAAGAATCCCATGATGCACTCAAGGACAAAGCATATATCAATTAGGTATCACTTTTTGAGAGAGAAGGTTATAGAGAATGAAGTAAAGCTTGCATATATCCTACAAAGGATCGGATTTATGAAATATTTACTAAGTCTCTTCCTAAAGATACTTTTGAGTATCTTCGAGAGAAGCTGGGGTTATTTCCCCTCCTTTATTGAACTAGATGCATCAATCCAGTGGATGTATAGATTTATCCTCCTTTTGGACTAATGTTTGGTGGCTACCTCTCAGGGGGAGCAGGTAGTGTCATGTGTTGTCATTGTGTAGTTGGTTGGGTGTACTCCTAAGGGGGAGTATTTAGTATTGGTATAGATATTGGTTTAATGTCAAAAGGAGTTGACAGTGCAGAACATCTTTTATCTTTGTCATTGATATCAAAGGGAGAGAGAAAGTATCATGTGAAAATGCCTACAACCTACTCATTCAAAAATCATGAAAATTTGTTCAAGGTTGTTATGTTGTCTTTGATGGTTTTTCACATCATGTGTTGCCATCAATGACAAAGGGGGAGATTTTTGTAAGTATGAAGGTGTTGTCATTGATGTCAACTATGTGTTAAGGAAGTTGATTATTGGTTGTATATGTCGAGGATATTGAGAAAATTGTAATAAAGAAGGTTTGTAGTTTGTGCATGTATAGTTGAGATGTTGAAGAAGTGTTGTGAGTACATGGAGTTATCGTTATGTTGTTATGCCTGGAAGTGTGTTAGAGTAAAGTAATGTGTTGAATTGATGTCTTTGGTACTTGATCTCTAGGTGCTTTTGAGAAAAAATGATAAATAGTGAAAACAGTGTCATGTAGGTATTTAGTGTATGCTCTGGGTTGTGCTCTGCATTTCTTCCAGGTTGATACTATGCTTGTGTGGATCTAAGGTATTGTTCATGGCTATCGTTAGTTTCTATATCCAAAATTTTGGCTTCTGGATCGATGTACAATGCAAAATATTTTCACCAGTATGTGAACTATGCATTTCAATGCGTTTGGCTATGGTCTAGGAGAAATGTATTTGCACCACATTTCTCTGCATTTTGGTTTTAGGACTTGTGGTTCAGAGAATAAGTTGATAAGATCATGTTCAAGTGAAGTTTGTTTTCCGAAAAGATTGGACCAAGTTAAGGATGCATTTACTTAATTTTTTTATGTGTTTACTCGGGTGTTGGCCGACCTTGTGTTAAACACAACTTGTGAAGTCCATAGAAGTGTATTGAGGCATATTGGGACTCATTTAGGTCCTCATTAAGAGTGTGTTTGGGTCACCCTCATTCTCTTCCACCATGAGAATGCTTTGGCACCAACCTAATTTGAATTTGTAAAGGAAAATTATGTATGGCCGACCTTGAAAGGGTTTCAAGGTTGAAGACGATAGAAGTATGAGTTGAGATATTTATGAAGATGAAATAGATGGGAGACAAGTGTGTGATGTGAGTTTGAAGTAGGAGCATCCAGTGGTGTAGGGGAAATCTTGCATCACCCAAAAAAATTGTTTTCTTTATTTTCTTTAGTAGTTTTGAGTCCCATGATGACACTTAATTTCAGTTAAGCGTCAAAAATAGTAAAAAATGGGAACTTACTATTTTTAGTAATTTAGCCTAAATGTGATCGTATGGACTTGAAAATTTACCCAAAGGAGTGGAAATGAAAAATGTTTCTGGTTGCAAAAGAATCATCTCAATATGTTGCATGGTTTGGGAGATATTAAAGTTTTTGTTCTAGGAAATTTCTCCAATGTAGCTTCAAATTTAGATATGAAAACTTTAGAGGCCCCAAAATAGCTCAAAAAGTCAGTGGTCCAACCTCTAATCAATTAGATGTTTGTAGATCTCTTTGAAATCTTTCCAATGATATGAAATAATAGCAAATCGAACACCCAGATCAAAAGTTATGGCCCCACAAAGTTGCCCCTCTAAAAAGTGAATTTCATTAAAATTTCTTCCTAGGCCAGAAATCAAATGGTGGGACTTTTGGTGCCAAAAAAAAAAGGAAAATTGCACATTCTAGAACATTCTAGGCTGGTTATTGGGTAATAAAAGGGTTAAGTGGGGGTTGTAGAAGGTGGCTCCATTAGTATAGATTGTGGCTCTGAATAATAGCTTTCTTTCAGAATTGATTTTGTTGTAATGAATCAAGCCAATGAGGTTGTAGCATTGTAAGTTTTGAATCTGGAATTTCATTTTCTGAAAATAATTGAAAGTGGGTTATTTTTCTATCTCTCATCTTTTGTGTTGGTATCTATTGTTGTGTTTTGTGGGGTTTTGGGTGGTGTTTCCCTCATCAAGTGGTATCAGAGAAAGAGTTTTTTAGTGTGTAGACAGATCATCGAACATGAGGCAATTTACACCAGGACTTGTGGTTGTAGGTTTGTGAGAAAAGATGGCTCCACAAAGAAACCATGGTGAAAGAAATGTTGGGGTAGCAGAAGAGGGTGTTAGAGCCCTCCAATGACAAGTTCAAGCACTGCAATAGGATATGCATAGAGGATTTGATGTTAGAAGAAGAGATGAAAGTGAGGATGAGGCTAAAGATGAGGAGCTATTCGAAGAAGAAGCATAGGATGTAATGTATATCCTAGAGAAGTCAGACTGATTAGGGCCATTTCCAAGATTGGAAAGAGGCCAAAGATAGAATTTTCTAATTTTTTTGGAAAATTAAATCCATAAGAGTTGATTAATTGGATCAATGACATGGAAGAGTATTTTGAGTATGAGGAAATAGAAGACCTAGATAGGGTCAAATTTGAAAAGGCCAAATAGAAAGGCCATGCTATCATATGGTGGAAAGAAGTCCAGTTGGAAAGAAATAGAAGAGGAAAAGAGAAAATAACAAGATGGGATCAAATGGTGGAAAAATTGAAGAGACGGTTCATTCTTGGAGACTATGAGTTGGATTTGTTGAAGAAGATGCAAGGTTTGAAACAAGTAGGAAAATCTATTAAAGAGTATATAGAATAATTGTACCAAGTCTTGATCAAAACAGGTCATTCTTAGGCCAACAATTAGAAAGTTGTATGTTACATAAATGGGTTGAAGTTGAGCATTCAAGAAGAGTTGATTCTGGTAAGAATTTCTACCATTGAAGATGCATATCAATTTGCTTTGAAGGTAGAAGGAAAATTGAATAGAAGGTTTGAAAGCCAGCAACAAGGTGGAAGGACTAGTGGATGGTCATATGGAGGTCAAAATGAAGATCAAAAGAAGGGTGAAGGATCTAGTAGCAGCCAAAACCAAAAAGAAGATAACACCTATCGTCCTCATGATCAAAATAATGGAGACCAAAGAGGAAGAGGAAGATCTAGATGAGGTTCGAGGAGAGGAGGCTTTCATGGAACTTGTTTCTAATGTGGAGAAGAAGGGCACAGGGAATATGAGTGTCCTCAACATCAAGGAAGGACAAATAGAAGACTTGATGGTAGTGCACAAGTTGTACATGTAGATGAAGATGTTGATTCTTCACATTTTGAGGATGCAAAAAGAGGAGAGGTTTTTGTTACTAGAAGAGCCTTGTTGAATGAGGAGAAAGAGCCAACTCAAAGGAAGAACTTTTTTTTGCACCAAATGTAAGTGTGAAGGTAAAGTTTTCAATGCTATTATTGATGGAGGTAGTACTGATAACTTTGTTTTAGAAGAGATGGTTAGTAAGTTACAGTTGGAGAGAAGAAGGTATTTGAATCCATACTGGGTTGCTTGGTTGCAGAAGGACCATAAAGCTTTGGTAAATGAACAATGTCTAGTAAGGTTCAAGATGGGAAATTACTATGATGAGGTATTGTGTGATATTATGCCTATGGATTTTTGTCATATGTTGTTAGGTATACCATGGTAGTTTGATCAGAAAGTAGTACTTGATGGAAATGCCAACACCTATTCTTTGACAAAGAATGGGGTTCATCATAAGTTGAATCCCTTGAAAAAGGTAGAGGAAAAGGTATGCAATAATGCAAGAATTTGTTTGGTTTATGGAAGAAAGTTTCTAGAAGCTATGAGGCATGAGCATATGTGTTTTGCATTGATCCTTAGAGTTGATAAATAAGATACTATTGAGGTACCTGTAGAGGTTTCATATTTGTTTCGTGAGTTTTAGGAAATTGTTTCTGATAATGTACCTGGAGGTTTTCCTCTAGTAAGGAAGATTAGCCATCAAATGAATCTAATTCTTGGAGCCAGTTTTCCAAATAAGGCAACCCATTGAATGACTCCAGTAGAGAATGAAGAGTTGAATAGACAAGTGCAAGAGTTGTTGCGGAAGGGATTGATTCAAGAGAGTTTGAGCCCATGTGTGGTACTTGCAATACTAGCACCAAAGAAGGATGGAGAATGGAGGATGTGTACAGAATCCCGAGCCATCAACAAGATCACCATCAAGTACAGATTCCCCTTGCCAAGGATGGATGACATTATTGATTGTTTGAGTGGAGCTAAGTACTTTATGAAGATAGATCTAAAGAGTAGATATCACCAGATATAGATTAGAGAAGGAGATGAATGGAATACAACCTTCAAAACCAAGGATGGCTTGTACGAGTAGTTAGTCATGTCTTTTGGGCTAACCAACGCACCAAGCATGTTTATGAGCCTTATGAATGAGGTAGTGAAAGAATTTTTGGGAAAAAAATTTATTGTTTATTTGGATGATATTTTGATTTTTAGTAAGACATTGGAGGAGCACTTGATGCATATCCAAAGAGTTTTTGAGAAGCTAAGGGAGGAGAAGTTGATTAATTTGAAGAAATGTAGTTTTTTGAAGAGAGAGTTGGTGTATCTAGGATTTTTTGTCTCAACAAAGGGTCTTAAAATGGATCTAGAGAAGGTGAGAGCTATCATTGAATGGCCTACCTCGAGGAGTGTTACAAAGGTAAGATCATTTCATGGTCAAGCAAGCTTTTACAGAAATTTTATTAGGAATTTTAGTAGTATTTTTGCACCTCTAATCAAAGCAATGAGAGGGGATAGAAAAGAGTTTAAGTGATCTATAGGAGAAGCCAAAAATTTTGATATGTTGAAGAGGAAAGTTATAGAGCAACCTTTTTTGGCACTTCCAGATTTCAATAAGGTCTTCCAGGTATATTGTGATGCTAGTATTACTATCATATGAGTTGTTTTGAGTCAAGAAGGTAAGCTAATTATTTATTTTAGTGAGAAGTTGAATGATGCTAAGAAGAAATATTTTGTCTATGATGAAGAGTTTTATGCTATAATTCAGGCTTTGAAGAAATGGAGACACTATTTGCTACCAAAATAATTTGTTTTATATACTGATCACCAAGCTTTACGGTATCTCAATAGTCAAGGAAAGTTAAATCAAAGGAACTTAAAATGGGTTGAGTTTTGGCAGAGTTATACTTTTGTTTTGAAGCACAAGAGTGGAAGGTCAAACAGAGTTGTAGATTCTTTAAGTAGAAGGAAAAAGTTGTTGGGTTCAATGAACTCAAGAGTTTGTATCCAGAAGATTCATACTTTGTAGAAGCTTGGAAGGCTTGTTTGGAACTTGTTGCATTGGATAGAACAATATGGTTGGATTTCTTAATCCAGGATGGAATGTTGTTTAGAGGAATTCAACTGTGCATTCCAAGGAGTCCTATGAGAGAGAATCTAATCAAGGAGAAGCATAGTGGAGGATTGGCTGGACATTTTGATCAAGATAAGACCATTACTCTTGTTAGTCAGAATTATTATTGGCCATAGTTACAAAAAGATGTGAAGAATTTCGTACAAAGTTGTAAAGTATGTCAGATGTTGAAAGGAACAAGTCAAAATACTGGATTGTATTAGCCATTACCTGTACCTGAGAGGCCATGGGAGGATATTAGCATGGATTTTGTTCTTGGCTTTCCAAGGACATAGAGAGGGTATGATTCCCTATTTGTGGCAGTGGATAGATTTTCAAAGATGGCAATTTTTATTTTTTTTTATAAGACTAGTGATGTTCATATTACAAAGTTGTTTTTCAAAGAGGTGGTGAGACTACATGGTCTACCAAAGAGTATATTTTCAGACAAAGATACCAAATTTTTTGGTTATTTTTGGAGGATATTATGGAAGAATTTGAAAACATATTTGAAGTTTAGTTCTACACATGATCCACAGACTGATGGACAAACAGACGTGGTGAATAGGAGTTTGGGTAACTTGCTAAGATGCTTAGTAGGAGATAAGACCAAAGGATTCAATCTAATTATATCATAGGTAGAATTTTCTTACAATTTTTTCAAGAGGAGCACTGGTAAATCACCATTCTAGATTGTGTATGGGAGTAGTCCAAGAATTGCTTCTAAACTGAGAAAGATGGATAAGGGGGAGAAGAGTAGTGTTGAGGCTGAATATTTTGTTGATCATTTGAATAATTTGCATGAAGAGGTTAAAAACCATATCAATAAGATGAACTCACAATATAAGGCCAAGGCAGATTAGAAAAGGAGGCATAAGGAGTTATATGTAGGAGATGAATTCATGGTTCATTTGTGAAAGGAGAGGTTTCCATTTGATACATACAATAAGTTAAAGATGAAGAAGTTTGGACCATACAAGATCCTAAAGAAGCATGATTCAAGAAATGCTTATGAGTTAGAGTTTCCTAGTGGAATAACATTTCTCTTGTGTTAAAAATTGTCGATTTGAAAAAGCATCATGAAGATGACATAGAGGATGGGTCGATAAAAGAACAAAGGAAAATTCCAACACTACTTCAGAGAAGGAAGAGATAGAGGAAATATTGGATAGTCATGTGGGTTAAAGCACATGAAACAGACAATATGGAGAGTACTTGGTGAAATGGAGAGGAAGGCTTGTTGAAGATTCATCATGGTTATTTGAGGCTAAGGTTAACCATCTTGGTTTCCCTCTAACTCCTAAGAAGTGAGAGGGTCACTTCTCAAATTACCCTTGGTGTTTGATGCAGGAGCATCTAGTAGTGAAGGGGATATCTTTTATCACCCAAAAAAAAAATTATTTTCTTTAGTTGTTTTGAGTCCTATGATGGCACTTAAGGGGTGCACGACAGTCAAGCATCAAAAATAACAAAAAATGAGCACTAACTATTTTTAGTAAGTTGGCCTAAATGAGATCATATGGACGTAAAAATTTACCCAAAGGAGTGGAACTGAAAAACATTTTCAATCACAAAAGAATCATCTCAATACCCTGCACGGTTTGGGAGATATTAAAGTTTTTGTCCTAGGAAACTTCTCCAATGCAACTTCAAATTCAGATATGAAAACTTTAGAGGCCCCAAAATAGCTCAAAAATTTGGCTGACAATTCGATGAGTTTTAGCATTGTAGATCTCTTCAAGAGCTTTCCAACGATATGCAATAATAGAAAATCAGACACCTGGATCAAAAGTTATGGCCCCCCAAACTTTCCCCTCTAAAAAGTGAATTTCATTAAAAATCTCTTCCTAGGACATAAATCAAACAACAAGACTTTTGGTGCCAAAACAAAAGGAAAATTTTCACTTTCTAGAACATTCTAGGGCGGTTATTAGGTAAAATAAAAGGGTTAAGTGGGGGTTGTAGAAGGGGGCTCCATTAGTACAAATTGTGGCTCAGAATCATAGTTTTCTTTTAGAGTTGATTTTGTTGTAATGAATCAAGTCCATGAGGCTATAACATTGTAAGTTCTGAATTTGTTATTTCATTTTCTAAAAATAATTGAAAGTGGGTTTTTTTTCTTGCATCTTCTATGCCGGTATCTATTGTTGTGTTTTGTGGGGTTTTGGGTGGTGTTTCCCTCATCAAATTTTGAGCAGATCAGTGTGAAATTCAAATGTTGAGTTCTTGAAGTTAGTGAGTTGATGGTGTACTCTATCTTTCAAGCATGTTTGCAAGAGTGTGAGCAAATTATGGCAGACTTCCTATTGCACTGAGATAGTTTTCTCTCTCTAACAATTCTTTTTTATCTTCTTTGTAATTATGTGGTAGTGAACCTTAATTGGAAAGTGTGTCCTTTTTTGGTAGAGATCCTTTGTATTTGGTTTTGGAATTCTTTATATTGTGAGCTAATCCTTACTATGGTTTTTCCCTCATTGGGTTTTCCACATAAATCTAGTGTTCTTATGTGCATGGTTTTACTACTTTCAATTTTTATTTCTACATTTAATGATTAAGCACATTAGTAGAGTAAATATTTTTTGCATGCTTATAGATCTAACTTCTATTGAGAGTTCTAAAGGTTAAAGTTGTTACAACTGATTCACCCCCCCTCTCAATTGTCTTGTTCAATAGGATAGGATTAACTTTCAACCTTGAAGTGAGTCAACCCTATTAGGAGATCTTGTTATTTTCCTAATGATAGAAATGACTTAAATGAACTTTTGGGAGATGAAAATGAAAGGCCTAATGAACTCAATTATGTGATGTAAAACTTGAAATGCAAAGTTAAAGGATAGCATAAGCAGAAATAGTAACTTTTAGGAAGATCAAAGAAGGGAAAATTGATATGTACCTAGCTCTAAAATTGGTTGTTGAGTGTCTTGCAAAGATAGATTCATCCTAGGGAAAATGGGTCTCTATATAGGGGTCCAAAATTTGATTTCACAGTCCTCTGATCTCAGATCTTAGCTCTTGATTTCTCCAGATTCCATCATTGAAAAGTCAGAAATAGAATTTGTAGGTGAGTTTCCATGGCTTGACAACTTTGACAACTTTACAAAATTTCTCTTTTGATCAATCTTCAATCCTTCTTCACCTACAAATCT
This sequence comes from Sequoia sempervirens, assembly GCA_007258455.2. Classification (NCBI taxonomy): domain Eukaryota; kingdom Viridiplantae; phylum Streptophyta; class Pinopsida; order Cupressales; family Cupressaceae; genus Sequoia; species Sequoia sempervirens. The sequence continues at coordinate 597,877,689 of VDFB02270651.1, read as the reverse complement.
GTTCACAGAAAGAGAGGGAAAAAAATTATTTTTGGTGAATAAGGGTTTTCCTTGGTCAAACCTCGATTGGTAATTAAAACTTGATAATGAAATAATGATATAATGTAAGGAATGATGAATGAACAAGACTTTCTACAACTCACCACACCCTCAAAGGCTATCCTTAGAAGACTAAAGTCTAACACATATCTCTAAGGATTGGATCTTTCATGAAATGGCTTGATTGGATGATTGATCTTGATGCTTGAATGTTTGAAACCTGCATCACAATGTTAGCTCAAAATCATAATATGAACACACATAACTTTGACATGATGATATGATATTTATTGTTTTTGTAGATGACTAATAAATCTACTCTTCAATGATCTTAACAATAATTTTCTCTTGTGAAAGTTGCCTCTTAATTATTAATGTTGAATTGATAAAATAACTATGTATTTATAAATGTTTATCTAATTTCCCGAAAATTAGATTCTACAAGACAACATTTGAAACTTGAATTTGAATCATAAAAATGCCACCAAAAACACATTAAAAATTAGATCTTGACACTTAAGGAGGAACCATTGTCCCTTGGGAGAATGGGTCCTAGGACCTAAATCCAAGACACACAATTTCCAAGATGTTTAAATTAATGATGAAAATTATTTAATGTTGATTTCCATTTCAAAAAATAGTAATAACAAGGCTTTGGAATGCATAATTTGGTCAATTAGAAGCTTAATTAAATCCAATTAATTAAGGGATCCAAACATAGTGTGAAAATGTAAAGGTGTATATTTTTCCACACTATATTTAGCCCCCACTTTAGTGAGGGTATGAGCTTACACTCAAACTCACACTAAAGTAGACAAATATACATCAAGAGGGGTCCAAGTGCATAAATGTCAATGGGATAGGATGACATAAACATATGTATGATATGAAGTAGCAAGACAACATACACAAAGATACAATGTCAAAACTAATGCAAGAAGGGATGAACTAGAAAGTTGTATTATTCCATGTCCACACCCACATAGCTCCATAGGAAAGCAAGTTGTGTTATGCTTAGTGGCCATGAAATATATGCTCATAAGGGCTAGTGTAGTCCAATATACACTAGGTGGGCCCCTAAGAAAAATATGAGAAAAACACACTAGGTTTATGTTGATGGTGTTTTTATACACTTCTCAACACAGGCAGTGCTTAGGTGCACTACCTCTCTTGAAAGACAATCTCCCACAATCGAGTTGCAGAACACTATCCCAAGGTCTCTCGGGTGTCAGGTCATGACAGTGCTTAGATACCTCAGTAGTTTGATGTGATTTGCTGGAATTACAAGGCGGCCTTACAGAAATACAAAGTGTGAATGCGAAGCATGAAGTTAGATCTTTGAAAAGGAGTTTTAGTATGAAAGCAGTTATGTGTTGGCTGTAGGTTCAAACAGCAACCTCAAACTCCATCTGGTTGTTAGATTTGGCTCTATAATGTGCAATGAACCTCGGTATTGTTCAATTTCTAAAAAAAAAGGAAAAGAGAAAAGGACGAGAAAAGTTCCTAAGCCTAAAGCTTGCTGCGAACAGTGACAATGGAGTTCATGCAATGGACAATTCCTCAAAACAATATCCCACTTAACCAGGGATTTCACAGTATCATGGAAATTGTGCTATCTTCTAAGGGCTGTAGATATTTCATCCTTCATCCAACACATACATGCATGAATTAAATATAAATGTTTGGGGCAGCTTTAAATCAAGTCCAGGCTAACTTTGCACAGCTATCTACCTTCAGCAAACAGCAAAAAGTATGGACTAAGGGATCCTCAACAAAGCAGGAATTCTCACAATCAACCAACAGCATTCCTAAGATTTATCCAAATAACATGAACAGCTAACTAAACAGCAAAGAGATCTAAACTAAACATGTGAAATTGGAGAAATGAATCAAATGACATGAGAGAAATCAAGGAAATACACCAATTCAATGTTATTTCTTATAAATTTCTGCAGCATGCCTTTACAACTCAACTCTCTCCCTTGCAAATGAGGAGAATGCTCTATTTATAGTTTCCAAAAAACCAAATGAATGGCCAAGATTCATTCCCATTGTGTGGCCAAGATTCATTACAAAATAGGGTTTCACCTACCCCCAAATAGATTTACAATTAAAAAATATCTTTTGTCCCTTCCCTATTTCATCATCTAGTGGATGACACTATTGTTTTTTCGTCCTGTAGCTAATTGTTGTTTTCTTGGCTGTAGCTACTCTTTTGGGAGGTCTTCTTCCTTGGGTGGGCTGTTCTCTTGCTCCTCGGAAGCTGCGTGTTCAATGTACTTGAGGATGACGGCCTGGAGCTTGTCTACCTCCAGCATCTCGCATCTTAATGCCTGGTAGCTCCATTCTTTGGCATTCTCCTCTAGCCGCTTCCAATCTTCATCATACTTCGAGCCCTGGTCCCTGAACAGCTCTGATCGATCGAAGGCACGGGCAGAAAAACTCAGGAACTCTGTGGTGATTTCTCTGGCCGTCCCGTCCTTCATCTTCTTCTCGAAGTACGGCTTGATCTTTTCGGCGTCCATTTGCACCGTGGGCATATCATAGCCCATCATCAGCTTGAGGTACTCGGCGCATTCCGCCCAGATCTCCTTGATCCACTCTATATCCGGATCTACCTTGTTCAGGATCTGCTCCATCCTTTCCTTCCGGTTGACAAGGTCTCTGCGCCATATGTCCACCAGCCAATGATCTTCCTTCTTCAACTCTAGCTTTTCTTCCCACGTGCCCTCTGGCATCTGAAGGATGGTTTTAATTTTCAGGGCGGTGGATCCGTAGATTGCAGGGAAATTGGTGCAGATTTTCTTCGTGCTTTCAAGGGACTGGATTAGGTCCAGGAACTTATTGGCTATTTTCATAGCTAAGTCGATTCCCACGTTCCCGATGCTTACGACCTGTTGGAACCAATCCTCAATGGTCCTCTCCAAGTTCTTCCTCCTCTCTAGCTTATCTATCTACTCCTTGGAGAGCAACTGCGGTGTGGATGTAGAGGCAGTGGGCAGGTCATCCACTGAGGACCACTGCTGAATATAATCGGTCAGGGCAGCAACCTGCGACTTGAGCTCGTTCTTGGTGACCTTATCCTGTTTGATTAGATGCACCACTGTGGCCACTGACTCCTCCAGATGTTCGACCTTCTGTTCCCTGGTTCCTGTCCCTAAGTCAATTGTAGAGACATTATAGCTAACTCCAGTCTGGCCAACAGTTGGCATTGCTATTTGTGCTGCCCGGGAGCCGGAAGCATCCATGGTTATCTTGGAATAGACCTTAGGCTTCTTCTCCTTCTTAGTTGTGATAAGGGATCAAGCCAAGATGGCTTCCAATCTTGACCTTGGGTCATTCAGAAGAGGAGTAGTCTTTTCAAGCTGCTTCTCCAGCCAATCGGGCATGACAGATTTTTCCTTGGGTGCATCATCGCTACCCTCACCTTTCTCAATCAGAGACAAGATTTCGGTCTCTTTCTCCTTTTGGGGCTCCTCCTTTTCTTTAGCAGCGTCCTCCTCCTCGTCGGAGTCTTAAATGAATACAAGGTGCCTGACAGGCAGCTTGGTGGACAACATCCAGGTGGGATCATCTTCTTTCGCTGCCTCCTCTTCTTTCTTTTCTTCAGTGGCCTCGGGTTCGGGGCTCTTCACAATATGGGTCTCGGCCTCAGTGATATCCTTTTTAGGTTGCTGAGCCAACGGCTACCTCTCTTCACCATGTGATGGCTACTCTGCCTCCTCCCCAACATCCTTTAGCTGCTGAGCCAACTCCTCTTCAAGGTCTTCGTCAAATGTTTGGATGATCTCCTTGTCACCCGACCCACCCTCTTCATCCCCTCTCTTGGAAGAGCCTGTTTCTTCTCCCTCATAGGCCACCTTGTCGATGGTTCTGTGTTCGTACTCGGGGTGCTCGTAGTAATCATCGGCCTCTTCCTCAATAGGCTTTGAGGCTTACTGCTCTCGCTCCTCCAACTCTTTCGAGATTTGCATCGTGGCTTCCATGGCCAGCGGCCCTATTGGCGGTTGTGAAGGCTGAGCTGTTGTGAGGGCTTGGGCAAGGGCTGCTTGGAGAGCAGGGTCCACTAGGATCTATGAGAGCTTAGGAGGAAGACTCTGTAGGTGCCAGGTAATAGCCTCGAGTATGGTGGAAAGGGGGATAGGCGATGGTATTGTTGCTAGTGGGAGGGATGTGATGGGTGACATGGTGGTAGAGGAAGGAGAAGTGACCATGCCGGAAGAGGAGTCAACGTTGATTACTGACCTGGCCGAGGGTGAGGAGGCAAGGTGGACAAAAATGTCCACCGCCTACGGAGATGAGGCGATTGCGGCCTAAGAGACGGGTGGCACGATAGTCGGCGGAGGAAGGAGCAAGGGAGGCTGCACTTCTATTGTAATCATTGTCTGCTTGAGCCTCTTGGGAGATGAGCCTCCCGTGTCTTTCTTCGCTTGCTCCTTAGGGTCGGCAAACTGTGTCGTCTCTGTTCCCTTCCTTTTTTGGGACCTGGTGATGGGGGGAGACTTGGAAGTCTCACCACCTGATGGGGAGGCGGCAACATCCTCCGTGGTGCTTGGCTCGCTCTTGAGCGCTTCATACGTTAGGGCCACCCCTTGTTGCTTCATTTGTGCTACCCGCCCATCGACCCACTCCTTAGTGCGAGCTATGATTCGTTGGGTGATGGTATCTAAGTCATTGACCTCTTGTTCATCCTATTCGATGGAGGGGATTTCTAGGTTGGCAACCGCAGGGTACCTTGGGTGCACTATTGTAGACTCGTCTTCCTCGAGTTGGTCTGGCACCTGGAACAGTCGCACTCTTCTTAAGAATTGTATGGTCATGCACATGTAGTGTCTCATGCGGACCTCCCTATCATCTTTACAATCTGCCCAGAAGTCTTCAACATGGTATTGGTGAGCATAAGTCGGCCCCAGTGCCTTCCTGATATGGCCGTGTGGGTCCATTTCTGGGCGAGCCGTGTACCATTCAAAGTTATATTCTTTAAGTTCTTTCTCTGAGTTGCCGGTGCATTGAGATGTTTGCAGTCGATAGAGACCCTGGCCGAGGGTCATGGGATAGGGGATCCCTGCTACATGCTTGTTGCCGAAGACCGTCTGAATGTGCTAGAGCTTCCGGGAGAGCTCTAGGAGAATGATCCTGTCGTTTGGGTATCTCGGCAACTTGTTTAGCCGTTCAGTGAATCCCTGGGCACGGATGTAGGTGAACTTGGGAAACTGGATATATAAGAAGGCATACTCCCTTAGGAGTGCCCTGGCACTGTGGGATACCCTTCTCTCGAAGTCCCCGGCTATCAATCTAATAATATGGCCAATGAAGGCGTCATTGACCCGGCAGTACTCCTTCTTGAAGTTGCGGTACTAGAACTAAGGGTACCTGTCAAAAGGCTTGAGCCCTCATTTGTGATCCTGATCTGGTGCCATAAATAGCCCACTATATTGTCTCTGACCTGCCAAGGAGTATACCAGGTACGAGGTCATGTAGAACTTGGAGCTTTTCTTGACATTTACAAACTGCTCGTGGAAGCAGTTGCTGATGATACCCCCCCAGTCGAATGAGGTCTTAGTTTTCACGTCCTCATTTCCTCGTATGATCTGTTCAATGTAGTAAGCCATCCACTCTTAGAAGTAGGCGGCTGCTGGAAGGCCCATGACCCTGCTTAGCATAGTCACCAAATCATGATAATCTTCTTGAAAGTCACTACGGAACAGCTCTTCGGGAACCTTTGCAGTGTTGCCCCGTTTCTCCTTAAGCCAGTAAATGTTAATTGACTTCTTGTAGCCCAATGGATTGGCATCCCACACCGCTTGACATTGCTCCAAAGTGGGGACCTACATATGTGGGAATGTAGGAATATGGAATGTTTTAGTGATTCCTTCTGGAGACATGTCGGCAAGAATGTTCCCCTCCTTGTCCACGATCGTTCTGGTGTCTATTTGGTAGGATTCTCGGCAAGCCATTACTAATTCAGGTGCTATCAGAGACGGAGGGAAGCCGGCAGCTTTGGCGATTCCACTTTGGCGTATCAACCTGGCATTCTTTGTTTTAGGGTCGACCTTGACCCTCTGGGTGAACTCATCTATGTCCACCTGGCCGATATTGGTATCTGAGATCTCTTTCCAATCAGTCGAGACCTTTGACTAGAGCGGTTCACCCTGAAATTGGAACTTCATATGATCCTTATCTTCTTTTCCATGAGCGGCTCTTCCAGATTTCTTACCCTTATCCTTTTCGGTGGAGGCCCCTGAAGTTCCTGTAGCCTATTCCATATATCCTGCAAGCAAAGGGCGAAGTCAGCACAACAAAACATTACCAGCGTTAATGTTAGTCCATATTACAAGCATATCATCTAAATAACCATTCAAATACATCATAAATTTTATCCTTAGATGATATCGATTTCATTTTAGAGCATTTGGACAATCTGGGCCCGGAGGGTTGGACTTCCCTGATAGGAATGCTGTCAGGGAGGGAAAACACGACCGAAAGTTCCTAGAGACCCCCGTTGGCCAAATTTTGGTATTTTAAGAGGCCCATGATGGAGAACAGCATAATTTAGGACGTGGGTCGAAGTTAGATTATGAATTTGAGTTGGTTTGGATTGATTAAAGGAGCTTCGGAGGTTTCAGGCCAAAAGGCAGTTAAGGGGCGGCCATTGGGGACGACGAACAGCGGGCGGAAGTCCGGACGAGGAAGTCCGAAGGCCGGGGCCCACAAGGCCAAAGGACAGCCAGTATTAAGTTATGGTCCAGGCAGTGGGCAAAAATCCGGCCTTGGAAGTCCGAAGGCCGGGGTCCAGGGCACCGAAGGACAGACGGGCGCACATACCGTTCAGGCTCAGCGGCGGCGAAGGTAATGCCAGAGCCCAGCGGCTGGGGTGACGCGAGCTTAAAGCCGCTCCAAGATTTTCATTGATTGGAACGGCAGTGGCAAAAGGCGGCCTAGAGCCCAGGCGGCGAGAAGACGAGAGCTGCATGCCATCGCATGATTTTTGCGACGATTTGAACGGCGGCAGCGGCAGGGAATCCGGGACCCGACGACCGGAGATACGGGAGACGACGGTCGCCGCGAGGTTTTGGCAGTGATCGGGTGACGGCGGCAGTGAAGGTATCTCCGGGGCCCGAAGGTCGAGCAGCCGGAGGGGTTCCGCCATGGACGACGGCGAAACCGTCATGGAGTTCCGAGGACGGAACTCCGGACGGCCGGGCCCGGAGGATCTTGGGGCATGGCAAAGTTTAAGCAACCCTCAGACGGCCAAGGGAAACCTGAGATCCGAAGGGCGGGAGGCAGGCTCAACTTCGCCACCGAGGCAACGACTGGCCAAACGGCAGAAAAGAGGCGGCGAAACCCCGACGTCCGGGGCCCGAGCACACGAATGGACGAAGACCCGGCTTCAATTCAACGGTTAAGGTGAGATCGGGGTCTGACCACCGCGAGGAAGGATGGCTTGGTTAGATTTTGATGCAGTAAAACATAATAGGCATTCCGGGGATGGAATCCCGATGACCCGGGCCTAGCTAGGGGGACGGCCGCCGACATGCAACCATACCCTGGAATGGAACGACGAAGAGGGGACCGGGTCCGAGGGGGCCAGTCGCCCTGCGCGAAGAACGACCGCGCAATGGGCGAGCTCTAGATCGATAGGGAGGGCCATTGCGATGGGTTTAGGGGATTTCTAAAACATGGGTTGGGGGCGCGATGGGGTGTTCTTCAATTTTATGCAATTTAATTAATTGTTCAATTTAATGAAATCCCCAAAAATGATCAAAAATGATGGGAGGGAAAATGAGGATGGCCTACCTCGAATACGCCAAGCGGGGAGGTGCGGAATCCACCGAAGAGTGACAGAGTGATGCAAACACGGATGATCGTGACGATGTCAATTACAGTGGGCTCCAGATGTTGGCCTTATCAATTCGCTCTAATTCACAAAGTGAAAATGACATTGGCGGACCATACATTATATACCCTATCTGCCATTAATGCGTGTATTAATTGCGTGTACGGCCGTGCCAAAAGTTGGTGGATTTCAAAATTGAGTCAACGGCGGCGGCAGAGACTTCGGGATCCAGATGGTGGGAAGCCGCGCAACGATGGCCGCCGTGAGATATTGCGAGTTTGAACAGTCATAGCGGAGGGAGCCTCGGGGCCAGGAGGGCGGACAGCAGGCGTAGGTTCGCTGCCGAAGGATTTGCACGATGATAAACGGCGGCGGCGAGGATGGGGCCGGGACCCGGATGGCGGGAAGCCAGCAGGGTTCCGCCATGGACGACGGCGGGACCGTCACAGAGTTCCGAGGATGGAACACCAGACGGCCGGGCCCGGCGAGTTCCGCGGCAAGCGGTCAAAACCAACCCGCGGATGGCGAGCGAAGGCGGACAGCGAATGCAGAACGGAAGTCCGGAGACAGACCTCCGGGGTCCGGGATCCGAAGGGGCAGGCGGCGCTCAGCATAACTTCGGGGGATTCCAAACGGAAAGCAGCGGGGCGGGCCCCGAGGGGCAGAAAGATGGCCCAGGAACGCCGCGAAGGGCGGCGAGCGAAAGGGGGAAGCTCGAAAGGGGAACTCTGGAGGCCCGGGCCCGGAGGGGCCCAGGGCCGCCCCAAAGCCATAAACGCCAAAGGAACCCACGAGGCCCCGGAGGGCAGCAAAAAATCAAAAGGGAAAGCATGGTTGATTTTAGGATGAAACCTTAGAACAATATCGACCACGCGGAACATCAAAAAAGAGGGGCACGCAAAACGAGGTAGCCTCGAAAGACCCGACAAGGTGACAAAAAAGAGGTTCCCCGTTCCGAACGGGGCGTGTGTACTAAGGGCACAACAAATGGTGACTCTGCTGGAGAACGCTCTGGAGCATTCTAGGGATAAATATTCATTAAGGACCCAGAATCTCTGGTTTCGCAGACCAAGAGCGGCTTCCAAGGATGAACCCGGGAGAACGAGATCCTTAATTAGGTCAGCTTACATGGCATCTCAGAAGCGTGTGTGAAGCGAGTTCATTCCTTTCCTAGGGATAATAACCAGAGTTATCACTTCAACCGAGTGAGCTACATAAGTTTTCTAACACCAAAAGTAACCTAGACATTGCCTCGCTACCGATCAGGCATCCATAGCCCCGGCGGAGTTGTCGCTACAATCTCATGGATATTGCTCTACTGTCGGCCAGGCGTCCATAGCCCCGGTAGAGTTATTCGAACACCCATACGGTCATTTATTTTCTTTTTTTCAGAGTTTTTTTTTCTCTTTTTTGCTTTGATATTTTATTTCTCTTTCACCATTTAGCTCGACCGGGTAAGCATTGAAGCCTACAATGGGTTTGAGACTGCAGTGGTCACTAGAGTAGACTTAAGATTTTTCACTCACCAGGGTGTCATAACAACCATAGTACGGTCCTTCAGAGTTTATTATTATGTAATTTGTGTGTGATCTGAGATGTGGGTAAGAAGATCCGGCAAAGGGTCAAGTTCTGAGCAGAGTTCAGATAAGGAAATCATTCACGGACAGCTCTACAAAGATCGATAGTCTAGAGTGAATGTTTAGCTAGAGAACACAAAGAACGGACAGCAAAGTGAACCACTTGTTAGGCAAGCACGGCCACTGCAAAGGAGCGGGAAACCTCTTTTGAAAACAAAACTTCCAGAAGGGAGAAAGCAAAAGGTGACGCAAACAGAAGACAAACAAGCAAGAAAGCACCTATTCTAACCTATGAATAGGTATTTACAACAAAGAGCTCGAAGGAGCTCAAGCCTGGAAGTAATGCTTCAGGTGCTGCCCATTGACTAGCAACGGGACGTTCTCTCTGGTTAAGTTCTTTAGACGGAAGGAATTATCTCCCAAAATCTCAGCTATTTGAAAGGGGCCAAGCCAAAGCTTGTTGAATTTGTTGTGTCCCCCTTTCTTCTCATGGGCCTTGTCCCAATATAGGACCAAATCTGCGATTCTAAAGGCCTTGATTTTGGCCTGGCAGTCGAACCATCTCTTAACTATGCCCTGATGCTTGGAAAAATTTTTGATTGCATGATTTCGGACTTCCTCTAAATGTAAGAGCTCAGATAATCGAGCTTCCCTACGATCTCCACCTTCATAAAAATCATTGATGAACTGAAGAGTAGGAATCTTCAGGTGGATAGGGAATATAGGCTCAAGGCCATAGACAAGGTGGAACGGAGAATCACCAAGGGTAGCCTTGTGGCGGGTGCGATCAGCCCAAAGGGCAAAACAGAGCTGGGTATGCCAGTCCTTGGGATTCCTATCTAGCAGCTTCTTGATCATGGTAATCAAATTCTTGTTCGTGGACTCGGCAAGGCCATTTCCCTAAGGGTAATAATTGGATGAGAATTTGAGGGCAATCCCATAGTCAAACACCCAGCCAGCAAATTTTAATGAAGTGAAGGTAGGTCCATTATCACATACCAAAGCATACGGACAACCAAAGCGATTTAAAATGAAACTTTCTAAGAAATTGGTAACTACTTCAGTTGTACAATGCTTACAAACTATTGCTTTCGTCCATCTAGTACAATAATCAGTAGCGGTCAGAATGTACCTATGTCCCGCAGATGATGGAGGGCTTACCGGACCGATGAAGTCGAGACCCCATTGCGCAAAAGGCCTTACCTCTAGCACGGGCTGCAGTGGGACAGCAGCATTCCTTTCCCTAGTGGCAGCGGTCTGGCACATATGACATGAACGAACATGGCAATGGGCATCTTTGAAGACAGTTGGCCAATAGTACTCTGCCCTTAATATCTGATGTGTCGTAGAAGAACCTGAGCCATGGCCTGTACCAAACTTATTGTGAAACTCCCTCAGAACACGTTCTGCTTCCTCCTTGCCAAGGCATCTTAAATAAACTCCCTCATGATTCTTCTTATAAAGAATGGAACCCTGTAACATATAACCATTACTTTTCAATCTCAGGTCCCTCTTTTGGACTCCTTGCAGATGCGGCGGGCACTTATGATTCAGTAGATAATAAACGACATCTTGGTACCATTCTCTTGGGGAGACGTCTTCAAGCTGATACTGTTGTACCGTGAGTTCAGGTCCAGCCTCTGCTGCTGTTTTAGCCATTGTACAGGTGAGTGTCTGTCCTCTTACCAATTTCATTGGTTGGATCTCCATATCATACTCTTGAAGCAGGGTGACCCACTTAGCCCTTCGTTCGCCCAATTCATTCTACATAAGCAGCGTTTTGACCGCTGGGTCAGGGACAATAGCGAACACCTTGTTGCATAGAATGTAGTGTCTAAATTTATTTACTTCCCTAACGAGAGCGTACGCCTATTTTTCTATATTGTGGTAACGCAATTTAGCATCTTTGAGGGGGGCACTCATGAAGGTGATCGGATGCTCATTCCCCTCGTCGTCCTTCTGGGTCAGCATACTAGCACAAGAATGCTCCGAAGCAAATGAGTAGATATAGAACGGCTTCAGATAATCCGAGCTAACTAACACAGGTGCCTCAGTAATGGCCTGTTTGATTTCTTCGAATGATTGTTTGGCATCTAGCATCCACTCAACTTTGGCATCCTATTTAAGCATGGCATTAAGAGGTTTGACAATCTCCGCGAAACCTGTGATGAATTTTCGAACAAAGTTGATCTTTCCAAATAAAGACTTTAATTCCTTCTTGCTGCCCAGGGGCTGAATCTTGAGTAATGACTCAATGCGCTCAAGATCAATGGAGATTCCTTGCTTTGAGATGACGTGTCTGAGTAGCCTGCCTTCAGTCACTCTGAAAAATGCACTTCTTAGGATTGAGAGAAACCCCGAACTCTCGGCATCTCTAAAATACTTTGCATAGGTCAGAAACGTGGTCGCCTCGCTTCTCAGAGAATACAGTCAAATCATCCATGTAGATGATTATGCATTTGCCAATTAGGTCCTTGAAGGCGATATCCATGGCGCGTTGGAAAGTGGCACCGGCATTGATGAGCCCGAACGGAATTCTTCTGTATGCAAACGTCCCCCACTTAGTGGTGAACGTAGTCTTGTGGCGATCCTCATATTGTACCATTACTTAATTATACCCAGAGTATCCATCGAGGAACAACATCATCTGGGAGTCGTTGACGATTTGCAGCACTTCATCCAGTGAAGGCATTGGATAGTTGTCCTTCTCTAAGGCGCGGTTTAGATTGTGGAAGTCCACACACAATCTGATCTCTCCATTCTTTTTTCTGACCGGGACCAAGTTAGCCACCCACATGGAATGCCGGACTGGGAAGATGATTCTTGCTGAAAGCAATTTCTGTACCTCTTTGTAAATGACAGGTTCTAACAAGGCATTGATAGGGCGCTGCCGCTGACAAAATGGCCTCACCTCAGTCTTCAGAGGGATGGTGTGCGTAATGATAGAGGTGTCATATGTTTTTAAATCTTCCTAGCTCCATGCCACCACGTCATGATATCTTTTCAATGCATCTGTGATTCCCTTCTTTTCTTCAGGTGTGCACACCTTCCTAATAAAAACATTCTTGGTATCCTCGGTCGTTCCCAGATTGTGAGCGTTGCACTGGTTGCTTATAGCCTCCTTTTTTGTTTGCCGATCCTGATCTCTGATCTGATCCAAATCGAATACACACTCCAGCTGAACCATACCTCTGGGGATCATGTTGGTTTTTAGATTGATAACCCCCTCTATGTCTAATTCAGCCTCCTATGGATCAGCTTCATCAATTTTTGGGCAGCGAAAACATCAAAACTTGTAATGAACTAGAGGATATGCTTATCATCATTGAAGACCTGTAGGTGAGTAACATTATCTGGGACCGATGGCATGGATGTTAGTTCAACAGTGAACTTCTTGAGTCCAGACAAAGAGAGGGGCTACAGAGTGCTGGCTGCTTGAGCCAAGGCATCAGCTGTGCGATTCTGAGCATGAGGGATCAATTATATGTTGAACGCATCTAGGCCCTCTAAGAGATCCCAAACCCTGTGCCTATAATTGGTGAGTCTCCGATCATGATAAGAGTATAATTTTCTGACCTGTTTAACTACAAGTGCGGAATCCCTGAAGATTTGCAACACTTTCACATTTTTCTTCAAGGCCATAAGTAGGCCAAGGACTAAGGCCTCATATTCTGCTACGTTATTAGTGCAATAAAACTGCAACCGGTGGGCAGCGAGAAATGTCTTACCCATTGGACTGATGAGTTCAATCTCAGCTCCAGCTCCTTGTCTTGACTTTGATCCATCAAACTGGAGCGTCTAGCACGCAGAGAATTCCTTATCTTCGGGTCTGATTAAGCCTCCGTTCCCTTTTGGCTGGACGGCGGGCCTTGTGATCTTAGGGGGGTTTTTAGGTTCAGAGCAATGGTCAACAGGCGGTTCTAGCGGTATCTCCTTGGGTGTTTCTGTCTGAGGGGCGGCTGCTTTCTTAACATGCTCCACTACTGCTTGGCACAAGCAACAATCGAACTCAAAGTGAGCAGCATTAAGGACCCTGCACCAATTTGGCAATAAGAGATCTTGGAAATTCATTCTGGCTCCTAGGATAAGTTGATCTCTTGCGCATTTTTCCATGAAATCCTGGAATCCATCGAGTAACCCCCAGTTGTCATTCTTATCCGACTCATCGTCAGCCTCTACCAACTCTTCTGTGTCTGGGGGCATGTGTGCGGGATCCGTCGAGGGACTGCACAACACCAGTAGTACTTCATCTGTACGTTCCTCCTGAAGCTCAAGCTCATTTTGGTAAGAAAAAGGGTGATAGTTCCCTAAATCGGTCTCGACGAACAACACTTCACTGAGATTATTGTATTCCGTGATCATATATTTCATACGAGGTTCACGGTCAATGCGGATCTGATTTGGTAGCCCCTTCCATGGCAGCCACATATGAGAAAGGTCTGTGGCGGTGTATCCATTCGGCGCCTTGGTGAACTCCCTCCCCAGAATATTTCCATAAGCATCAGGAATGTCTACCACTTGGATATCAATGACCTGCTGTATCCGTGGGTCTATAGCGATCTGCATGGGGATGCGATTTATTTCACCCACGATGTGAATCTTTGTTTTGTCCAACTGGGTCACCTTCCTCTTTGAAGGCATAGGAGTGATGCCAAGATCCTTGCATATGGCTAAGGGCATGACGTTGGCGGAAGCTCCTGAGTCGAGCAAGCAGTTATGCAGATTCTTTATGAAGATCCTGATAGTATTCAGGAAAGGGGGAGTTTCTGGTCTCCCTTGGAGGATGCCCACAAGTGTGTCCATTTGAGCTATTTGACCTTTATTCCTATCATTGGCCATATCTCTAGCTTGCTTAAATTGTTGGTCCTCAGAAAACTGCCTATTAGCCCTTTCTGGCTCCTTTTCTTTTAATCTACTTGCTGATTGATTCACAGGAACATCCCTTCTTTTCTCTGTATTATCCTGCATTTCTGGTTCTTTTCTAGGCTCTTCAAAGGTTACCCTCTTGGCTGGGGTTTCTTATGTCATGTTAGAGGATGGAGTCCCATGCAGAACCCTAAAAAAGGTATGTCTCACGGCAGGAACCTTAAGTAATTCGAAGGCTGACAAACTAATTTTGACCTTCTTAAACTCTTCTGCCACATATTCACCCATTTGCTCGATTTCGAAGCTAAAAGCTTGGCCTATGGGAGAACTAGGGGTTTGAATCTTGGTTTGCCCAAGCGGATTTTGGGGTTGGCTCTGAGGTTGACTTTGCGGTTGGTTTTGGGATTGGTTTTTATTGAGATATTGGGGGGGTATATGAGGGAGCCCCGGGTTATTGCTGGAATTTGGATCAGGCGGGGTGGTGAAGTTGTTTGGTGGGGTAGAAGTTGTGAAGGGTCCACCCGCTTGCCTATTTCTAAGGAAGTATGGGCTCGACCGCTGATGGAACATGTGGACCTCATCCACAAATGGTTCATCTTCATCCACCGAACCATTATCTACTGAATCAAAAAGCTGAGCCAAGGTTTGTTCATTACTTACCTCTTGCGCTTTCTCATCCTCGGTAGGAGTAGGCTCGACTTCGGGCTCGTTGCGGTCTCCTTGCGGAAACGGTGCCTGATTGACTACCAAACACGAGGAATCATAAGGCTCAGATAGGACGATGTCCCTGCAGTTGGCATTGTCAACGGTATTTTGTACCTCCACCTGGAAGATTTCAGTAGTTGTTTGGAACTCAGGACAATCCAGTTCGGAATGCCTGCTGGTTTTGTGAAGTCGGCACCATCCAGACAAAGCTGCTTCGGCCAGATACACACCGCTGGATGTTTTGTCATGACCTGTCGGTTGATCGAATGGTGTGGGGACACCACCATTGTTGGGCTTGGTGTTCCATGTGCAGTTCTGCCTCTGAGAGGGTCTCTTTTCTGCACTTTCATTGGAGTTCTGTCCCCTCTCATAATTCTGCCCCGAGGAGGTGCCCACTTCCCGATTGTCTCTGTTGTCTCTGTTGTCTCGACTGTCCCTATTGAGGTTGGCCTAGAAATTGCGTTGGGAGGCCTGCAACTAGTTATTCTAGTTCTTCAGATGCGTCATCTCCGTAGACATATTCTTAATCATTTCTGTTAGTTCCTCTAGCTTGTCCTTCTCGGCCACACCTCTAGGCGACGGGACCGGATTTTGGAGAAAAGCAGGCGGGGCCGCCGACTGATTTTGATAGGCTAGAGGAAAGTCCGGTCCTGAAAGGTATAATGGTGCCTGGGGCTGTTGGGGATATGCTTTTTGCTACGAAGCCATTTGGGAATAACTATACTGCTGTTGGGGCTGCAAATACGAAGTCGCTGGATGTGCATAATTCAACGGCTGCCCCGAATGTGGCACCATAGGCAATTGTGGCACCTGGTTCATGAGAGGAGTTTGGTGAGAAAACGCCTGATTAAGCCCCTGAATTTTCATTGGGTGGGCGACGGGCCCCAAAGAGGGTAGCGGACCAGAGATATTTTGTCCCAAGTCCGCACTTGCAACGACGGCTTCTGCATAGGCGGCTAGTAAGGTAGCGGGCGGCGGGCACATCCTTTTTACCAAGGCCGACGTGAGGTTGTCCAGGGCCGTGTAATAGATGGGGAGAGCCGCCGCATTATTATGGACATAAGGATCCTAAAGCCGCATATGGGCCCAATGGAAGCGGTCATTGAAGGAGCCGATGGGTTCGTTGACCTCTCTTTTGATGGACATGAACTGTTGGTAAAGGTCCGCAGGGTTGACAGGGATCTTGTATTTTTGCATAAAGGCATTCTTCATCAGGTTTCACAAGGTGATAGATCCCCTCGGTAGATTGATGTACCAGTAGAAGGCCTCTTCTCCCAATGAATGCGGAAAAAGGCGACACGCCACGTCCTCGTGATCCACCTGCATTTTGGTAATCGCCATTTCGAATATCTTGATATGCTCTTCGGCTGTTCTTTGCATGTCTCGTGGATGGAACTTCGAACAAAAGCCCTCCGCATTCTTGGGCATATCATTGTAGACCGCAAAATGTATTGGTGAAGGGTTATGTGTAAGTCAAGCCATGGGGGGAGGCGGAGGTGGCACTTGCTGTTGGAGAACAGGGATTTGGGGTTGTATTGACAATACAACAACAATGTGGGGCTGCTCTTGAGCTATGACTACCTAGACTGTGCTTTGGGCTAAAAGGGCCGGGAGAGGAGCAATCTCCTGGCTGCCGGAGGGAAGATGTGCAAATGTTGTTTGAGACGGTTGGGCGGAAGATGAGGGCCAGCCAAATGAAGGTGGGGGTGGAATGGAGGCGGATCGAGTGGAGGAAGAGGAAGAGGCAGAGCTGCTCCCTTGTGCTCATTTTTCCCTCGTGGGAGGCTGCAATTCTTCAAATTCTCCCTTATTTGGTGTTGATCGTAGAATCCTTTGAAATCTCTCCGGGGAGAATGATCTGATCCGATCCAGCTTCACTTTATCCCATAGCTTAGTATTCTGATTGTGGCCCTCCTTCTAGCGCCAGTTCTGTTGATGGTGTTTTTATGCACTTCTCAACACAGGAAGTGCTTAGGTGCACTACCTCTCTTGAAAGACAATCTCCCACAATCAAGTTGCAGAACACTATCCCAAGGTCTCTCGGGTGTTAGGTCATGACAGTGCTTAGATACCTCAGTATTTTGATGTGATTTACTGAAATCACAAGGCGGCCTTACAGAAATACAAAGTGTGAATGGGAAGCATGAAGTTAGATCTTCGAAAATGAGTTTTAGTATGAAAGCAATTATGTGTTGGCTATAGGTTCAAACAGCAGCCTCAAACTCCATCTGGTTGTTAGATTTGGCTCTATAATGTGCAATGAACCTCAGTATTATTCAATTTCTAAAAAAAAAGGAAAAGAGCGAAGGAGGAGAAAAGTTCCTAAGCCTAAAGCTTGCTGTGAGCAGTGACAATGGAGTTCCTGCAATGGACAATTCCTCAAAATAATATCCCACTTAACCAGGGATTTCACAGTATCATGGAAATTGTGCTATCTTCTAAGGGCTGCAGATATTTCATCCTTCATCCAACACATACATGCATGAATTAAAGATAAATGTTTGGGGCAGCTTTAAATCAAGTCCAGGCTAACTTTGCACAGCTATCTACCTTCAGCAAACAGCAAAAAGTATGGACTAAGGGATCCTCAACAAAGCAGGAATTTTCACAATTAGCCAACAGCATTCCTAAGATTTATCCAAATAACATGAACAGCTAACTAAATAGCAAAGAGATATAAACTAAACATGTGAAATTAGAGAAATGAATCAAATGACATGAGAGAAATCAAGGAAATACACCAAGTCAATATTATTTCTTATAAATTTCTGCAGCATACCTTTACAACAACTCAACTCTCTCCCTTGCAAATGAGGGGAGTGCTCTATTTATAGTTTCCAAAAAACCAAATGAATGGCCAAGATTCATTCTCATTGTGTGGCCAAGATTTATTACAAAATAAGGTTTCACCCACCCCCAAATAGATTTATAATTAAAAAACATCTTTTGTCCCTTCCCTATTTCATCATCTAGTGGATGACACTATTTCTTTTTCCTCCTGTAGCTAATTGTTGTTTTCTTGGCTGTAGCTACTCTTCTGAGAGGTCTTCTTCCTTGGTTGGGCTGTTCCCTTGCTCCTCGGAAGCTGCGTGTTCAATGTACTTGAGGATGACAACCTGGAGCTTTTCTACCTCGAGGATCTCGCATCTTAATGCCTGGTAGCTCCATTCTTTGGCATTCTCCTCCAGCCGCTTCCAATCTTCATCATACTTCGAGCCCTGGTCCCTAAACAACTCTGATCGATCAAAGGCATGGGCGGCAAAACTCAAGAACTCTGTGGTGATTTCTTCGGCCGTCCCATCCTTCATCTTCTTCTCAAAGTATGGCTTGATCTTTTCGGAGTCCATTTGCACCGTGGGCATATCATAGCCCATCATCAGCTTGAGGTACTCGACGCATTCCGCCCGGATCTCCTTGATCCACTCTATATCCAGATCTACCTTGTTCAGGATCTGCTCCATCCTTTCCTTCCAGTTGACAAGGTCTCTGCGCCATATGTCCACCATCCAATGATCTTCCTTCTTCAGCTCTAGCTTTTCTTCCCACGTGCCCTCTGGCATCTGAAGGATGGTTTCAATTTTCGGGGCGGTGGAGCCGTAGATTGCAGGGAAATTGGTGCAGAGTTTCTTCGTGCTTTCCAGGGACTGGATCAGGTCCAAGAACATATTGGCTATTTGCACAGCTAAGCCGATTCCCACGTTCCCGATGCTTACGACCTGTTGGAAACAATCCTCAGTGGTCCTCTCCAAGTTCTTCCTCCTCTCTAGCTTATCTATCTGCTCCTTGGAGAGCAATTGTGGTGTGGCTGTAGAGGTAGTGGGCAGGTCATCCTTTGAGGACCACTGCTGAATATAATCGGTCAGGGCAGCAACCTGCGCCTTGAGCTCGTCCTTGGTGACCTTATCCTGTTTGATTAGATGCACCAGTGTGGCCACTAACTCCTCCATATGTTCCACCTTTTGTTCCCTGGTTGTTGTCCCTAGGTCAATTGTAGAGACATTGTAGCTAACTCCGGCCTGGCCAACAATTGGCGTTGCTATTTGTGCTGCTCGGGAGCCGAAAGCGTCCATGGTTATCCTGGAACGGACCTTAGGCTTCTTCTCCTTCTTAGTTGTGATCAGGGATCGAGCCAAGATGGCTTCCAATCTTGACCTCAGGTCATTCAGAACATGAGTAGTCTTTTCAAGCTGCTTCTCCAGCTAATCGGGCATGACAGATTTGTCCTTGGGTGCATCATCGCTACCCTCACCTTTCTCAGTCAAAGACAAGATTTCCGTCTCTTTCTCCTTTTGGGGCTCCTCCTTTTCTTTAGTAGCGTCCTCCTCCTCATCGGAGTCTTGAACGAATACGAGGTGCCAGACGGGCAGCTTGGTGGACAATATCCGGGTGGGATCATCTTCTTTCACTGCCTCCTCTTCTTTCTTTTCTTCAGCGGCCTCGGGTTCAGGGCTCTTCACAATATGGGTCTCAACCTCAGTGATATCCTTTTCAGGTTGCTGAGCCAATGGTTGCCTCTCTTCACCGTGTGATGGCTGCTCTGCCTCCTCCCCAAAATCCATTAGCTGCTGAGCCAACTCCTCTTCAAGGTCTTCGTCGAATGTTTGGATGATCTCCTTGTCACCCGAGCCACCCTCTTCATCCCCGCTCTCAGAAGAGCCTGTTTCTTCTCCCTCATAGGCCACCTTGTCAATGGTTCTGTGTCCGTACTCGGGGTGCTCGTAGTAATCATCAGCCTCTTCCTTAATAGGCTTCGAGGCTTCCTGCTCCCGCTCCTCCAACTCTTTCGAGATTTGCATCGTGGCTTCCATGGCCGGTGGACCTGTTGGCAGTTGTGAAGGCTGAGCTGTTGCGAGGGCTTGGGCAAGGGCTACTTGGAGAGCAGGGTCCATTAGGATCTGTGAGAGCTCAGGAGGAAGACTCTGTAGGTGTCAGGTAATAGCCTCGGGTATGGTGGAAAGGGGGACAGGCGATGGTATTGTTGCTAGTGGGAGGGATGTGATGGGTGACATGGTGGTAGAGGAAGGAGAAGTGACCATGCCGATAGAGGAGTCGACGTTGATTACTGACCCAGCCGGGGGCGAGGACGCAAGGTGGACAGAAATGTCCACCGCCTACAGAGATGAGGTGATTGCGGCCTGAGAGACGGGTGGCACGATAGTCGGGGGAGGAAGGAGCAAGGGAGGCTGCACTTCTGTTGTAATCATTGTCTTCTTGAAGCTCTTGGGAGATGAGCCTCCCGTGTCTTTCTTCGCTTGCTCCTTAGGGTCGGCAGACTGTGCT
This sequence comes from Sequoia sempervirens, assembly GCA_007258455.2. NCBI lineage: Eukaryota > Viridiplantae > Streptophyta > Pinopsida > Cupressales > Cupressaceae > Sequoia > Sequoia sempervirens. Next base: position 597,857,385 of record VDFB02270651.1, on the reverse strand, counting down.
GTCTCTGTTCCCTTCCTTTTTTGGGACCTGGTGATGGGGGAGACTTGGAAGTCTCACCAGCTGATGGGGAGGCGGCAATGTCCTCCGTGGTGCTTGGCTCGCTCTTGAGCGCTTCATACGTTAGGGCCACCCCTTGTTGCTTCAGTTGTGCTACCCGCCCATCGACCCACTCCTTAGTGCGAGCTATGATCGGTTGGGTGATGGTATCTAGGTCATTGACCTCTTGTTCGTCCCAGTCGATGGAGGGGATTGCCAGGTTGGCAACCGCAGGGTACCTTAGGTGCACTATTATAGACTCATCTTTCTCGAGTTATTCCGGCACCTGGAACAGTCGCACTCTTCTTAAGAATTGTATGGTCATGCGCATGTAGTGTCTCATGCGGACCTCCCTATCATCTTTACAATCTGCCCAGAAGTCCTCAACATAGTATTGGTGAGCATAAGCCGGCCCCAGTGCCTTCCTGACATGGTCGTGTGGGTCCATTCGTGGGCGAGCCGTGTACCATTCAAAGTTATATTCTTTAAGTTCTTTCTCTGAGTTGTCGGCGCATTGAGATGTTTGCAGTCGATAGAGGCCCTAGTCGAGGGTCATGGGATAGGGGATCCCTGCTATGTGCTTGTTGCCAAAGACCGTCTGAATGTGCTGGAGCTGCCGGGAGAGCTCAAGGAGAATGATCCTGTCGTTTGGGTATCTCGGCAACTTGTTCGGCCGTTCAGTGAATCCCTAGGCATGGATGTAGGTGAACTTGGAAAATTGGATATATAAGAAGGCATACTCCTTCAGGAGTGCCCTGGCACTGTGGGATACCCTTCTCTCGAAGTCCCCGGCTATCAATCTAATAATATGGCCAATGAAGGCGTCATTGACCCAGCAGTACTCCTTCTTGAAGTTGCGGTACTAGAGCTAAGGGTACCTGTCAAAAGGCTTGAGCCCTCATTTGTGATCCTGATCCGGTGCCATAAATAGCCCACTATATTGTCTTTGACCTGCCAAGGAGTATACCAGGTATGAGGTCATGTAGAACTTGGAGCTTTTCTTGACATTTACAAACTCCTCGTGGAAGCAGTTGTTGATGATACCCCCCAGTCGAATGAGGTCTTAGTTTTCACGTCCTCATTTCCTCGTATGATCTGTTCAATGTAGTAAGTCATCCACTCTTGGAAGTAGGCGGCTACTGGGAGGCCCATGACCCTGCTTAGCATAGTCACCAAATCATGATAATCTTCTTGAAAGTCGCTGCGGAACAGCTCTTGGGGAACCTTTGCAGCGCTGCCCCGTTTCTGCTTAAGCCAGTAAATGTTAATTGACTTCTTGCAGCCCAATGGATTGGCATCCCACACCGCCTGACACTGCTCCAAAGTGGGGACCTGCATATGTGGGAATGTAGGAATATGGAATGTTTTAGTGATTCCTTCTGGAGACATGTCGGCAAGGATGTTCCCCTCCTTGTCCATGATCGTTTGGTAGGCTTCTCGGCAAGCCATTACTAATTCAGGTGCTATCAGAGACGGAGGGAAGCCGACAGCTTTGGCGATTCCACTTTGGCATATCAACCTGGCATTCTTTGTTTTAGGGTCGACCTTGACCCTCTGGGTGAACTCATCTATGTCCACCTGGCCGATATTGGTATCTGAGATCTCTTTCCAGTCAGTCGAGACCTTTGACTGGAGCGATTCACTCTGAAATTGGAACTTCATCTGATCCTTATCTTCTTTTCCACGAGTGGCTCTTCCGAATTTCTTGCCCTTATCCTTTTCGGCGGAGGCCCCTGAAGTTCCTACAGCCGATTCCATATATCCTGCAAGCAAAGAACGAAGTCAGCACAACAAAACATCACCAGCATTAATGTTAGTCCATATTACGAGCATATCATCTAAATAACCATTCAAATACATCATAAATTTTATCCTCAGATGATATCGATTTCATTTTAGAGCATTTGGACAATCCGGGCCCAGAAGGCCGGACTTTCCTGACAGGAATGTTGTCAGGGAGGGAAAACACGACCGAAAATTCCCGGAAACCCCCTTTGGCCAAATTTTGGTATTTTAAGAGGCCCATGATGAAGAACGGCATAATTTAGGACGTGGATCGAAGTTAGATTATGAATTTGAGTTGGTTTGGATTGATTAAAGGAGCTTCGGAGGTTTCAGGCCGGAAGGCAGTTAAGGGGCGGCCGTTGGGGACGGCAAACAGTGGGCGGAAGTCCGGACAAGGAAGTCCAAAGGCCGGGGTCCGCGAGGCCAAAGGACGGCCGGTATGAAGTTATGGTCTAGGCAGTGGGAATAAATCCGGCTTCGGAAGTCCGAAGGCCGGGGTCCGGGGCACTGAAGGACGGACAGGCGCACATACCGTTCAGGCTCGTCGGCAGCGGAGGTAATGCCGGAGCCCGGCGGCCGGGGCGACGTGAGGTTAAAGCCGCTCCAAGATTTTCATTGATTAGAACAGCAGCGGTGAAAGGCGGCCCAGAGCCAGGGCGGCGGGAAGACGAGAGCTGTAGGCCGCCGCATGATTTTTGCGATGATTTAAACAGCGGTGGTGGCAGGGACTCCGGGACCGGGCAACTGGAGAGACGGGAGACGACGACCGCCGCGAGGTTTCGGCAGCGATCGGGTGACGGCGGTGGCGAAGGGCATGGCAATGTTTAAGCAACCCTCAGACGGCCAAGGGAAACCCAGGATCCGAAGGGCGGGCAGCAAACTCGACTTCACCGCCGAGGCAACGACTGGCCAAACGGCAGAAAAGAGGCGGCAGAACCCCGACGTCCGGGGCCCGAGCACACGAATGGATAAAGACCCGGCTTCAATTCAATGGTTAAGGCGAGATTGGGGTCTGACCGCTGCGAGGCAGGATGGCTTGGTTAGATTTTGACGCGGTGAAACGTAACAGGCATTCCGGGGACGGAATCCCGATGACCCGAGCTCGGCTAGGGGGATGGTCGCTGGCATGCAACCATACCCTGGAATGGAATGGCGAAAGAGGGGACTGGGTCCGAGGGGGCCGGTCGCCTTGCGCGAAGAACGGCCATGCAATGGGCAAGCTCCGGATCGACAGGGAGGGCCATTGCGATGGGTTTTGGGGATTTCTAAAACATGGGTTGGGGGCACAATGGGGTGTTCTTCAATTTTATGCAATTTAATTATTTTTTCAATTTAACGAAATCCCTAAAAATGATAAAAAAATGATGGGAGGGAAAACGAGGATGGCCTACCTTGGATACGCCAAGCGGGGAGGTGCAGAATCCACCGGGGAGCGATAGAGCGATGCAGACACGGATGATCGTGACGATGATGATTGCAGTGGGCTCCAGATGTTGGCCTTATCAATTCGCTCTAATTCACAAAGTGAAAATGACATTGGCGGACTATACATTATATACCCTATCTGCCATTAATGCGTGCATTATTTGCATGTACGGCTGCGCCAAAAGTTGGTGGATTTCAAAATTGAGTCGACAGCGGCAGCAGAGACTCCGGGATCCGGATGGCGGGAAGCCGCGCAACGACGGCCACCGTGAGATATTGTGAGTTTGAATGGTCACGACGGAGGGAGCCTCAGAGCCCGGAGGGCGGACAGCAAGCGTAGGTTCACCGCCGAAGGATTCACACAATGATAAACGGCGGCGGCGAGGATGGGGCCGAGACCCAGATGGCAGGAAGCCAGTAGGGTTCCACCGTGGACAACGGCGGAACCGTCACGGAGTTCCGAGGATGGAACTCCAGACGGTCGGGCCTGGCGAGTCCCGCGAAAAGCGGTCAAAACCAACCCGCGGACAGTGAGTGAAGGCGGACAGCGAACGCCGGATGGAAGTCCAGAGACGAACCTCCGGGGTCCGGGATCCGAAGGGGCAGGCGGCGCTCGGCATAACTTCGGGGGATTCCAAACGGAAAGCAATGGGGCAGGCCCTGAGGGGCAGAAAGATGGCCCAGGAATGCTGCAAAGGGCAGCGAGCGAAAGGGGGAAGCCTGAAAGGGGAACTTCGGAGGCCCGGGCTCGGAGGGGCCCAGGGCCGCCCCAAAGCCATAAACGCCAAAGGAACCCACGAGGCCCCGGAGGGCAGCAACAAACCAAAAGGGAAAGCATGGTTGATTTTAGGATGAAACCTTAGAGCAATATCGACCACACGGAACATCAAAAAAGAGGGGCACGCAAAATGAGGTGGCCCTGAAAGACCCGACAAGGTGACAGAAAAGAGGGTCCCCATTCCGAACGGGGCGTGTGTGCTAAGGGCACAACAGTTTACAAGGTGTGATCCCACAAAGCAAGTGGCAATAGGAAAGTCATGCTAGTTCTACAAGCTCCCATACATCAACCATATCAAAATTTATACTCCCTGATAATTTTGATAAGGTGCCACAACATGATCAAGATGTTATGCCATTGCTACACTAATTTCAACTTCTATGAACAATGTGGAGAAAGAAACATCAAAATGTTAATGCCAAATTGAAATAATGCCAATGTCAATAACATAATTCCAATGTAATGATCATACTTCCTTGGAGATGTATGTTGTCATTACTAAGAAGGGAACATGCAAACAATTACCAGGGGACAATATGCCCCCACTTAAAATGTCAACATACTTGATATTTTGGTATTTTAAGTAGAAAGATAGGAAGGGGGATCCTTAAAAAGAATGCACACCTCCCAAAAACTAGTTATCCTTGCCCCCCAAGCATAGATACAAAGACAATCACCAAGGATTGTCATGTTGTTGCCATGATAAATATGGTTGTACCTAAGATTGTACCACCATGAATGGAAAGACACATAAAGCTACTAATGCGACATAGTGATGAGCACCATGATAGGATGAAAATCATTATCAATTAGAGGAAGTAGGTGCATCAACACAAGGAAGGGAGCCACAATCCTTAAGATGTTGAATTTTGTTACTCAAGGCATTACATTCATTGGTAGAATGACCATGCACTCAATGATATACACAAAATAAGATCTTGTTGTAGAATTCATTTCATGTTCTTGGAGGGAGAGATATCAAGTGAGCTTGCAAAAGCTACAACAAGGTATCCTCTTGATCAATAGTAGAAGATGTTCCTTTCTTTTGTTACAAAGATATTTCTTGCTTACTACAAGGTATCATACATACATAAGACTCTCTAGATTGTGAGATTTTATACTCTCCTTTAAATGAGGGTATAAAATCTAATGAACCCCTATCATCACTAATACATGTGTTTGAAGATGAAGCAATATTTTTCCTAAGAGTTTTTTTCCTGATCTCATTGATATTGAGAGAAGGTTTCTTTGATGCTTTAATTTCTTTCGAAGGACAATAACCAAGACCTCTTGTTTTTTTCTTGTGGGGTAGGATCTATAAAGCCCCCAGGATCAAAATCCCATGGAAAACAAAGATAAGCACAAAGGGACATAAATATATGTATGATATGAAGTAGCAAGACAACATAGAAAAAAATACAATGTCATCATTTTGACATTAAAATTTTGGCGTTTCTTACTCCACTTTGTTCATAGAATTTGAAATTAGTGTAGCATTGGCATAGCATCTTGATCATGTTGTGGCACCTTATCAAATATCAGGGAGTATAAATTTTTATATGGATGATGTATAGGAGCTTGTAGAACTGGCATAACTTTCCTATTGCCACTTGCTTTGTGGGATCACACCTTGTAAACCTAGTGTGTGTTTATCATATTTTTCTTAGGGGCTCACCTACTGTATATTGGACTACACTAGCCCTTGTGAGTATATTTTTCATGGCCACTAAGCATAACACAACTTTCTTTCGTATGTAGCTATGTGGGTGTGGACGTGGAATAATACAACTTGCTAGTTCATCCCTTCTTGCATTAGTTTTGACATTGTATTTTTGTGTGAGTTGTCTTGATACTTCATATCATACATATATTTATGTCCCTTTGTGCTTATGTTGGTTTTCCATGGGATTTCAATTTGTGTCCCTATAGAGCCTACCCCACAAGAACAAACAAGAGGTCTTGGTTATTGTCCTTCAAAAGAAATGAAAGCATCAAAGAAACCAGGCAGTGGACTATTTGGCTAAATGGGTCTCAAAGGAAGAGAATGGCTAGATGGTGGAGAACTGGAGGGATTTTTCTCAATATCATCTACTCCTTAAAAAAAATATTGATGATGACAAGATTGAATGATATTGAGGATTCTTTTTGGGCTATGTTGTAGGCCCTTTGGAGAGGCTAGCAATTTTTTGTCTTGAGGATTTGGTTTTGTAGAGATATTGTGTGGATTCTCCTCTATCTTTGTGTTGAGATGGTGATGACCATCTAGAAGTCTCTTTGGTTCTTGAGTTCATGTATTTGAGTTCTCATTAATTATTCCTTTTTACCCTCAAATAAATTTTTATCTGACTTCCTATGTTGTCTACTTACTAGAAAGACAAGCTACATTCTTGATTTTGACAACAAATCTAGTATTCTATGTGGAGTCGATGGAGAAAAGAGAGTATGGGAGTATTACACTCCACTGAAACTCAAAGAGTCTCAAAAGAATTTCAAAATGGTGAATGATGCATTCATTGACCCAGTCATAACAAGTTATTAGGATATTATTTTTTTAGTATATCAAATGTATCAAAAAAACTAATATCAGGATAGGACAATGGTTCATTCAATTCCTCAAGTCCACATATATCAAAATCACCAGTTTTTTTAGAGCACCATTTTTGCTTCCTTGATTCTATAGTGATAAGGTGATACTACTATAATTCACCAGAAAAATTCTAGAAATTCATAAGAAATCATGAATAAACATAAGCCTAGGATTTAGTTTCCCTTTTGTTTTGGGCCACTACTTTGACCTAAATATAGTGTATGTCAAAGCCTTCAAGGAGGAGATCTCATTTTTTAATTTAATGCTATATGGAAAACATACTAGCTATGACCCAAATGGATTTAAAGCAGAAAAGTTATTTGTGCCAAATTACAAACATTGTGTGATTATGGAGGATTTTTGGGAAAATTGTAACAATGATTTCAATATTCAAAAGAGATTTTTTTATATATAAACTGGTGCAGGAGCACCCAAAGGCTATCATAGGTTGTCTAGGACAGTCTTGTCTAGGACAACTAGGCAATAAGACTTAGTTTATTTGGATGTAAGCCTTAATGGAATTTTTTATTAGGTGTTGATCATCTGATGAAGGTCATGTTGACCAATGGATAGGCCTAAGGCTTTTGCCAAGTAAGGTTTTGACCTTTTAGGATTTTTAGGAAGTTTCTTTTCAATTTTTGAAAATAATGCTCAATTGGAGCTACAAGCAGCTAAGGAGATCCCATGAGTGAGATAACTGATTTAGGTGACCCTATTTATGGAAGGCCTCGGCATTGGAACAGGGTTGGAAGCATTTCTATTGTTTGAAGTTTTGTGAATTCAAGGAAAACAGTTGTGTTTTGTGCTAATTTTCTGATTTTTTGCTTGAAGTGTTGTTTTAATGGATTGAACAGGGCATTGTAGTTAGTGTAGGATGTAGTGTAATTAACCTTCAAGCTTTGTGTGGCATTTAGATAGGTTTCTAATTCGATTTCAGCATTATTTGTAAATAGTTTTGTTTCTTCATTGTTGCTGGTCTGAACCAGACAGTTTTGTGAAAATGGAGTGTTAGATCACTTTCCCACTGTACAAATTGTACGGACCTTTGGGAATAGTGACTAGACTCCATGGTTGTAAATATTGTAGGGTTTAGGCTCTTTGAAAGCACAAGAGTTGTTGGAAAAGTCTTGCCCTAGGCGAGCCAGGGAAGACCTCAGTGTAGAGCACTTAAATTGTAAGGGTGTCAAATTTTTGACAAATCACTACTTGGAGAAGATAGATAAGGTTCTTTCCAATGCATATCATGGAGGAGGAAGCTCCATCAATCCATGTGATGTGAGGAAATTTTAACAGTTTCAAAGCAGCCAGGAAAGGGCTTAAAAGATGTAATTTTGGCCATTTTCAGGTTAGGGTGTTGTATGGACAATTGAGACCCAAGACCCCAAAAATATTTGAGAGGTGGCCATAGGAACCAAAAATCCCAAGAAAATATTGGGGTGTTATTTGGGAATTTTAGAGAACTAACCTATTTTTTTAGAGGAGGCCTAATTGGGGCTCCTAGGGCTAGCAGCCTTTAAAGACCTAAATGAGGGTTTGGTGGAAGTGGCCAAGAAATAGAATCAGATGAACCTTCAAGAACCACAGTAGGTTGGATTGTAGTCATTAGAAATACCTCCACACCCCTGCAAAGGTAAATTCAATATTTTGGAGGATTTTAGTCTTTAGGGTGGATTAAGGGCTAAGTGTAGAGTTGCAAGTTTGTACCAAGGTGGACTTGGTAGGAAGAATTATGTTGGTAGTTGGGGTTGGAAAGGAAAACCCAGGGGATCCTAAGTAAATAAAGGTCCTATAGGTTGATGTGGTGGAGAGAGACACCTCAGAGGTCTTCCAACAAGACTTAGAGCATGAAACTGTGATTGTTTCATCCAACCTCCCTATCATAAACTCTCAAAAAAATGAAATATATGAATATTTTTGAGCTATCTCAAATGAAATCAAAGATGATGGGAACATATTAAGCCCAACATGTGACTTAGAAAATATATATGGTATTCCTCTATTGATGGTCAATTGGGTAGTATCTAAAGATTGAGATTTAACAATTGTTAATAAAAGGTAAAGAACTATTCCTTGGGATGGTTTTTCCTAATGCAACAAACAAATTATTGAATAGGATTCACCATTAATTTAAACATTTAAAACTCAGTAAATAAATTCAATTCCAAGATTCATTATCATTCTACTATCCTTCTACAACTAAAAAAATTCCCTTATATCTACTAATCCAAAAATTGTCTTTTTTGGTAGCTTTTGACAATTTTCTTAATTTGCCATTTTAGGTAGTTTTGTATGCTTACCCATTTGACCATGGAAATTACTAATTAAATTTTGATGACTATGGTGACACTGATTGTCAACTTATACTTATAATTGTAAAAAGAGTTTAAAAATACAAGGAAAGAACATATTTAAAAAATCTTAAAAATTAACTAAGAGCTTCTTTTGAGGCTCCATATAAAATAATTTGGTCTCGAAAAGGAACTAAAATGAGCTCAAATTGAGATGATTTATTTTGGAATTTCAATCAACTCCTCAAGATACACATCCATATAAAATTTCATCCAAAACTAACTTTCGAGTCGAAATGTATGACTCTTAGAAGTCCTTACATCAGTTCTAAAAGGATCAAATTCAAAAGGAAAAGGGGAAAGAGAATAAAAGGAAGAAGATGATTGAACCTCCTCCTATGTATAAGAGAAAGAAGGTTGAGTCAACATAAAATCTCTTTCTAAAGGTTTAAAAATCCCTTAAAAATTCCAAGAAAGCAAAATAAACTACAGAGGTGGGAGTAAGAGCAAGATTTGAGGCTCAACAATGTAGTAGGCATATCCTAATAAGCTTGAGATCATCCAACCATATTCTTCTCTATATATATCAACCTAGAAGGGTCTAGTTTTACTAATCTCCCTCCTTTGAGTGAACTCCTTCACCTCCTCCTATAGGATCACTCAATTATGTCAACTACCATGTCTCCCAACACTATAGAAGCCCAAGGAAAAGAACAAGTGGAGGAAAAACTTAAAATAGGAGAATTTTTTTTTTAAACACCATTATCCCCTCTAATAATTATTGCATCACAAGAGGGAATAATTTATGGAATAATTTATGTTGAGCCTAAGGAGGATATAGAGAACAAATAAGGATAGAAAGATATTGCTAAATCTCCTTTATAGAGTCTATGGATAATTCCTTCACAACATAATCTTACACATTCTCCTCTTCCTTCTCCACAAAGGACACCTTTGAATTCTCTTGTACTTACTCCTCCTCCTCCTAAGAAAATTTCTTGTAAAACTTACTCTAGCCTCTTCACAACCACTGTAACAAGATATCACAGACACAACAATCCAAAATTGTATAGCTAGAAGGAAAACTACATAGGTTAATCCCTTGGACTTGGTAGTAAGTAAACTAAATGGTTGGTCAAGAAAGACCACAAAATTATCCTTGGGTTATTTTACTAATAAGAATGAACCAAAACAAAGAGAGAATTGAAAAAATAAAAAACTCTTATTGTCGATAAGGATGCTTCTGATATGACTCCCTGAGACTTCCAAGTTACACAAATAATTTTGGGGAAATAGGAAAGAGTAGAGGAAAGTGGTTTCAATAGATACAATTATGGAGACTCTAAAATTATGATGGAAAAATATCAAGCCAAAAAGAAGGAGCTTAAATAATAGCTACAACAACTCCAAAAAATTTAATATTCTAATAACTTTAGTGACTTCAGTCTTGATATCTTCTATTGATGTCTTGATTTTTATGGAAAAAAGTGAGGTGGACAATTTGCAAGCAATGAAATAGAAGGCTCAAGCACTAGATAACCAAATTGATGTTTTGATACAAATAGAAGTAAGCATCTAAAATATAGATGTAAGTTCCATTAGAAAGAAATCTATTTGATACAAATAATGGAGAAATTCATAGAATTGATGAGAAATGAAGACAATGTGTATGGAAATGAATTGTCATTACTCCATAAAATGGGAAAATCCTCTTTTATAGATTTGGTAGATAAAAATATATTACAAGTTGATGATAATGATTTTCTATAAAATACCAAGGAAATTGCCTTTAGGAGGGATGTTTTAGTATGTTATTTGCAGAAGCTCCTAGAAGAGAGAGATGATCTTTTAAGAACTAGGGAAAATTTTGAGGATTTATATTTTAGATAGTAAGTCCAAATTTGGATGACATTTTTGAATTATAGATGATGTCTTTATTGAGACATTAATTTGGTTGTGAATTCCTTTGGATATCAATTCATTGTCACTACTTTTTAGATTGTTTTTAAATTTTGATTCGTAATTTTCTCTCTTGAATTCATGTTTCTATTGTCAACTATGTATTTTTTGAGCTTCTTATTATGTGTTGTTAGAGAATTAATCAATTCAAACAATCTACACAAATGATCAATCCTCTTCATTATTTCCTCCCAAATATTTTCTTTCATATCCCTCATATTTTTTTACAAAATATAGTTAACCTATTTTGAGAAGGCTTTATTTCATTTTCTATTTTTCTTAGCTTTCACACCAATGTTTCAATGGTTTTTCTTTGTTCCTCTACTTTTTTTTCCCAGTTTTTTTATTTTTCTTTTTGTTTATCCAAATTGACTTGTAATTTATTTTTTGAGGCATTGGCTTTCACCAAGTTTTTTTTTTTTTGAAGTTGTTCTTTCATCATCATATTTCTTGATGCTCTCATCTAATGTTTATTTCAATTCATTCATTTTTAGTTCCACCTATGTTTGTGTTAGAAATGAAAGAAACACTACTTCAATGGAAATCTAATTCAAAATAATTTTTTGCAATCTTTTAAGTGTGCAATAACAATGGAGATTGTAATATGAAATTGAAACTATGCTTCACAGAGATGCAAAATCAGAAAACTTAACACATAACACAATGACATAGTGTTTATCATGGAGAAAACCCTTTCAAGGAAAAAAAATACACACAAGAAAGAGGCCCAATGTTTGTATTAATCTACAAAATATTGAACAATACAATAAGGCCACCAATCTCTCCTTCAGTCTTCAATATGACAGCATTATGGCGGCACCTGAGTACCTAAAATCTATATTGCAGCAACAAATACATGGAAAATGCTTATATAAAAGTTTCCCAACTCATCCTAGGTGTTCACCTTCTCTCTCATGAGATTCCCCAACATGCAAACATTAAATACCATCTTACAAGCACCTTTCACTTATCCAAAAAATAGCCATGTAAAGGTTGGGCACCCAAGACTAAATCTGACCTCTTACAGCATCTTATGACACATCATAAGCATCATAGATTCCATAAAAGAGTATCTTTCCAAGATAGGAACCTTGGGCTAAACATAGGAACTTACAATTCATTAATATCTATCATATGCATTGTAGTGTCATAGAATCTTATGATAACTTGCAGCTATCACAGATTTTGTACATGCACCCACCAAACATTATGACGTGTGCCATACATGCTAAAAATAGTAGATTCTCCCAAGGTGGTTCCTACACTCATTTACTTTGAGTTTTTTACATTTTCCAACAGTAAATGTCACTTCATAATTACCTTCGGTGACTCCGAAATTACCCCTATCAGTGAAACTAGTAATTCTCCTCATGGATAATTACAAATTACAAATAATAAATGGAATAAATACAATATTGGGATTTAAAAGGTTAATGGAACCTTATCCCAACATTCTACCACTTGAAATTATACATTGTAAATCAGCCCATAGGAAATCAAAGGAAAAATAATCAGGCACTAGAAACAAGGCCCATGGCCTCTCTGCACCACACGAACTTCTTTGTGCTCACAGGTTTGGTCAATAAATTTGCAACATTCTCTTGACTATCTATTTTCTTCAGGTCAATGTCTCCATTTTCAACCAACTCTCAAACAAAGTGATACTGAACATCAACATGCTTAGTCTTAGAATGATACATAGGATTCTTGGTTAAATAGATAGCACTCTGGCTATCACAACCAATCTAAATGATCCTACAATCAAATCCAATGCTTGTACATAGTCTCCTAAACTAAAATACCTCCTTAGATACATGAGTAGTAGCCATATACTCTGCTTTTGTGGTGGAAAATCAATTTTGGGTTGCCTTTTACTCATCCAACTCACTGTGCCTCCAAACAAAGTAAAAACATAGCCACTAGTTGACCTTCGACTATCCAAGTCACCTGCCCAACTTGCATCAACAAAACCATGTATGTCCAAAGATTTATCAACACTATCAGTACCAAAATAAACCAAACAATGATTAGGAGTACCTGCAAGATATTTAAACACCCTCTTCACATAATTCCAATGTTGTCTACCAAGGTTAGACATAAATCTGTTCAAGACTCCCACTGCATGGGCAATATCTAGCCTAGTGAAAACTATTGCATACATCAAACTCCCTACAGCACTAGTGTTGATGGTGTTTTCTGCACAGCAACAACTCAGATAGAATACAATATCCTATCTCTCTTGAAAGGTAATCTTCAACAATAAATTACTGAAAACCACCCCAAGGTCTCTCGAGTGTCAGGTCATGACAATGCATAAACAACTCAGATAATATGTGAAAATGCTGGTAATCACAAGGGGCCTTACAAATGAACAATGTTGGAAGTGAATTTCCATCAGATGCAACAATATGGTGATGCTTTCAATCCTAAAACTAACCCAAATTCAAAATAAACAGCAAAAGAGATAAGGGTTTAGAGAGATTCTATTCGATTCTAACTCCTAAGATCAATCACAATAATGATGAAAGTTGCAAATGGACAAATCCCCAATAAAACCGATCTCTGCTTGATCAAGGACAAACCTGCAACTACACAGAAATGGTGCAATCTTCTGGGGAAATCTGAATATTTTCAGACTTTGAACATTCATTCACATACCCAATTGGCACAATGTAAACAAGCATTCACAGTTGAACTTAGCACAGAAGTGAGGCCCAGACTAACTTTACACAGCAATCTACAATTAGCAAATTGCTAAAAGTATGGACCGGAAATCGATCAACATCATTAACATTTCACCACCATTGTAAAAGAGCTGAAATCTAACATCTAACATCTAACATCTAACATCTAACATCTAACATCTAACATCTGAGAATCAAGAACAAGAAACCATAAAAACTGTTGAAAATAAATACAAATTTTTCCAAATCAACAATCCAATTGCATTACTTCTCCAACATTACATAACAATTTCAAGTCTCTCATCTCCTACAGCTAATTGTGAAAACTACTTGCCAATTCTAGCCTTCTAACTTAGCAAAATTTTGGCCTAGTCAAACTCCTAAAATCTCCCCCCTTAGAAATGAGGCACAAATGCCATTTATAGAGAACCCTCCAAACATGTCGGCCTAATTAGATTTTACAATAATAATTGGCCTCAAAACAGGTCAGCCTAAGGAGAAATTTGGTAACAAGGCACGCATTAAATGTCGGTACTACAACAAGGTCAGCCTAGGAGAAATTCAAAAGAGGACAAGATTTGCATTACATGCATGAATATTATCCATGTCAGCCCACGATCTCCAGCAAGATCAGATTCATGTGCCCTCCAGAAAGTCCTCTAGCTATAGACAGTTTTGGCACGGATTCTTAGGCAGGTCCCATTTTTGAAAATTTAAATTGAACATTTCCAGATTTCCCTCTTTTGGCACGAATCCATATGAAAGTCCCCATTTTAATATTTGTTTAGTCCTAAAAAATAGATATCATCATTAATAGCCCACATGTCCAAATTAAATTTGAATAAAATCTTGACTTTTTATAAAAAACTTACATTATTATAAGGAAACTTTCCATTTTCAGAATTTTTTCCATTTTTGGAAATTTTATTTTCAACATCTTTTCAAGAAATTTTCATTTTCAAGAACATTCTAAAAATCCATTTTTGGAAAAAATAAATAAATAAATAATTATTTTTGGAAAATTTTCTATTTTGGGAAATTTCGAGATTTGGGCCCTTCCGGGGAAATCAGACCAAGGGGAAAATCCGGAAAAATCTAGGCCAGGCAGACTCCAAACCAAAATCCGGGAAAATCCAGGCGGACAAGAATCCGGGAAATCCAGGCAGACAGGAATCCGAAAAATTCCAGGCAAACAGGATTATGGGAAATTCCAGCCAGACAGGATTATGGGAAATTCCAGCCAGGCTGGATTATGGGAAATTCCAGCCAGACTAGATTATGGGAAATTCCAGCCAGACCAGAAAATCCTAGATTTTGTTCAGAACTTAGTTTTTTTGAAGCACAACTTGGGGGAAGGACTTGGACAAGCAAGATGAACATCCAAGGACCTCCAAAGGCAATGAAATAAATAAAATTAAGGGGCCAAAAGATGCCAAAAGACACCAAAAGCCAGGGCAAAAAGAGGGTCCCCACTTTCAATGGGGCGTGTGTGCAAAACTACACAACAACTAGCATATAGCACATTTGACATATCCTCAAGATCATCCTCAATATTTGAACACATATCTAATGAAAGCTTAGTACCAATGGGTAAAGGAACTCTAACTAGATTACAATCTTGCAAACTAAACCTCTGCAAAATAGTATTCACATACTTACTTTGTGACAACAAAATCTTTTTGTTACCTCTATCCCTCCTAATCTCCATTCCTAAAATATACCTTGTAGCACCAAGATCCTTCATATTAAATGCACCTAAAAGTTGGGCTTTAAGCTCACTGATCATACCCATAGTATTGCTAAAAAAAACATGTTATCAACATAGAAAGCAATAACCAGTATAGAATCATCAATACAATGAATGTAAACACAATAATCCTCCTCGCTTCTAAAAAAGCCCAATTTCAAAACAAATGAATCAAAATTTTGATACCACATTCTAGGGGACTATTTTAAACCATAAAGAGACCTCTTCAACCTACAAACCCAATGTTCTTTTCCTTTTACCTCAAAACCTATAGGTTGTTGCATATATATTTCTTCCTCAAGATCTCCATGCAAGAATGCAGTCTTAACATTCATTTGCTCAATCTCACAATCATAAGTTGCAACAATTAATAAGAGAAATTTAATAGAATTCAATTTAGCAATAAGAGATAATATCTCACCAAAATCAACTCCCTCTCTCAGGGAGTAGCCCTTGGCTACCAATCTAGCCTTGTACTCCAATGACCCATCTACTCCAAACTTCTTCTTGAAGACCCACTTACATCCTATGGCCTTTCTTCCTTTGGGAAATGAACAAGATACCAGGTGTTATTAGAGTCTAAGGTCATCATCTCCTCCTGCATGGCTAACTACCAAGACTCACTATCATCTACAGAAATAGCTTCCTTGTAGGATCTAGGTTCATCGTTAGTACTCAATAAAGCATATGCACAACATAAATCTGGTGGGCTAGACCTATCAACTAGATTTCATTGTCTTGTGGATCTTCTGAAGGATGGAGTAAGAGACTCAATTGGTTCTTCTACATGATTATTTGTACCAACTTCTTCTATAACAACAGAGTCATCTTCATCAGAACTACTTGAATCTTCTTCTTCTTCTTCACCCCCCAATCCATCATTTTGTTCTTCTTGAGTTGCATCTTGCTGCTCTAAATCAAAATGCACCTTCTTTACCTTTTCTTCTTTTTCTTTTGGCTGCTCAAGTTCATAAATAGCCCTAAGTTCCCTAAAAATAACATCTCTAGAAAAGATAATCTTGTAGGTTATTGGATTCCAAAGCTTATAACCTTTCACATTATCACCATATCCAATGAATGTACACTTTTCAACTTTTGGATCTATCTTAGATTGCTTTTCCTTAGGCACGTGAACAAAATCCTCACAACCAAAAACCCTTAAATGTGAAACTGAAGGTTTATTACCTATCCACACTTCATAAGGTGTTGAATCAAGAGCCTTACAAGGAGATCTATTTATCAAGTAGCAAGTAGTACACACAGCCTCTTCCCAAAAATATTTATCCAATTGTGCATCACTCAACATACTTATGGCCCTTTCCATAATTGCTCAATTCATCCTTTCTACAAAACCATTCTATTGTGGTGTATACGGAGTTGTCTTTTATCCGATTATACCTGCATGCTTGCAAAACTCATCAAATTCCTTAGACCAATTAGCAATATTCCCCTCCATTGTCAGATATTAATATTTGTATCTTTAAACCTGATTGGTTCTCTACTAAGACATTAAATTCCTTAAACTTGGTGAAAACTTCATATTTATGTTTCATAAAATAAATCCATGTATATCTGGATACATCATCAATTAAGGTGACAAAATAATGATATTTTCTGATAGATTCAATATCCATAGGCCCAAACACATCCGTATGAATAATTTCTAACTTCTCTTTTGCTCTATTACTTCCTGAAGAAAATGATTTTCTGTTATTTTTACCAAACACACAATGCTCATAGAAATCAAAGTGCTCATCAAAATAAGAGAAACCATCCAAAAAAAATTATTCTTAATAGTTTTTAATACATTATTTCTTGTGTGGCCCAATCTACGATGCCACAACATACATGCATTTTTAGTGCTATCCTTAGATACATAGGAGGCATTACAAATTGTAGTGGCTTCAAGCTTGAACAAGTTTCCTAATCTCTTCCCCTTCGCTACCACCAAGTTCCCTCTCACTAATCTGTAGCCATGCTTGTCAAAAGTCACATGCATTCCCAAATCATTCAACTTTGAAATAGAAATCAGATTTCTAGCTAATCCAGGAACATGATAAACTTTAGGGAGGGTTTTAATCCTCCCATCACTAAAACACAACAATACCTTTCCTTTCCCAACAATGGGATATGAAGAGTTGTCTCCAAGGTAATATTACCTCCATTATATTTTTCATATGTGGAGAACCACTCCTTATGCAGGGTCATATGAAATGAGCATCCTAAGTCAACCAACTAGTGATCATTAGCAACAACATTACAAGTAGAAATTAAAACATCTTCACCTGCATTCAAGGACTTATCAGAAGCACTCTCCCACTATTTCTTTTGGTTTTTTCACTCCTTTACATATCCCCTTTTATTGCAATTCCAACACTGAACTTTGTTCCTCTTTCCAGTAGTCTTAGAATGGCCCTTAGACTTGTCCTTAGCCCCTTTCTATTCTCCTTTTGGTCCCCTTTCCTTATACCTTCCCTTAAAGCTGAGAGCATCCCCTAAACTATCTGAACTCTTCTTCCTTAGTTCCTGTGCCAATAAAACTACAACAAGGGCATCCAATTTTAGATCTGTGAGGTTAGCAGTGATAGCAAGGATAACATTCTCCCAAGACTCAGGTAAAGAACAAAGAAGCAAGATACATTTATCTTCCTCTACTTCAATGTCTTCTAAAGCAAGTTGACTCATCAACAGATTAAAATAATTTAAATGCTCTTCAACTGACTCACCCTCTTTCATTTTCAAAGAAAACAAATTTCGTTGTAAATAAAGTTTATTTATGATACTCTTGGCTTGGTAGATCTCACCCAACCAATTCCACAATTTATATGTGGTCTCTTCCTTTGCGACATTCAATAGGAAAAATTCTGAAAGACACAACCGAATGGTTCCCCATGCCTTCTTATCCAATTTATCCCACTCATCTTGAGAGACATCATCATGTTTCTTCTTTTTTTGAACAGCCATACATTATTTTCTTTCTTCCAACAAATCCTCCATTTTTAGCTTCCACAACTCATACCCCATTCCGTTGAACTTTTCAATGTCCAAATGAGAGGTTGATGCAACGGTGGATGCAGCCATAATTTCAACACAAGATCTACAAAACAAACACAACCAAATCTCCCACTGCAGCTATAGCTTCCACACTACCACCCAAGTGTCAAAGCTGGCTAGGCTCTAGTGCCAAATGTTAGAAATGAAAGTAACACTACTTCAATGGAAATCTGATACAAAATAAATTTGTAATCTTTTAAGTGTTCAATAACAATGGAGATTGTAACATGAAATTGAAATAATGCTTCACAGAGATGAAAAATCAGAAAAATTAACACATAACACAATGACATAGTGTTTATCATGGAGAAAACCCTTTTAAGTAAAAAACTCCACATAGGAAAGAAGCCCAACATTTGTATTAATCTACAAAAAGATTATACAATACAATAACACCACCAATCTCTCCTTCAGTCTTCAATCTGACAGCATTCTGGCAGCACCTGAGTACCTAAAATTTGTATTGCAGAAACAAATACATGAAAAATACTTATAGAAAAGTTTTCCAACTCATCATATGCATTCACCTTCTCTCTCATGAGATTCCCCAACATGCAAACATTAAATTCCATCTTACAAGCACCTTCCACTTGTCCAAAAAATAACCATGTAAAGGTTGGGTGCCCAAGACTAAATCTGGTCTCTTATAACATCTTATGATGCATCATAACCATCATAGATTCCATAAAAGAGTATATTTCCAAGATAGGAACCTTGGGCTAAACATAGAAACTTACAACTCATTAATATATGTCATATGCATCATAGTGTCATTGAATCTTATGACAACTTGCAATTGTCATAGATTCATTACATACACCCACCAAGCATTATGACATGTGTCATACATGCTAAAAATAGTAAATTCTCCCAAGGTGGTGCCTACACTCATTTACTTTGAGCTTTTACATTTTCCAACAGTAAATTTCATTTCATAATTACCTCCGATGACTCCAAAATTACCCCTTGTCAGTGAAACTAGTAAATATCCTCATGGATAATTACAAATTATAAATAATAAATGTAATAAATACAATATTGGGATTTACAAGGTTAATGGCACCTTATCCCAATATTTTTTTCATCATCTTTACTTGTAGATGTAGAGACAAAAAAAATTATTCTTTTGTCTAATTCATTGCTCTTTTTTTCTAGTGTTTTCCTTTTTACTTTCTCGCTTTTTAGGTCTACCTGTAACTTTTCTATTTGAATATGCAACCTTTTTTATCTCTCTTTATTTAGCTATGATGTGTACATCACTTAGTTCTTCTTTATTGAGACATTAATTTTTTCAAAAAAATTCAATCAAGAAAAATCTATTTGGATATTGTTCACCTCAAATTTAGAGCGATGCATTTGATTATTTGGTTTACATCAAACTTTGGGAACAACAATCATGTACTCTATATTTTTTTTATTTTTTTCAAATGTGAGTAATATCTTGTGTTGTAGACTTTGACGTTATGGTAGATGTACTCTCTATCATTTACTTCCTTTGTTTTTTATAATTTTTTTATTTATTTCAAAACTTAACATTTTAATTAAAACCTAGGGTTGTAGACATAATTGAATGCTTGAATAGAAAAGGAGTAATTTCAATGATGGGAACATCTCTAATTATCTAAGACCAAAGTTGAGGATTATTCATTGTTGTTGAAGTCATACTAACAATTGTAGGGGCGCCTTTTGAAATTGGAAATAACTCCTTTCGAGTAGAAATTAAGGTACTGGTAGTTGGACTTGGACCTAGCATAATCCTTGTTGGGAAAATATGTCTCAACCTTGAAATTACATAAGGTATTGTTGATACATCAGGGATGGGGGGTATCCCCCCTCCCCCCCACCCTTGCGAGGGGTCTAGGGGGATGATCCCCCTGACAGTGGGTCTAGGGTCCACGCGCCCTAGCAAGGGGTCGGGGGCAATGCCCCCAAAAGGAATTTTTTTTTATATTTTATTATTATAAATATGGATTGTTCATCATTAGGTCTTAGATTTAATGACCAATATTTTATTAGCTTGACTTTCCCTACAAGGCAACCCTATTTAATGAGGGCATTATATTACGACTAAGTATTTTTGATGTATTATGAGAATCTAATTGTAGTCATGTTGCCCCTAGATCTTTGGTTGGTGATACTCTTGTAAGAAGCTTGCTCTACAAGTACATTGTAATCTTCATAATTTTTGAATAATGTATTGGGTGGCTTTTGGAGTGTGGGGTTTTTCTCCCGAAAGTCTTTTCCCCACATAAATCATTGTGTTTTGGTATGCATGATATTTATGTTTATTTTGTTTAAGTTTTTGTAACTATTAAAGATTTGAATTGTTCCACTACCTTAGCTTCCTTACAATCCTTTTCTTCTTCAGAATGCCTTGATCATTGGGTGTCTATGTAATATCTTCTATTGTTCATCTCTTGTGTGCAATTTTGTATTGTAGTACATGTTGACCACTAAGTTAGTACTACTACCCATACCATCACTGCTAGTGGTAGTCCTAATAACACTATATTTTTCACCATGTCTTGATTGTGATTACATCTGGCTGTGAAGATTTTAAGTTATAACAAAATGAATCATTTTCACTTTTCCTTGTATGCCCTTAGTATTTTTTATCAACTACAACGCTTATCAAATCACTAGGTTTTCTAGGGCCTACCTCTGTTGTTACCCAAATTCCTTGTCTTTTAGACCCCAAACCACCACCTTCATAACCCAATTTTTTACTATTGTTTCTCTTAAAGTACATATTTTTTTTGGTTTCACTTAAATCATGTTTGACTTTTCTTACATATTGTATAGTTTGTTCTTCCCTATAGTCATCAATTTCTTGAACTTTAGAGGGATGATCTTCATTCCATAAATCACTAAACTCATCATCTTCTCGGATCTCTTAAACCCCTATAGTATTTTTAGGTTCACCTAAATCCTTCCTCATAGACTAAAAGGTAGCAATTTTTTGGTGTCCAATTTTCATCTATACAAGATCTTCTTAGATAATCTAGTCTTTTTATTCAAGTAGATGACTGACCACCTTTTTTATAAACATTATCGTATCTTCCGATTGGATTCTCTCTACTAGTATAATTCCACTATTTTTGCTAACAATTATTCAAAATAAATACCTTTCTCAACAATAGTTTCCTCCATTACTTTTTTCACCTCATCCCAAGAATTCTTGATTTTTAGTATTTCTAGAAAGGGTTTACTTTGATGTTGAATTCTGATTTCAATATTCTTATTGGCCACAAAACTTGATTTAATGATGTCACATGGGTCATACTGCCAATGAAAGTCACCATCAAATTAAAAAATTCAAGTACCACAGTGAATGCTTTTCCCTCGAATGTGAACCTTCCACATGAAAAAGGTAAAGGATATATGTTCTTCTTTTGTTGACTAACAAAGTATAGTTGATTTTTACTCTCCATCTATCATACATATTCCAATACAAAAACCCTCTCTATCACATGTATTGGAATTTTGTAGGGCTCTACTCCAGATCTATAAAATCTTAGCACATTATATTCTTTCATGAAGTATTAGTCATCCAATTGTATTTATGATTCTAGTTGAATACCTTCAATTGTATTTATAATCTCAAAATCTTAGTATGTCACTAACAAGACCTTTTAATACTCCTATCTAGACTAGACCAGACTTTTCAAAAGAACAATTCACAATAGGGATGTCTAATTCTCTAAATTCTCCTTATTACATAATAGCTAATCTTGTTTCGTAAACTGCATCATCTCCCTCTTCAAGATGTGGGATTGATCATGACACTGTTCCTAGGGTTTATTTTGAATAAATTCAATATTTGGAAGATAATTTACACAAATTTAAAAATTATTTATCTAATGATACTTTCACACAAGGTGTACCTATTGTGGATACTATCTACAATATGCTCATTTTTATAATAAAATACTTGCATTTCTTCAAAGTTTGGCACACATTGTCCATAACAATGTTCCCTCCTATACTTCAATGTTGGGAAACCCATAAGATTCACATTTTAACATTACTGGGACACAATTATCTATGTCAATGTTAGTGCATATTATACATATGTTGACAACATCACCTATGGCCACAATAGTTGTGTTTTCTTCAGGTTTCGTTGTGGGTTGTTCCTCTAGTTTTTCTTCTAGATTTCTCAAGTTAGATATTGGTTATTATTAGCCTTTTAACTCTATGACCACCATATATATAGCCACACATACTTATATAATCCTAACTTGCACTACTTTACCCATAAAGTAGATCTTATGTTAAACCAACTTTTGCAAAATATTGGTCAATTACAAACTCAATTTTTTGATCTATCAAACACTTCTTCACAACCATTAATTCAACTATATTACAAACATAGCCCATTATCATTGTATGTATTTAACACAATCCTTCCCCAAGGATTTGAAGCACCTTGATTCAACAAATATAGTGGAAAAGGGGACCCTTAGAGTCATCTTTTTGCATTCATTGTGTTATACACCAATCTTATTTTTCAAGATGTGTTGTTACTAAACTATTCCTACAATCTTTGAAAGATACCACATTAGATTAGTTTTCCTCTCTCCATGATAATTCAATTTACACCTTTGAATATTTTATCAATTAGTTTATCCAACATTTCCAGGTGAATATTGGATTGTAGATCACATTCATTGATCTCGTTAATTTTAAGCAGGGACCTATTGAGAAGGTAATTGATTTTATTTTCAAATATCAATTATTATTTTCATAAATCCCCTGTATGCTCCCGAATTTTGATGTACAATGTGTATTCATTATAAACTTGCAGCTAGCACTTAGGGATAAAATCTTAATAAAATACAATTCTCTTGCTCATCTTTTTACTGCCTTACAAGATTATCAATAGATTATTAGTCAATATGGGGGATCAACCTCATCAAATCACTTTGATAACCAAGGTGGTGTATCTTCTTGTGGAAACTAGATAAAATAAATAAACCTTTTAATCAATAGATAAGTGTAATTATTGTATCAAAAAAATTAAGGTCTCAATTGTTGTACCTCAGAAGTGTAGACCATTTACAAAATTATCTAATTATTTATACAATATTATACAAAATATATTAAACATAAACTAATTACACTTCCTAAAATAAAACCACTTCCAACATATCAACCTTATCTAGCTTGAAATGATTCAAAAACCTTCTTCTAGTTTCATCATGTTCTTGGGCATGATATTGAGTGGTGTGTTGAGATGATGGATTGCACAGCCCCTGAAGCTTTGGAATCTTCAATGCAGGACTTTAGCCATGAAAGATAATCAACCACAAAGAGAAGTGTTGCAACAATGGAATTTTGATTAAAGATTCTATTGATAATATGATTGATATGATATTGATATGATATCTGATTGATATGTTACAAATGAACAAGATGCCTGATTAAATAGGCAATAGGTAAACCCTAATATGCATGAGATGTTGCCAAGTGTTATAATCTAACAACATGTGACATGTGAACCCTATCTAGATGATCATTAAATGATGAGATAAGTTCTAGAAGGAATCTTATCCCACAAACTAGGAAAGGGAATATTATCCCATTTATTAAATGATTGCAACCTAGGACTAAATGATTAAATGCAAGACCTAAGTTAACTTATGCTAGTGTAATAATTAATTAATTAATTACACCAACCCCCCATAAGTACAACTTAGGGAGGAAAATGCAATGATTATGCAAGATGATGATGGGTCCTAGCTACGAGGCCATGTTAGGTACCCATGTACATGAAGATGCATAAAATCACCCACAAATGGAGAAAAGGGGAAAACCCAATGGGAACAAAACCCCTCTCCAAAAAAGGAGATGAAAAAGAAAAAATGTGAGAATGGGAAGGATGGACGACTCCCAAATACCCCCCAAGTACACCATCCATCACATGGATACAATAGAGAGACTATATAGCCCCCCCAGAAGATGAGATCACCTACAAGAAAGGTAAGTGTCTGAAGACAAAACAAGATCCAATGCTGACAAACAACTTGTCTCCCTTTCGGAAGAAACAAAACCAAATGCAAGTCCAGAGATGCTTCCCATTCCAGATAGGAATTAAAGGAAGGAAGGATGTATGTTGATGGTGTCTCTGAACTCTACTCAAATGTCTCCTTTCCTGAAGATGAAGATGCCATAGTCCCAAACAATGAAGAGGGTGACAAACTAGGATGATGCAGAAACTGATGTTGAACAATATCCAAAGACAAAGATAGAATGGATATGATGAATGTGATGGAAACTTGATAGCCCCCCCTAAATGAAGTGTCCTCAGAACTACTAAAGGAAGTCTGAAGCAAATCCAATGGCGGATGCTAAAGAAATCTCCAGTCCTAAATGGAATGATAGGGAAGAAGTCTCGGATATGAAATCTCTAAAGAGAAGCCAAGCGCCTCCAAGATGGTCTCTGAATTCCCAATCAAGGTTGAGACAAAGGAATGTGGATACTCAAGAAAACTCTCCAAGGACAAATCTGAATAGAGGAGTGATATCCCCTCAAGAATGTCCTCCAAACCTATAGAAGTAGCCAAGTCAGTGATACCTGAAATGAAGCCATCATGTGATGTCAAGTCTAAAAAACTGAATGTGTCCTGATCAATGATGATAGTGGAAGCCTCAATCAATGATTCTGGACAAGGAATCACAAAATGTGAAGGGATACCAACTGTCTCTGATGAAGAAGAAGCACCGAAAGGAACCTTGTCAACCTCTTTGAAAAGATCAAGGTAATCAACTTCCTGCATAATAGCATCATGGGGTACATGATCTAAAGAATGACATTTTGAAGCATGATCATTAGGGAATGGTGGAGTGTCTGAATCTCCATAGATCTCCCAAAGCTTAATCCAAAGGATGTGAGGACAATCACAATGATCAATATCATTCAAAACATCAGAATCAACTTGCATCTCAAGAATCTCCAAAACAGTGTACCTGCTGCAACTCCAAGCAAGTTCATGAATACCTTCACTTGGATGAGGAACTATACCAAATAGATGTGGCAACAAATCAATTGAAGCTCTAGAATCTTCAATGCGGGACTTTAGCCATGAAAGATAATCAACCACAAAGAGAAGTGTTGCAACAATGGAATGTTGATTAAAGATTCTATTGATAATATGATTGATATGATATTGATATGATATCTGATTGATATGTTACAAATGAACAAGATGCCCGATTAAATAGGCAAGAGGTAAACCCTAATATGCATGAGATGTTTCCAAGTGTTATAATCTAACAACATGTGACAACATGTGAACCCTATCTAGATGATCATTAAATGATGAGATAAGTTCTAGAAGGAATCTTATCCCACAAACTAGGAAAGGGAATATTATCCCATTTATTAAATGATTGCAACCTAGGACTAAATGATTAAATGCAAGACCTAAGTTAACTTATGCTAGTGTAATAATTAATTAATTAATTACACCAATAGTGGTGTATGTGTCGTCGCCATTTGGTGAAAGACCACATTGATGTAGGTAACATACAAATCTATGATAAGAAGGAAATCACTAAAAAATCAATTTCCACACTGAAAAACAACTTCAAATCTATATAGATCCATTCCCATCACATTCAACCAACTTTATATAATAATTGATAATTCACCTTCTACTTCTCCTAAAGAGAACTCAAGAACATTCATAAACATGATTGATGTCAATATCCCATCAATTTGGGCATGTGACATCAATATGTTTGATATATATTTCTCTTCTAATGATCTATCCTATGATACATAGAATGGACATCTTTATATACTTACTTATTTTAACAAGAAAACCATTAATGGTGTTCTTGTTGATCCTACCAAAAGGGTCAATGTTATAAAAGAAGAAATTATCTTTATTAATGGATAGAATAAAGACACATATGATAATACTCCCATGACCATTCATACACATAATGGTCCTTTTCCTACAATGGGTTCCATTATTTTTTCAATCTAGGTGGGACCCAAGTCAATAGAAACCATGTTTGTTGTTATCCCTGGATCTAACTTATTTAGAGTGAAGTTAGGCATTCCATGGCTAAATTCCACGAATGCAATTTCTTCAATGGTTCACAAATTTGTAAAATTTCCTCACAATGGTGCAATGTATACTATCTAGCATATTGGATACAAGCCACTTGTATCTCATGGTGGATTTTCTCTTGATTATTTTTGGCCCACTCCTCTAAGACCTCTACAACCTCATGGAGAGTTATTATTTAAAACATATTCAAAATTCAAAGTAGGTTGTTTAGCATCCTCTTCTTTCACATTTCCTTCTTATTCTTAAGTGGTTGCTTCCCCTTTAATTTCCCAACTGTAATAGCACTTATATATCCTAATACCTACCTGAGTGGTGGCTAAGTATAAACTAAGGTTTCACAACCTTTGATGGTATCTCTTGTTCCCCCAAATGTTAGTTTTGGAAACCAAGGAAAGACACCTATGTTGGGTAAATCTTCCCCTTATATATTATATCCTCTTATGACTTCTACTCTCCTTTACATACCCCTCCAATAGAAAACTATAGTAACCTAGTGGATATAAATCTTCTCGTGCACCACCCATTCCTCATCCTCTAATGGTTCTTTTTGTTCCTACGACCAACCCCATAAAAAAATAAAAACAGAACCAATGACATAGGATATGTAGTATTCCCCCAAGATCTCTCAACCTTTACCTATCAAGACTATTCTTCCTCCTATTTCAAAAGTGAATATATCCCTATAATTAGAGTAGAGTGACCCCCTTTGGAATTTGTGCATGGACCCTATCATTGAAGTAATCAATTTATGTGTGAACATAAGCTTCATCAATGTGTGTTGACTCATGAACAAGCTACTATGGTAATCCCTAATTCTGATCACCCTCCTCTAATGTGACCACCTCAAAAAAAAATGTGCCTTTTTCTCCTCCATCTCCACTGCTAGTGGTTGTTTCTTCTGCACCACCTCTTATTCCTTCTCAAGATCTTGATGAACCTCACTTGAAGAGGGTGCAAGTGTTCTTGGATCCTTCGATAAAACCACCTCTAATATCAAATATCCCTAACATTTCACCATTTTTTGAGCCAATAGGCATGTTGAACATATTTGCAATATCTAATGCCACTCTCTAACTCGGTATCATTCCAAAATACTCGACATGAAGTTTTTCTAGATGCTCTCTTTGCTGCCAACATTGACATTAATATCCCTCGCCTACCTCCCAAAAGAAAATAAAGCACTATCCAGCTCCACCCCATCAAAAATAAAATCCAAATCCACCTTCTCCATCATGTGTAGATCTCTCTTCAGCAGTTTTCTTCATGAATGGAGTGCAAAATTCTTGTGTTTGTTACTACTCCTATTTATGAGATTAGTCACGACAATCATCTTGTCAGATATTCTAATAGTGAATCCCTAGTTTCTCCTTAGTGGGAGAATCTATTTGAGTCCATTGAGGACATCTCAACATTATTTATGATTTTCACAAAATCAATGACACTCACTGCATATGATATTTCAGGATGATGTTATGCATGTAGCTAGTTCTTTAGCTATTGTTGTGAATGAGACACCCAATGCTACTTTAACAATACTTCCTTTATAGGCTCAACCTATCTACCCTTATGATCAATATTGGAAAACTGATGATATGTTCAAGGAAGGACTTTAAAGTTGCACTCCTCTTATCTTTAGATTTTAATTATTTTATATGTATTTTTTTTGTGCTTTCTCTTGTGCTTGTTTGTATATCTTTTTTAATCTTGCATTGAGGACCACGATACAATTGTAGGTACTTGGATATAGGGGAGATGAAGCATTATCAATTATTCTATTTGTCTCATCATTCTATTGTATGTTGTACATTTATCTTTTCATTTTTTGAGACTATACAAGGCATTGAGACATTAAGTTCTCTTCCATGTTGACCCAATTTTTTAATTTGATTTCAAGTTTAACATTCTTCTTTTTTTCTTGTAGTTCCACTATGCTTGGGGAATGAAAACTATAGAAAAAATTAATTCAAATGACATACACAATTATCAAATGTTCATATTAACCCCAATTCTATGGATCCCTTATTGTTTTTAGCACAAGTGTTGTTGTGGATTTCATGTATCATCCCTACATTGTGTCATGACATTCTAGGAGCATAATTTTTATGTTTCATGAAATAACATCTTTTTTTATGTTGCTGTTGTAAGCATATTATTCTTTCTCTTTCATCTCTCTCCTTAAAATATTTGTACTCCCTAAGTCATGCAATTATTTTAAGGGGGACTATCACAATGCACAATCACATTTCTTTCTATCTTAATTCAAAAATATTTATAGTAGCTTGATAGTGTATGAACCATCTAACATAGTGTAGCTTGCTAATCTATCAATATTTATGTCTGATTGGCTCACCTTCATGGTTGAAATTCATTCTAATCATCATGTTGATCTACATCTTAATATAACTTAGAAAAAGGTGACTTGCATCCTAGGTTCTTTGCATTTAGGACCTATAATCACCTTTTTAATGTTTCACTGGATAACATAAATAAGGTTTGTGAATCTTCAATATTGATTGTACATCTTACACTCGATCTAGTCTTCCTTCAAACACTCTCACAAACTTATGATCTAATGATGGCACACAAAGATTGAGATGCAACTTTCATTGAATTACACTTGCTCTCACAATTTCTCTTTCACACACAA
Organism: Sequoia sempervirens; assembly: GCA_007258455.2. Lineage (NCBI taxonomy): Eukaryota > Viridiplantae > Streptophyta > Pinopsida > Cupressales > Cupressaceae > Sequoia > Sequoia sempervirens. Next base: position 597,828,314 of record VDFB02270651.1, on the reverse strand, counting down.
ATATCTATCACTAATCTAAAGTATGATGATTAGTCATCATATATACCATTACATTAACATCATTTCATCTTTTCTAGGAATCCCTTAACAGCATCCACAATTAGCCAAGTCGGCTAAGATGGACCAAAATTCAAATTTACATGAAACATGTAGCGGGTCAGTCCTAAAACAAATTTGTTTTCGCCAAAAGAACATGATGGCATGCACTTCCTTCAAAAACCTTACCCTGGACCTATTTCACCATCCCATGCTACCTTTGGAGGTCACACACTACAAGACATTGTCCCACAATTTCGAAACAACCTAGTTGATTAACCAACACAGTGACCCTTCTACCACTCCAAAAATTTTGCCTACTAAACATAAATTTTGGAAACTCTAGAATAAGATAGAATATGTATAGACATACTCTCCATTCAAACTATAGACCACAAATCGCATCTAGGAAGAAATGCAAATCATGAACATGTTGCCAAAAAAATATCTTTTCCTAGGTAATTGACCTCAAACATTTTGGATCAAAATTTTAGATTACCTCTATCAGCATGAATAGATATAAGCATGATATTGCAACATACTACAATAATAATTCTTCATTGCTCAAAAAATGTTCTGATATAATACAATTACATTTAATTCTTACTAATTTTTTGACATTACTCCTTTAACATCAATGAGAACATTTGACATCAATGAAAATATGTTCAACAATCTCCCCCTTTGTCATTGATGGAAAACAACAAAATGTTGCATGCACAAGAAGAAAAATCTAATGTGTCAGGGTCATGAAGCCACAACATTTTATTTTTTTCTCCTATTAGATGATTTAGCATTTTGAGTTCCATTTCTCACCCTTTGACATCAATGGAAAAGGTCAACTACTTTTTACACAATCTAGAAACCTATTTCCCACATGAATCCCCTTGAGTTCATACTTCCACACTACTTTTGAAACACTCTACAAGACCACCAAGCCTTCTTACAGTGAGGATTCAACACTCCCCCTCAACCCGTGCTTCCTCTTGATTCAAGAGGAGGGAGCAACAACTCCCAACTTCTTTTGGAGAAACTCAAAGGTTTCCTTAAGAAGAGGTTTTGTGAAAATGTCTACTCTTTTCTCCTTGGTTTCAACACACTCCAACTTCACCTCTTTATCTGTGACCTTCTCTCACAGAAAATGATACTTGATTACAATATGCTTTGTCCTTGAGTGCATTACTGGATTCTTATAAATGTTTATAGCACTAGTATTTTCACAAAGAATGGGAATGGGTTCCTCAAATTCTATCTTCATCTCCCTCAATTTTTGCTTCATCAATAATACCTGAGTGCAACAAGAAGTTGTTGCAATGTACTATCACCAAAAAATAAAACTCCACCATTTGTACTCTTTTGATCATCTATGCTTCATGCCCAATCTGCATCTCTTTATATAGTTAGTGTGAAGTTTTCACTTTTAAGATACCACAAACAAAATTCTATTGTAGCCTTCAGATATTTGAATATCCTCTTTACTTCCTTGACATTAGTTTCCTTAGGTGAACTTCCTGAAATCTAGCTACCATCCCAACAACTTGCATTATATTTGGTCTAGATGTAGTCACTTACAACAAGATACCAATCATTGACCTATACAAAGTCTATTTTACTAGAGAAAATTCATCATCTTTGCTCAATTTACACCTAATAAGCATAGATGTACTCATTGGTTTGCATTATTCCATCTTAAACTTGCTTAACATTTATTTTATGTACTTGATATGAGAAATTAATATTCCTTTTTCTGATTGAGAAATTTGTAGACCAAGAATGAAAGACAATTCACCAAGCATTGACATTTGAAACTCACTTTGCATTGAATCCTAGAATTATTTGCGCATAGCATCACTGTTGTCACCAAAGAAAATATCATCAACATAAACAACAAAAATAAACAATTGATCACCCTTTATTTTTATGTAAAAATTATTATTTGCACTACCTCTCCTAAAACTTTGTTGTTGCAAATATTTGTCCAATCTGGAGTACCATGCTCTAGGATCCTATTTGAGTCCATAAAGTGCTTTCTTCAGCCTACACACAAAATTTGGATTATCTTGTTGGACACTAGGAACACTGAGAGGGGGGGTGAATTAGTGTTCCACAATGTTTGAATTTTAAATCAGATCTTAAACTATCAACAGCAATATTTAACCTTTAATAGCATTCATAGCATATAAACAGAAGGAAACATGCAAACTCATTAAAGAGACAATGTGAACACCATAACACCAGAATTTTTTACGTGGAAACCCTGATAAGGGAAAAACCATGGTGGAGATTAATCCACAAAGTATACTCTGTTAAAATTATGATCAAAATGGAATGCACTTGCATTCAGGCACACTTCCTAGAGCTCACTGCTCAAAATAGGGAAGGCTTACTTACAAAATATTTTAGATTACAAAAAAATGTTGAATTGAGAATATAGCATCTACAAATGCCTAGATTTAGTTACAATGAGGCACATAAAATAGATTTTGGACCTTTTTTCCAATTCACACTTCTACTCTGCTCTACTTTGCTTTCTTACATGAAAATCCTTCTGCTACACAAACAAAATTCACTTCAGCAGATCTTCTGATATTAGCTCATACTGTTGCTCTGCACTTTTTCACTTACACGCCTTCTCACTTCTTGATCCACATACCACACACACACAAAAATTATTTTTCGATCCCACATATATATCCGCTAACAAGATTTTATTGCTATATGTCAACTTTGAACAAAATATAATATTCTTCCACATGTCGGCTCAAATCATCAATTAGAATTAATGCGTACCCACACAAGTCCACTAGACTATAGTAGGGACCCAACTCAAAATTCCCAACATAATAAATAGTTAAACAAATATTCCTTATACATCTGGAACACGCCATACACAACAGTTTGGCCATAATGAGAAAATAAACAATAAATCATTCTACCGAATCTCTTAACTCGTACACTGATTTCTACAACACCAAAAAACTTACCAATAAGCTACATACATGCTTGAAAAGCTTCCCTAGGTATCCACACAACAAAATAATGATCAGGTGAAGTATTCAGACCAACTTATCAACCAGATACTTTGTTCTTCAAGCTTTCTACCAGTAGTTTACAATCTTCTACTTTTCTTGCTAGTAGGAACTACTTCTAAACTATGGACCATACTACTAACCCCAATTGCCATCAATGACAACACTAGCAACCAAAAACAATCTCCAAAAGCCATATGCCAACAATCTCCCCCTTTGGCATTGATGGCAACACTTGGTGAAAATTGACTAAGTGTTAAAACTCAAAAACATTCCTCCCCCTTTGGATGTCAAGGCATTTTTCATTGCATTCTCTCCCCCTTTGACATCAATGACAAAAACTTCCACTACTTTCTCTTCCCCTTTAATATTTTTACTATACTCTCTCTTACTGCATTCTCTCCTCCAATTTATCAAAAAAATGTTGCAACTGCTGCTAAATTTAGAAAATTATTTTATACTTATCTTTCATTTATGGGAGAAATTTCTTCCAAGAGTCCACTGCAATCCCAGTAGCAATTATCAGACTATTATTTTTTGATGTTTTGTTGATGACCTAGAAAAGGGATTTAGGAACGGTAATGGCTCCTTCCATCTTTTCTCCTTTCTTCAAAACTTCAATCATTTTCTCTAATCTACATTCAGTCTGATCCTTCACTTTCTAGAAGGTGTCCATAAGAGTGTTTCTAGCAAAGTGAACCTTTGCATGCTCAATCTTTAGCTCATAAATCTTCTTCTTAACTGCTTCATCCTTGTCCTAAACCATATTGTATTCATGTTTGATTCTGACAAGCTCATTCTCAATTTGTTCCAACTTGTCCTTGTATTTTCCAACCACATGAGGCCACCTAAGATAGTAATTGTAGATATTTTTTGCTAAGTCAATGCATTGTCTTCACACATTCATTTTCTTTTTCAGTTTGGCAAGAGATAGACTAAACTACATCTTCAGATGTGAGATTATTTTATCCTCTTTCATGTCCAAAGGCATAGAGTCCATAGCCTCCCTGATAAATTCAATCAATTCTTCTGGGAGTACATTCTGCAGACTCTCTAATTCAATGTTGTTATCAATAAAGTATCTTCCTAGAATGTCCTAAATGAGGTCCTATTCATATGATGGCCCATTTATCCATATGTCAATTATCTTTTACATTCCATCTTCTTCATGAACAATCTACAATATCTTTGCTTTAAGTAAAACACCTTCTTCATCACTTTCTTTTGCTATTGTCACATCTAGTTCACCTAGTTTTGGTTCATCTCTTGGTGTATATTCCTCAGAGTCTTCATCCACTATATCCACAACCATCTGATCTTTACCTTTTCCCTCAACTTTTGTTGACTTAGGTGTCGAAAGAGTGTCACCAACCAACTCTCTTCCTCTCTTCTAATTTTTCTCTACCTTACCGGAGGATGATCCAACTTCAACTACTTTTAACAGGAAAGGAATATCACTTACACCAAAATTTCCTAACAAGTTCCTAAAGAAGCTTTCATAAGCTTGTTCACCATTTTCAAAAGAGTTGAAATGCTCAAAAAATTTCTTGCAAACTAACATATTTTCCTTCCTTACCACATTGTCATTCTGAGGAAAGAAATTTAAGAAATACATCATAATGCATATAGCCAAGGTACCAAACCTAAAAGATTAATCTATATCCTTCATCATTTGCACATTCTCCATCAGTTGATCCTTTAGCAATCCACATAGATCAAAGTCTTCATTTTCTATTATCATCTTGTGAGCGATATATACTACACCTACTGAGGTTGATCCTTCTCTATTTTTGAAGAAAATTTTATAATAAATTCCATGTGCAATATACCTTGTTAATGGATCTTTGATTGTTGAGATTAACAAAGCCCTCTGATCTCTTGTTACCTAGGTTAGGGCTTTCAAAGCAACACCGACATTGCACAATCTTGTTAGATTTCTGATTGCATCCTTAGAAATTTGATAGGGTTTATCCAGAGTAAGGATATCACCATCCAATCTATTCAGGATAAACTAATCTACCTCCATGTTGACGAAATGAGGAAATTCATTCCAAATGTCCAAGTTCTTATGTTTCGCTCCTCCAAGCTTCTTCAATTCAATGGCATGCAACAAATTTCTTTCATCCCTAATTTTTCAACTACTATATTCATCCAGAGTTTCTATTCCTTTGATTTGCTTCATTTTTCATACCGAACAAGGTTCTACTAATCACGGAATAAGTATGAAATTGATAATCAACAGAAATACCTAGAGAATTTGCCACTAAATTGACTTTCGCTCCTTCAAAATTTTGTTGAAAAGGTTCTCCAACTATTCTTCTTTAGCGCACAGTGACAAATGAGGGTTCCAAATGCCCTTTTATAACTTTTCACTCCTAACTTCCTTGTCACATTAAATGCTTTGCCCTAGAATTTTTGGTTACTCTGTTTTCAAATAGCAAGAGAAAAATCCATTTGTGGACCTTCAAGAAGTGATCACCAATACATTTGAGGATGAATAACACACCAACTAACAACTTCCTACAATCCCATACCAACTACACACAACAAGGAAAAATATTTTCATAAAGACTCCCCCTAAGCCAATGGCCTAGAATCAATTGTTGAATGATTTACCAAAGGGAGCTTCTAGTATAGTCTTATTACCTTCATCAGATCCACTCTTCTTTACCCACGTTTTCTTCATCTGATCTCTTATCTCTTCCATAGATGCTTTTCATTTTTTCTTATCACCTTTCTATGAATTTCTGTCTTGATGAACATGACCTCTCTTATCCATGTTTAAGTTCCTATGGAATCTTGCAATGTGACCAAATTTGTTACAATTGTAGCATATCAGATTCTTCTGTCTATACCATCCATTCCATTGATTTCCTCTTGATCTGCATTGATTAGCAGCATGTCCAAATCTTCCATAGGAGTAGCATTTAATGATCCTTATACTGATAGACATACTTCTGCATTCTGATGACTTATGACCAAACTTCTTACATTTAAAATACTGACCAGAAAATGATGGAGTACCAGATTTTATCTTACTTCTACATTGAGAAGCCATATGTCCAAATTTATTACAAAAAAAGTAATATCCATTAAATTTCTAAGCATTGGGTTGTCTTACCAGATATCTTCTGCCTTTGCTCTTCTTTTTAGGGTCCTTTTGTTCAGATCCAGAGCTCTCACCCTTTACATAGTTGAGACCTTGCTTATCATTTGCATCCTTTTGACCTTTAGTTATCTCATCAAGCCTAGCAGAACTGATCCTAAACTTCTCCTTAAACTCATTTGCAATAGCAAGCTCAGATTTGAGAATAACTACCTGTCTCTCAAGCTTTTGTTCATTGTTTATGGATTTTTTTAGTTCAATATCTAGTTGAATGAATCCACTATTAATTTTGTTGCATTCTTCATATTTTTCTTTCAAGGACTGGGCCAACTTCTCCTCATTCTTCTTTCCTTCTTCAATATCTTTAGTTAGCTTCATCGCCACAAATTCTATTTCAAGCTTTAGGGCAACATTGTCCTTAGCAAGCTTTTCACACTCTTATGTTATTTCTTTTAGGGTTTGATTTAGATGAACATCTTTCAAACCTTTGCTTTCTTTTTTCTTCAACTGACCACATAGTTCTTTCCTCTTTTCCCTTGACTCATTTATTTTATCCTTCAGTGATTGAATAAATTTTTTGGCAGCCACAAGATTTTCTTTTAGTTCCATGACCTCTTCTTTAGACTAATCAAGATCATCAAGTGCCACCATAAGTTGTTGTTGAAGACCACTTACATCCATTGTAATCCAAGATCCACCTCAAGCTATTAAACTCGGAAGAGGAACAAGCTTTGATACCAATTGTTGGACACTAGGAACACTGAGAGGGGGGTGAATCAGTGTTCCACAATGTTTGAATTTCAAATCAAATCTTAAACTATCAACAGCAATATTTAACCTTTAATAACATTCACAACATATAAATAGAAGGAAACATGTAAACTCATTAAAGAGACAATATGAACACCATAACACCAAAAATTTTACGTGGAAACCCTGTTAGGGGAAAAACCACAGTGGAGATTAATCCACAAAGTATACTCTATTAAAAGTATGATCAAAAGGGAATGCACTTGCATTCAGGCACATTGCTTAGAGCTCACTACTCAAAATAGGGAAGGCTCACTGCCTTAAAAAATATTTGAGATTACAACAAAATGTTGAACTGAGAATATAGCATCTACAAATGCCTGGATTCAGTTCCAATGAGGCACATAAAATAGATTTTGGACCTCTTCTCCAATTCACACTTATGCTCTGCTCTGCTTTTCTTTCTTACATGAAAACCCTTCTATTGCACAAATAGAATTCACTTCAATAGATCTTCTGATATTAGCTCATACTACTACTCTAAACTTTTACGCTTACACACCTTCTCACTTCTTGATCCACATACCACACACACACCAAAATTTATTTTTTGATCTCACATATATATCTGCTAACAAGATTTTATTGCTATATGTCGGCTTCGAACAAAATATAATATTCTTCCACATGTCGGCTCAAATCATCAATTAGAATTAATGTGTACTCACACAAGTCGGCTAGACTGTAGTAGGGACCCAAATCAAAATTCCAAACATAAGAAATAGTTAAACAAATATTCCTCATACATCTAGAACACACCATACACAATAGGTCAGCTATAATGAGAAAATAAACAATAAATCCTTTTATTGAATCTCTTAACTCGTACACCAATTTCTACAACACCACAAAGCTTACCAATAAGGTAGCATACATGCTTTCCAAGCTTCCCCGGAGATCCACACAAAAAAAAATGATACGGTGAAGTATTCAGACCAACTTATCAACCGAATACTCTGTTCTTCATGCTTTCTGCCGGTAGATTACAATCTTCTACTTTTATTGTCAGTAGGAACTACTTCTAAACTATGGACCATACTACTGACCCCAATTTCCATCAATGACAACAAAAGCAACCAAAAACAATCTCCCAAAGCCATATTCCAACATATCTAAACATTGGAATCCTTCCAATTTTTCAATGTATACTTCTTCTAATTACCCATTCATAAATGTGGACTTCACAGCCATTTGATATACCTTGAAATTTTTGAATGTTGATAAGTCCAAAAACATTTTTATTGCTTCCAACCTTTCTACTAGAGAAAATGTCTATTTGAAATCAATTCCTCCATCTTGAGAATATCCCTTAGATACAAGTGTGGCCTTGTTCTAGATTACTTTTCCATCTTCATTCAACTTGTTTCTAAAGACCCATTTGGTACTAATAACATTTTTGTCTTCAAGTCTCAAAACTAGTTCCCAAGCTTCACTTTTCTTAATCTGAGTCAAGTCTTCCTCCATAGCATCTAACCAACCTTTCTCTTTGCTTTCCTCCACATAGGAACTTGGATCATTTTTTTATAATAATGTAAAGTGTGTTGGATGTTGTGGTTATGTTGTTGATATGTGGTTGTCATTCATGTCAACACTATTAGCATTTGATGTATTAAAGGTTGTATATGTCGAGGATATTGAGAAAATTGTAAAAGAGAGTATTGTAGGTTCCCAGTGGAATTGTGAAGGTCATGAAGGTCATGAAGGTGTCATGTTCTATACGTTGAAGATCAATTATTGTGGACTAAAGGGTTTATTATTGAGTATATCTAGTCCATCCTCTGGAAGTTTCAGAGGTTCACGTGAAGATTTCTTCAAATTATGAAGATTTGTTTTCTGATAGTGTTTTTGTGGTCTTTTTCAGTGTTCTTGATTAAAGTTGGTATAATTATGGTAATTCTAGTTTTTGCGAATGTTTCTCTGTTATTTCTTGGTGTTCTTGGATGTTTCTAGATCATGCTCTATCTTTGTGGTAAATCCACATTGATCGATGTGCTCGTGGTTGAATATTTTTCTCTGTATGTTTGGTTTCTCATGTTCCTAGCCAACATGATGGGTGTAACGTGTGGTGGATCTCTCAGGTGAAATTAATTGAAGTATTTTTGTGTTAGAGTTGTTAATTTGGGTCTCCAATATGTTGTGGCTGACCTTGGTGGATTCACATTGAAAATTTATTTGTAAATTTGGGCCAACATTGAAAATATGTTTTGTATTTCTGGCTAACTAAGTTGATGTAATCTCATGTTGTGGATATATAAGATCAATTGTTTCATCAACGTAAAGAGTGCTCGATTTTTTCCCATGTGTGTACGTTTGAATATCATTAGATTACAGATCAAAGTGTGAAGAAGACTGAGTGAAGTGTGAAGAAGTTTGAGCAAAGAGTGAAGAAATCCTTTTTGTGCTTAACTAGAACTGTAATCAAGCTTGTGTAGAAGCTATTTTCTCAGTTCACAATTTGGATGGTTTTAATTCAAAATTTTCTTTAGACAATGAGTCCTCTTTTTTATTTGAGCAGTGAGCTCTAGGCAGTGTGCCTAAATGCATGTGCATTCCCATTATTTCTCATTATACTTTTAACAAGGTATAATATTGTGGACTAACCTCCACCTTGGTTTTTCCCCTAATAGGGTTTCCACGTAAAAAAAATTGGTGTTCTTCATGTTTCTAATGTGTTGAATGTTTATGGTTTATTTTTTATTCATCAAATTTGAAATTGAGTTAAACAAATTTTGAAAAGATTTAAGTATTTTGTGACAATTGATTCACCCCCCCTCTCATTTGTTTGTCCTTTTTTTGCCAACAATTGGTTTAGAGCAGGTTCCTCTGAAGAAGTTTAAAAGATTGAGGTGATATGAGATGGCATCATACAAGAAGGATAGCCCTAGATTTGATGTAACAAATTACTCATTGTGGAAAGCTCGAATGGAGTGTCATTTGAAGTGTACTGGTGAACCCTTCTGGAAAATTACAAAGAACATATGTGTTATTCCTCATAATGGTCCTTCCACTATTGATGAGATTAAAGAGGCTGAGAATAATGTCAAGGCTATGGAAACCTTGTTGAGTGCTTTAACAAATTTGGAAATGACAAATGTGTTAGGTATGAAGACAGCTCATGAGATGTGCATGAAGCTGGAAACTTTGTATGAAGGAGATGTACATGTGAAGATGGCTAAGCTACAGAGTTTGAAAGGAAAGTATGAAAATTTGAAGATGGGTGAAGATGAAAATATTTCTTCTTTTATGCAAAGATTAAATGAACTAGTGATGGGTATTAGATGTGTTGGTTGTATCCTAAATGAGGAAGAAATTGTGGCTAAAGTGCTCAGATCATTACCTCCCTCCTAAAAAGCAAAAGCTCATGATATTGAAGAAACTAGATCATTAACGAATATGACAAGGGACACATTGATTAGTAAACTTGTTGCCATTGAATTGAGTGAATTTGGTGATTCTATTCCTAAGACTGAAACTACATTCAAGGCTATTGTATCTAGAAGAAACAAGCAAAGATATGATCCAGGAGAGAGTTCTAGAAAGACATTCAAGTATGAGGAAGAAATGAAACAACTTGAAGATGAAGAAAGAGAGGTAGAAGAGTTGGAAGCATTGATAGTGAAGAAAGAAGGTAGAGGACAAGGTAAGTATAAAGGAAAGCTTCCTATCAAATGTTTTTCTTGCAGTAAAATAGGTCATTTTGCATCAAGGTGTCTTGAAAGAGTTCCTAGATCTAAGCCTTACAAATCTAGATTCCAAAAGAAATGTTATTTTTTTGAAGAAGGTGTGACTGATGATGAGTTTGATAAAGATAACAGAAATGGAGATGATTAGGTTTTCATTGCTATCAAGGAAAATAGTCTTGTGGCTACTGAATCTGCTGAAGTTGAGAAAGCTCTTGCAGCCTGAATTGAAGAAAAGTATGAGTGGGTCATTGACAGTAGATGCTCACATCATATGATTGGTGACAAAAGCAAATTTGTAAGTCTAGAGAAGTATGATAGTGGGGTTGTAATATTTGGAGATAACAATGCTTGTGTGGTTCGTGGAAGAGGATCTATTTGTCTTGGTGGTAAGCACAACACTGATGATGTTCTTTATATTGAAGTCTTGAAGCACAACTTGTTAAGTTTTGGATAAATTTTGGACAAAGGTTATGATCTTCAGTTCAAAGATGTAATATGCAAGATATATGGAAGCTCTAGAAATGTAATTGCTTCAGGTAAACAGACAAAAGGTAATTTTTTCACTTGAATGTTGCTAGTGAAAGTTTTTTAATTGCTCAAGTAGATGAAAGTTGTTTATGGCATAAAAGGTTGTGTCATGTGAATTTTGATAACATTGTCAAAATAAGTTCCACTCAAGCAGTAAGAGATCTACCTAAGCTAGTTAAGCATGCTAGCACAATTTGCAAAGAGTGTCAAATGGGAAAATAGACTAGAGTTTCTTTTTAGAGCAAACAGCATCATTCAAATGGATTACTAGAGTTGGTACATACTGATCTATGTGTTCCTTCCATATTCAAAAGTCTCCATGGTGAAAGGTACTTTATGTTGCTTATTGATGATTACTCTAGAATGATATGGGTTGCTTTCTTAAGAGAAAAATATGAAGCATTAGAAAAGTTCAAAAGCTTCAAAGCTATGGTAGAAAATGAGAAAGGTCTGAAAATCAAATGACTAAGGTCAGATAGAGGTGGTGAGTTCACCTCTAGAGAGTTTAATTCTTTCTGTGAAGAGCATGGAATTAGAAGATAGTTATCTGCTCCCCGAACCCCTCAAGAGAATGGTGTTTCTGAGAGAAAGAATAGAACAATTCTTGATGTTGCTAGAACAATGGTGATTGAAGGAAATGTGCCTCACATCTACTGGAGTGAAGCAGTAAGAATTTTTGTGTATACTTTGAACCGGGTAAATGTAAATGGTAATTCCGGTAAGAGTCCTTTTGAATTATGTTTTGTTTATAAGCCTATTGTTAAATATTTCAAGATATTTGGAAGAAAATGCTACATCAAGAGAGATGATGATATAGGCAAGTTTGATGCAAGAAGCAATGAAGGAATCTTTCTAGGTTACTCTATTAGAAGCAAGGCCTACCAGTGCTATAACAAGAGACTAAGGAAAATGGTTGAGAGTGCAAATTTCAGAGTTGATAAGGATTATGCTAAATCATCCAAATATTGTGGATATGATTCAGATGAAGACAATACAAACAAAGGGAAGAATGTTCAGACACAAAATCAACTTCAAATTGTGCCATATGTTCTGATAAGACAACTTCAATTTGTTTCGATAAATCAAGATAGTTAGGAAGCAAAGACAAGTGCAAGTGCAGAAGAAAGAACAGAAGAATTAGAAGTTCGAGAAAATCCTAAAACTTTGAGGTATGTAAAGCTAAATCATTTTGAAAATAAAATTATAGGAGATAAGAATAAAGGAGTGAAAACTAGAAGAAAGATTGCAGAAGAGTATTGCCTGATTTCCAAGATTGAACCTAAAGATGTCAAAGAAGCCTGCAGTGATGAACACTGGATGGAAGCTATGAAGGAAGAACTGATGCAGATTGAAAAGAATGATACATGGATACTAGTTCCCAGACCAAAAGATAAAAATGTAATTGGTACTAAATGGGTCTTTCAGAATAATCTAAATGAACAAGGTGAAGTGGTCTAGAATAAAGCAAGTCTGGTATGTAAAGGGTATTCACAAATGGAAGGTATTGATTTTGAAGAAACCTTTGCCCCTATTGCTTGAATTGAAGCTGAAAGGTTAATTCTTGCTTATGTTGTATACAAGAACTATAAAGTCTATCAAATGGACGTGAAGTCAACTTTTTTGAGTGGTGAGCTAGAAGAAGTATATATTGAACAACCTGATGGATTTCAACTAAATACTAAGGAAGACATGGTTTTCTGATTGAAGAAAGCTTTGTATGGACTCAAGCAATCCCCCAGAGCCCGGTATGCTAGATTAGACAAATACTTATTGAAGGTTAGATTCAATAAAGGTACTGCTGACAACAACTTATACTTCAAATTGGATCATGATAAAGAATTAATTATTGAAGTCTTTGTTGATGACATTATTTTTGGAGGAGATGATAATATATGTATGAGTTTTTCTGATGAAATGAAGAGTGAATTTGAGATGAGTATGATTAGAGAAATGAATTTCTTTATGGGATTGCTTACTCAGTTAGACAAGGGGATCTTCATATCTCAGTCCAAATATGTGAGAGAACTATTGAAGAAGTTTGGCATGGATGATTCAAACCCTATTGGTACTCCCATGGTAACCAAATGTAAGTTGACATAGAATGATGATTCTCCTAAAGAAAATCAAACAATATACAAATCCATGATTGGTGGATTGCTCTACTTAACCTAAACTAGACTAGACATTATGAATGTTGTATGTATGGTTGCTAGATTTCAGGATGATCCAAAAGAATCTCATGTGACTATTGTTAAGAGAATCTTTAGGTATCTGAAAGGAATAGTTGATTTTGGGCTTTGGTACCCTAAGGATGGTGATCTTAATTTAAATGCATATACTAATGTAGATTGGGCAGGAGATGTAGATGACAGAAAGAGTACTAGTGGTGGTGCTTTCTTCCTAGGGAAGAAGTTGGTGTCTTGGTTGAGAAAAAATCATAATTCCATTTCTCTATCTACTGTTGAGGCAGAGTATATTGCTGCTGCAAATAATTGTACTCAAGTGATGTGGATGAAATAGATGCTGAAAGATGTCAGAGTAGTATATGATGAACCTATTGCCATATACTATGATAACTCAAGTGCAATTAACATATCAAAGAATTTGGTGCTACACTATAAGACCAAACATATATCAATCAAGTTTCACTTTCTGAGGGAGAAAGTGAGTGAAAAAGAAGTCAGACTAGAGTATGTGCCTACCAAAGAACAAATTGCAGATATTTTCACTAAGCCATTGTCAAAGGATACTTTTCAGTATCTCAGAGGGGTGCTAGGGGTGATTACCCCTCCTGATATGAACTAGGATACATTAATTTGCATCAATCTATGCATTTCATGATCATATTCTTATTCAGATTGATGTTTTTTTGTGGTTGCTACTTATAGGAGTATTCAGATGTGTAGATATGTGGTTTAGAGCTTGTATGTGGAAAGATAATGTTTATCCTTGCCATTGATGTCAAAGGCAGAGAAGAGTCATGTGAAAAACTATTTCCTATCTAGAATAAAAGTCTTGTGGGGAGACAATCTTGTAGAAGAAGTCAAGGAAGAAGAGTCATAATCTAAGGAGGAATAAGTATTGGTTGAGAGTTGGGTTGATGGTGTTTTTCACATCATGTGTTGCCATCAATGCCAGAGGGGGAGATTGTTAGATGTTGTGGTTGTGTTTCTGATATGTGGTTATCATTGATGTCAACACTATTAGCATTTGATGTATTAAAGGTTGTATATGTCAAGGATATTGAGAAATTTGTAAAAGAAAGTATTGCAGGTTCCCAGTGGAACTGTGATGGCCATGAAGGTGTCTTGTTTTGTACATTGAAGATCATTTTTTGTGGACTAAAGGGTTTATTTTTTAGTATATCTAGTCCATCCTTTGGAAGTTTCAAATGTCTGCGTGAAGATTTGTTCAAATTATGATCTGTGTTCTGACAGTGTTTTTATGGTCTTTGTTAGTGTTCTTGATTAAATTTGGTATAATTCTAGTAATTCTAGTTGTTTTGGATGTTTATCTATTTTTTCTTGGTGTTCTTGGATGTTTTTAGATCATTCTCTATCTTTGTGGTACATCCACATTGATCATTGTGCTCGTGGTCAAATATTTTTCTCTATATGTTCAGTTTCTCATGTTCTTGTCTGACATGATGAGTGTAACGTGTGGTGGATCTTTGAGGTGAAATTAATTGAAGTCTTTTTGTGTTGGATTTGTTAATTTGGGTCTCCATTATGTTGTGGCTAACCTTGGTGGACTCGCAATGAAAATTTATTTGTAAATTTGGACCACCATTGAAAACATGTTTTATATTTCTGGCTGACTAAGTTGCTAATGTAATCTTATGTTTCATTGGTGTAAAGAGTGCTCGGTGTGCTCCCATGTGTGTATGTGTGAATATCATTTGATTGCATAGCAGAGTGTGAAAAATATTGAGCGAAGTGTGAAGAAGTTTGAGCAAAGAGTGAAGAATGTTTATTTGTGCTTAACTGAAACTGTAATCAAGCTTGTGTAGAAGCTATTTTCTCAGTTCATAATTTGGATGGTTTTAATCCAAAATTTTCTTTATACAGTGAGTCCTCTTTTGTATTTGAGCAGTGAGCTCTAGGCAGTGTGCTTGAATGCATGTGCATTCCCATTATTTCTCATTATACTTTTACTAGGGTCTAATATTGTGGACTAACCCCCATCATGGTTTTTCCCCTAATAGGGTTTCCACATAAAAAAATATTGGTTTTCTCTGTGTTTCTAATGTGTTGAATGTTTATGTTTTATTGCTTATTCATCATATATGAGATTGAGTTAAACAAAGTTTGAAAATATTTAAGTATTCTATGACAACTAATTCACCCCCCCTATCAGTTTTTTGTCCTTGTTTTGCCAACAAAGTGTACCTATTTATTTGCTTTCTCAATTCTTCTCTGGGTTTGAACCCCACTATCCTTATCTCCTATATTTTTTTCTTCTTAATGATTTTCTAAACATACATAGTCGGATTCTTTGTAATTGTATTCTCAAAATCAATTTTTGAGTCTTCATCACTATTGTGGATTAAAACCTCATTCTCTTATTCATTCAGAATATCAATACATTTTATTTTTTCATCAATAATTCATTGACACTTTCCATAATCCTTTTTAGTCTTTTTTATAGCATCTATATGCCTTGCTTATCATAGAATAGCCAAGAAAAATACCTTCACCAGATCTAGAATCAAACTTACCCAAATGTTCTTCATCCCTTTTGATGTAGCACTTGCTTCCAAATATCTTGAGATGTCTAATTGAAGTTGGTCTTCCTTTCCACATTTTATATGGTGTTTTAGCAGTCCTTGGTCTTATTTTAGCTTTATTTAAAATATACACTATGGTTTGTACTGCTTCTCTCCAATACATAGCTAATATATTTACTTGATTTAATATTATTTTGGCCATCTCATGTATAGTATGATTCTTCCTCTCAATAACTCTATTTTGTTGAGTACAAGAGAAAAAAATGTCTCCAGATCCCATGCAACTCACATAATTCATCATAGCAGTTAGAAGGAAATTCTCCACCTCTATATAATCTCAGACACTTGATCGTTCTTCTAGTTTCATTCTCAACCATAGCCTTAAATTCTTTAAACTTCTCAAAAGCTTCTAATTTTTCTTTTAAAAAAGTAATCCAAGTCATTCTAGAGCAATCATCAATAAACATCATAAATGCATGTCACCTTGTAATCTCTTTGTCCTCATTGGTTAGAATAGATATGAATCAAATGTTGAATGCATAAGACAATTGAGGGGGGGTGAATTCATTGTACATTAAAACATCAAAACCCTCATTAACATTCAGATCTGCATTAGTCCTTAAACCTTTTAACAACCATTAAAACTTTATCATGCATTAGTAGAATGTAAATATGAGAAACAGTAATGCAAACACATACAAACACATGAGAACATCTTATTTATGTGGAAAACCCAAGAAGGGAAAAACCACGGTGAGGATTATCTCACAATATAAAGTAATTGTAACACCGAATTCAATAGACTCACTTCCAGAGGGCTCACTACTAATTGATCACTTTCATATTAGAAAGAAGAAGAAAGAAGATTGTTACAATGAAAAATCCATCTCAGAGCAACAAAAAAGTACCACCACTACTTCACTAGAAAATTCACTCTCTCTCTATAGAATGTAGACACCTTCTACTCACTGCTTCCAATAGTCTTATGCATTAAATCTCACACTACATTTCACACTTTTTCACTTCACATCTCAATGCACATCACTCATACATCCTCAATAAAATCATCACTCATCTATACCATCTACAACCTTGAAAATAATTCACAATGTCAGCTATGCACCTCAAACATGAAAATTCAAATTAGGTCAGAACCAAAGCATTCTTGTAGTGGAAAGGAATGAAGGTGGACAACATCATACCTTAAATCAGACCTAAATCTACACATACATGCCATGCCATGCCTTCACAAACACTGAGGAATATCCACAATTAGTGTAAACACCTAAGGTCGATTGAACCAGTGTTAACACCATTAAACAATTAAGTACATGCTTCCTTTGATCCAAAGATGAATCATGGACCACACACAAAACTTAAACATCCTCTAGAATATTCCATCAACAACCTAAAATCCAACAACTCTTTTACAACATTAGACACCAAAAGAACATATTCATTCTGCACAACCATCTAACCTTCCACACACTACAACACCTGAATCCAACCTTACAGAGCACCAAACTTTTTTTTTATTCAAGGGGTAAACGCTTTTGACCAGAGCTATGAACTAGATACAACCATTCAACAATACCGCCCCAACAGGGTTTGAACCTTGGTGGCAAGAACAATAATGCCACCTATAAACCATCACACCATGCCAATATCGGCTAACAGAGCACCAAACTTTTAGATCTACAAGACCAAAAACCAAAATGCGGATAAATGTGGAGCAAAACCATTTCTCCTAGACAACACTACTTACATAGTTCACACACTATTGAACACAACTTTCTCTACAAAACAATCCAAAACTTGAAACTCTAGATATAACACCTATGATCAACATATTTGAATCACACAGGTAGATCTTCATCCATGAAGAAATGCGAAGCAAAACACTAAACACCACTCTGCTATACTGAACACTCTCCACCATATTGTTTCCTATTTTATTCATTTTTTCTCAAAAGAACTTGGAAACCAAGAACCATAAACTCAAACTCAACATTTGGAACACCTTAGCACCTCACCCAAATAAGAGGTTGAACATCACCAACACATGCTCATCAAGGCAACACTAGAGGTTGACATTAGTGGTACTACTAATGAAAACATAATGTAACTAGTCAAATCATTTCCATAGACTTCCAATAATCTCCCCATATACCTATTGACATTAATGCAACAACAAAGATCTATTGACATCAATGACAACACAAACTTCCAACAATCTCCCCCTTTGTCATTGATGGTAACACATGGAAAAACCATCAACAACAAAAACAACTATGATCACCAACTCATATAATGCACCACAGTGCACATTGCTCCCCCTTACACAAGCATCTATACTTTCTTTGATAGGACTTCTCTACTCCTTACTTCATATTGATCTGAAATTAGAAAGTTACAAATTTATTGCACTTAAATCCTAATTACAGATTTTTCCCAATTGCCACAGAATTGTGTGTTTTTGAATCTTAACCGTTGAGGGAGTAAATTAGGTACACTTAATACTTTATCCAAAAAAATTAATGAACATAAACTGGAAACTCAAAGAATTAAAATATTGAAGAAAAATAGGAGATAGAAGAGAAAAAGAGAGATCACACTTGATAACGGAGTTTGTCCGATTAGGACTATGTCTCCGTATATGCTTCTCAACATTGGACCGCTTTATTAAGATTGCCAAGCACCTAAAAATTCCTTCTTACATTTCTCCAAGCTTACAATAGTCTCCTCACAATCTCACTCTCAATTTTTTTTATAATTCTTAGTGTAATATCACCTTGTAAATTTCTCCTCCAAAAATTCCTCAAAAGAGCATAAAATTTTCTCTCAAAACACCTGAATTAAAAACTTACACTCCTAACCCCCTTTTATACATAATTTTGCATATGGGGTTAAAAACCACCATAATAAATAAAATAACTCCCCTCAAATAAATTAACCCCTTTTAAATATTTCGTTCAACCCCTTTTGGCCTTTAATTAGGCTTCATAACAATTTAAGGGGTTAAAATAACCATAAAAGGTTATTTTGTTAATAAATCGGGCTAGAATATGCTTTAAATATGACACAGCCTATTAAAAAAACAATAACTTCCCCATAAAAAAAATAATAATAATTTGCTTAAGCCCTTAACACCTATTCACAGGCTCATTTGGTTTTTTTTATGACTTAATCTTTTTTATTTTTAGGAGATTTGGATCCCACCAAATCTGGTTGGGATCCCACAAAATCCGATCCCACCAAATGGATTTTGTGGAATAAACTTCCACCACTTTATTTTTTTCAAAAATAAAGCATGGTGTATGTGAGTTTTGTGATAATTTTGACACATCACCTGCAATTTCCATGTCACCATCTAGTCAACTGCCATATCACATGCTGACATCATCATTTTGACTAAAACTTTGACTCAGTGTAACTTTGGCATACGGTATTTGTTTTTTACAAAATGAACACCGTTGGAAAGGTCTTACAAGCTCTTTGTGATGATGCTGATTTTGACCACTTTTGTGACAATCAATTTTTTGCCTTTTTTTCTAGCCCCCTAGTTTGCCAGTTTGACCAATCTTTGACTGAGCATAACTCTTGCCTACGACCTCCTTTTAACGTGATTCAAGTTGTGTCAGGATTGTGTCAGTGAGCTCTACACAATGATGTTGGTTTTGAGAAATTCTGAGAATGAGGTTTTTTGGATCCACCTGGATCACATATGGTTTTTCAATTAACTTTTTCTCCCCCTTTGACATTAATGGTAAAGGGCGGCACACTTGTATCTCTTCCCCTTTGACATCAAGCATGCATACTTTCTCTTTCCCAAAGGCAACACCTATAAGGGACAACAATTACTCTACAACTATCTTTTCTTTTACTACACTTTGTTTTCTTCACACCTTCTTTGCACACTACAACATACGTCACTAACCAACAACAACTGCACATATCCTTTGACACAAATAACTAAGGAAAAAAGCTATATACCACACAATGACAACACTTACTCCCCCTGACTGCAACAACCAACAATGTCACTACCTACTCCCCTAAGAGGTAGCCACCAACATCAGTCCAAAACAAGGAATGAATCTTGAGATTTATTGGAGTGATGCATATCCTTATGCATCTAGTTGAAAGAAGGAGGGTCAATAACCCCCAAATTCTCCCATAGATACTCAAAAGTATCCTTAAGAAGAGCCTTTGTGAAGATATCTGCAACTTGATCTTTAGTAGACACATACTCCAACTTCACCTCATTCTTTGTAACCTTTTCCCTCAAGAAGTGATACCAGATTGAAATATGCTTTTTCCTTGAATGCATCAACAAATTCTTTGAAATATTAATAGCACTTGCATTATCACAAAAGATAGAACTAGGTTCATCATATACCACTCTAATATCCTTCAAATATTGTTTCATCCACAACACCCGTGTGTAGCATGATGTTGCAGCAATATATTCAGCCTCTACAATAGATAATGACACTAAATCTTGCTTCTTTCTTAGCCAAGACACCAACCTATTTCCAAGAAAGAATGCACAACCACTTGTACTATTTCTATCATCCACACAACCTACCCAATCTACATCTTTATAAGCAATCAGAGTGAAATTAGTATCCTTTGGATACCACAAGCCATATTTTGGAGTTCCCTTTAAGTATCTAAATATTCTCTTCATTGCTGCCACATGTGACTCTTTGGGATCTTCTTGAAAATCTAGCCACAAAACAAACTGCATGCATGATATCCAATCTAGTAATAGTTAGATATAACAATCCTCTAACCATTGATCTATACTTGCTTTGATTAGCCTTAATAGATTCTTTATTCTTACTCAGTTTACAACCAGTGATCATGGGATTACACACCAGTTTAGAGTCTTCCATCTCAAAATTCCTCAACATTTCCTTGACATACTTAGATTGTGAAATGAATATCCCTTTCTTTGTTTGATTGATTTGAATTCCAAAAAAAAAATCACCTCCCCAAACATACACATCTCAAACTCTTTATGCAAATATCTTGCACATACTTTCATTACCTCTAAAGATTATGTCATATTGGCATACACAACTGCAATCAAGATTTGATATTTTTTAACTTTGAAATAAAGATTACTATCTACAGTACCTTATTGAATCCTTGTTGCAACAAGTACCTATCTGATCTTGCATACCAAGCTCTGGGAGCTTTCTTGAGTCCATATAATGCCTTCTTCAATCTACAAACCATATTAGGATTATATGATAACTGAAATCCTTCTAGTTTTTCAATATAAACCTCTTCTTCCAACTCACCATTCAAGAATGTAGACTTCACATTTATCTAATAAACTTTGAAATCCTTGTGTTCTAAAAGCCAAAAACATCCTAATAGCTTTTATTCTTGACACTAGAGAAAATGTCTCCTCAAAATCTATTCCTTCTACTTGTGAGTAACCTTTACACACAAGTCTTTCCTTGTTTGTTACCACTTCTCCACTCTCATTCAGCTTGTTTCAAAATACCCACTTAGTTCCAATCACATTCTTGTTTGCAGGTCTTGGGAAAAGTTCCCAAGTTTGATTCTTCCCTATCTGCAATAGTTCTTCCTCCATAACCTTGATCCAATATTCATCTTTGCATACCTCAATCATTGTTTTAGGTTCATCTTTGGAAAGTAAACATAAGTTTACTTATTCTTCTATCATAGCAGCCTTTCTTCTTGTCAACACACCTCTACTCTTGTCACCAATGATTTGATCTTTTGAATGATTCTTTTGTACATGCTTAGGGGTCTTAGGGATATTTTTTGGAGCTTCTTCCTCTTCAACCTACACTTCCTCTTCAACCTACACTTATTTTCCTTACCTTCATCTTTTTCTTCTTCTTTGTAATCGAACTCATCTAATTCATATACATCTATCATCACTGGACTTTTATGTAAGTCTTGATCCACTTTGACACTTGCACTTTCAACAATTCTTTTCAACCTCTTATTGTAGCACTAGTAAGCCTTGCTTCTTGTAGAATATCCAAGGAAGATTCCTTCATCAGATCTTGCATCAAACTTTCCTAAGTTTTCTTTATCTCTTTAGATATAGCATTTTCTTCCAAATATTCCAAAATATTTCATAGTAGGGGTTCTTCCATACTGCAACTCATAAGGAGTCTTTGAATTGTTTGTCTTTGCTTGTGCTTTGTTAAGTATGTAGACTACAATATGAATCGATTCTCTCCAATAGACATCTTATAGATTTGCTTTCTTCATTATTGTCCTTGTTGCTTCCTAAATAGTCCTATCCTTCCTTTCCACAACTCCATTCAGTTGAGGAGTCCTAGGAGTTGAAAATGCCTCTTTATTCCATGATCTTCACAAAAAGTGTTCAACTTATTGGAGTTGAAATCTCCACCTCTATCAAATCTAAAACATTTGATCTTCATATCTGTTTTATTCTCTACCATAGCTTTGAATTACTTAAAATTTTCTAAAGCTTCTTTTTTTTAAGAAAAGTAACCCAAGTCATTCTAAAATAATCATCAACTAATAGCATGAAATACTTGATACCTTGAAAACTTATGATTCTAGTAGGTCCACAAAGATCTGTATGCACCAACTCCAAAGGACCGGTAGTAGATTACTCTTTCACTTTGAAACTCTTTCTAGCATTAATAGGCTTTGTAATCTTTGGAAGATCTCTCACAGCTTTATTTGAACTGATCCTCACTAGGCTATCAAAATTTATGTGGCACATTCTTCTGTTGGAAACTTGCAGCCATTGAAAGACAATTTCCACATAACCCATAAGAGAAATCTATGAAACTAAGTATTCATAATTCACATGCAAGAGAATAGACAACATACCCATGAAAATATGACACAATATATACCCTGGGAAAACCCTCAAAAGGGAAAAAAACATAGCCTCCAAAAGCATCCATCTCTCATGTTTTATTTGGCAATAAAGATTACAATACATCTTCAGAGTCTCCATAAACACCATTGAAGCAACAAGCCCTCTCCAAGCATCCATGTGAACAAGCATGCAACCACACATCTTGTACCATGCTTCAAACCCTCACAAATGCTAACCAGAGCTAAAATGCAAAATTGCATCTTCCAATAACTACCTTTATGGTTGATTTTATAGAAGAAAGCTCCCACAAAACCACTAAGTGGTATTACACAAAATCATGTGACTAAAATCATGAGATTACAAAACCATGTCCCCTTATTTAATATTGGGTACTTTATTTAATTATTTTCCCCAATATTAAATAATTATGTATTTTAGCAACTTAACTTATGTCCTAATGTTACATGCAACATAAAGTGGCCCCAAGAATAACTACATTAAATATATTATGCAAGGTGTACAACATACCTTTTTCCTAAAATTCTCCCACTTGTATACATTTCATAAAGGGAACAAGTAACCTCAAACATGAATCAAAAGAACAATCCATATAGCCACATATACCATCATGAAATCAAAGTACTCCATGTGCTCCATCAAGAGACCTGTAACAAGAATCAAAGTGACCATCATCCCAAAAATGAATGCTCTCATCCTCCATCATGCCAATGCACAAAGACAAGAATCCATTCAATAGAGAAGCCACACAATCTATCACATCAAACCATAAGTCCTGCTCAACTGATATCCCAAACACATACACTCAATCCAAAGGTAACTATATGCACCAGTAGTTGTCAAGTGAAACTGTTGAGAAGACCAAGAGTGGGGAAAGGGAATGCTCCTCCAAGATATCCAAGTCATCACGACTCATCCAAGAACACTCTCCTCATAGGTCCATGTTGAACTCACATCCAACCAAGGTGTAGACTCCTCAGAATTCCTGTTGAATTCTCATCAAGAGTAACTATCTCAACACATGTCTCTAATCACAAGAGAACTCAACCCTCACCTATGTCTCCAAGTATCCATGAGTACCTATAACCAACCAATCCATTCCAAACTCCAAATGCAACATAGCATCATCATGAAGTAATCAAGAAAATGATAGATGTACCCAATACCAAGAGAACCACACAAGATCAATGTTAAAGCTCTAACAATGAATCAAGAACATAAACATGACATCATGATATCACACCTCCTCAAAGAGTGTCATATGATCCAAAGAACATAA
The DNA here is from genome assembly GCA_007258455.2 of Sequoia sempervirens. Lineage (NCBI taxonomy): Eukaryota > Viridiplantae > Streptophyta > Pinopsida > Cupressales > Cupressaceae > Sequoia > Sequoia sempervirens. Next base: position 597,804,252 of record VDFB02270651.1, on the reverse strand, counting down.
CATTCACCTGTATCATGCCAAAACTTCAATCCAGAATCAAGAGTAAAACATGACATAATAACATAACCATCATATCAAAACAAGGATCATATATTAGAAAAAACAAAGCATGACACCTCAACCATAGACTAAAGAAGTCTTGCATGGCAACCAAAGATGTTAACATATCCAAACCACATGAATATAACCATCTTTTATCAATGAAACCAAAGATTCCAATGAACCATCACTACATAAAAGTAGAATCCAAAAGTCCATCCATGACACCAACAAAACACTACAGAAGAACATCCACCATCAAAAGATGAATTCACATCACTGCAACAACTCCCACTAAAATTATGATACCGAGTCACACATGGCATCATGACAACCATCCTCTCCATGAAGATCATTCAGGTCTACACACACAACTGAAATGTCAGTAACATAAAAAGTAGAACCAAAATCTCCAAGCCAAGAAGATACCTACAACTTCCAAACCCCCATATACATATCCATCACTGCCAATCCATCACTGTCAAAAGCTCCCATTGAAAACTATAATCAAACTATCCATGACATCATGATAAACCACATGCTACAAGTACCAAAAACAACTATCTAGTTACTATAAGAAACATCCATCCTCTCATCTATAAGCACACATACCAATGTACAAATGACCAAAAAACAAGGCCAACTATCAAAGTGTGCAACAATAATGAATCAAACCTAGTGAATAAAGATAATCCACAACCAAGTCATCCCACTGCAAGTAAATAGGTAGCTAATCCACAACCTGCATGACTTGTAGATCCAATCACTGAAACATGTAAACTGATCATCACATCAGTAAATTGTAAACTAGAATATCTAAGAGAATAACCATATAGACCAAATGACTCAAACACCAAATCAACCTCTTATATTATTTTCCAAACATGTCCATATTCAAGTACCATAGTTAAGGAACCAAACACACCACCAAATGTACCAACAACTTAACCCAACCATGTCCACATATCTGCATAATCATAGTCAGCTGCATAAATCTCATATCATGATTGTACCTGGTAATACCATCTCACCTCCTCAACATAACTACAAAACCAGCAAACCAAGTGACTAAACCAAGCCACCATAACTAAATATGCATCAACATTGAAATATCAATGGGCAAAGACAACCCATGTCTAAGTCATAAATGCAACATGTAAGTATAGACTGCCTACAACATTGCACAACTTGTAGATAAAACAATGAAACATACAAATCCAACCATATACTGATAACCATGTCAAATGAGAGAATAATCTGAGATGTACAACTAAGCATACAATGAATCCAACATCAAATCTCCAAGATCCGATCATCCATAAACTCATAATATCACCATAGTCAAAGAAACCCATAAAAATATTAGATAAAGAAAAAAGAAAATAAACCATGCCAAAATATCTCCAAACATGATCCAATGTGTAGTGCTTTGAAAAATCTTTCCATCGACTATTCGAAGTCCAAAATCCGACTCTATATGCACTCAATATCACCTCTTGAAGCTCAAAACAAACACCTGAATTCCAACATGCAAAACACTGTCAAAACTACAAAATCTCAAAAAATCATTGGCACCATAGCGTAGAGCACTAATTCATCTTTCCAACGAGTCTAAGAAGTTGAAAAATAGACAATCTGGGAAAAAGTTATGCCCCTCTGAAGTAAAACACCAGTTTGAGTATGAGGCAAAAAAAATTAGCCACGAAAGCCCCACCTGGATGGCACCGCTCCTTGGGTGGCAGACCCGAAATGGAATTTCAAAATAATTAAATTTATATCCCTTTTTAAAAAATTAGGCCCTTTAAATGCATGTATGGCAGATAAAATTTAATAATGGGAAAAAATTAAAAAATATATTTTTTGATTATAAACCCCATAAATGGGTGATGGTCAGCGGCAGGGGGTCACCTGGTAACCTGCCAGTAGGTACGGTGTACCTGTCATCGGTAGGTCTATCGACACAAGCTACCAAGGGGTACAGGGGTGGGCCAACCCCCCCTCCACCCCCACACCCCACCAAGATATTATTAATTTTTATTTTTGTAAAAAGCCTTTTCAAATCATTTTTTTTCTAATTTTGTAGGTAAGTATTTATAAAGTGACGGGATTTATTATTTCGGATTTTTTTCTACCAAGGGTTATATAACCACAACCAAAGCTCTGATACCACTTGTTGAAAACTTGTAGTCATTGAAAGACAATTTCCACATAACCCATAAGAGAAATCTATGAAACTAAGTATTCAAAATTCACGTGCAAGAGAATAGACAACATACCCATGAAAATATGACACAAGATATACCCTGGGAAAACCCTCAAGACGGAAAAAAACCCAGCCTCCAAAAGCATTCATCTCTCATGTATTATTCAGCAATAAAGTTTACAATACATCTTCAAAGTCTCCATAAACACCATTGAAGCAAAAAGCCCTCTCCAAGCAATCCATGCGAACAAGTATGCAACTACACATCATGTGCCACACTTCAAACCCTCACAACTGCTAACCAGAGCTAACATGCAAAATTGCATCTTCCAATAACTACCTTTGTGGTTTCTTTTATAGAAGCAAGCTCCCACAAAACCACTAAGTGGTATTACACAAAACCATGTGACTAAAATCATGAGATTACAAAACCATGTCCCCTGAGGGAGTACGAGGGTGGGCCAACCCCCCCCAAAGAATAGACTAATTACATTAAATATATTATGCAAGGTGTACAACACACCTTTTTCTTAACATCTTCTATACCATAAAAAACTTTCATTAATCTAAGTTATAAATCATTGGCCATTTGCACCCTTAAGTTGATTAACATTTCCATCTATCCTTCCTATTGTAACCATAGTTCCAAATCCTTTTATGATCTCACAACCATTATCTTGAAACACAAGATTATACACTTTGCTACACATTTTTTCTATACTCAAAAGGTTATGGTGCATACCCTTAACATAAAGAACATTTGTATTTGTCGATGCGAGGATACAGGTATGGTCTAAGTTATGCTTCATCCATGAAGAATCGGAGCATAACGGAGCCACCAATACTCGAATCTCAACAAGATCAATCAAACAAAATTAAAACTAAACATTTCATCAAAACCTAACATACTAAATTATTAAAGCTATCAAAACATTTATTCTAATCCATTTGAAATTTATCTTGTTGTGGAATTGGTGTTGCGTTGGTGTGGACCAATGACCCTTTCCCAATCCCATGATTGTGAGCTTGTTTTAGTCGATTCTATGGAAGAGAATTGATGAAACCATGGTGTTTAATGTGTAAAAAACCTAAATTATGCTAAAATTAACATGATGCAAGAAAATTTGCCGTGATTTTATGCTATAAATTATCTAATTATGTAATTTCTAAGCTAATCTAAGCTAAAATTATGCTAAAAGATGAAAACCCTAATTTATTTACAAACTAAGATGGATGCATGGAAGCCATTAATGGATTATCTATGCTATTATGCAACAAAAATGAAATAAAAAAAGCTAAAAAGTAAGTAAAAGATAAGTGAGTATGTGAGTAAATTCAACATCATAAGTTTGCAATAAAAGATGGATGTATGAGTTTCAACAGCATAAGTTTTCTCTGAAAAAGATGGATCCATTTGTCCCCAAATAGTGATCTATTTATAGGAGAGAAAATGAGGAATGGATGGTTGAGATCAAAAAGTTTAATCAACACTTCAATACAAAGGGGATGAGAGGCATGGATCATGGATTCTCATCAACGGATGAGAATGCAAGATGGAAGTTAATCAAGGGCTCACACTTGCCTCAAACAAACACACTTTTGACCTGCTCACATAGGTCAAAGGTAACTTGTTTAAGAGGTTGAAGGTTTAGCTTGTTGAAGAATCCAAGTGAGTTGATTGGAGGAGAGGGAATATTCCCTATAATATTCCATTTGGATGAGGAAAAAGGTTAATTTACAAATTAAAACAAAGTTTTAATTGTGCAAAAAAAGGATAAAGAATATTCCATAGGAATGTTCCCTTTGATTAGAGGAAAATTAGTTAAATTGCTAATTAAACAAAGTTTAATTGCTAATTAAACAAAGTTTAATTTCTAATTAAACAAAGTTTAATTTCTAATTAAACAAAGTTTAATTTATGCAATTAGGGGAGTAGAGGAATTAAAAGATATTTATTAAATTAGATGATTTAATAAATAGGGGAGGGGGGTGAAATGATAATTAATTAAATAACTTAGGGTTATTTAATTAAATAAGATGACTTAGGAGATTAAATTAAATATTTTGATTTATTTAATTTAATGAGATGAAGTGTTAGTACGAAAAGAGGTGAATTAACCCAATTTAATCAATTAGGCCAAATAGACAAAAATGATGCAATTAATTAATTAGCTAGGCTAATAAAATCAATTAAGCGAAAAGAGGATGGATAAAGAGGAAATAATGTTAATAAATCCGATTCGAATGCATGACATCGATTAGGAAATCTTTCAATGTCTACAGTATTATGCTTGCCATCAAAACTAATTTAACCTTTTCCACATATCTTAACAAATGTATCATCACTAAACTTAACTAAACCACCTTCAAACTTCTCAAGATTAACAAACTTACTCTTATCTCTTGTCATGTGATTTAAGCATCCATTATCAATTATCCAGTCGTTCTTCTCCTCTTTAGCATAAAAAATAGTCACCATTGCTCCTTCAATGTTATGATCTAATTCCTGAGCACTTTCCTTCATACAAGTCTCAAAGTTAGTAGAATTAGTTCCAACATTTAAAACTATGAACAAACATTCATCATCTTCATCATCAAATATACTAGCATCTTCTTTAACATAATAACTTCTCTTAATTGATTTACCTTTATTCACCTTAGGTCTATCTTTTGAAGCTTTGAAAGGACATCTTGAAGCATGATGACCAATCTTTCCATAGTAAAGCATTTAAAATGTAACTTACCTTTGTATTTTCTCGTGCCCCTTTTCAATTTCCTCACAATTTTTCCTTCCAACTCATCAAATTTGTTTGGGTCAGATTCCTCATTCTTCTCTGCTTTGCCAACTTTAAAAGTAGTCTCTTTTTTCACATCACTTGGACCAAACTCTTTCAATGCAAAAGTAGTTAATGCACCAAACAATTGATCTCTAGAATAATTATTCAAATTTTGAACTTCCTTAATAGTAAAAACCTTATGACTATAGGATTTAGTAAGAGTTCTTAGTAACTTCTTTACTACCTTATCTTCATCTAGATTTCCACCAAGACCTCTAATAGAACTGACAACTTCATCCACTATATGCATGTAGCTTGTAATATCTTCATCTTTTGTCATCCTGAGGTTTTCAAACTTGATCTTTAGATTTTGCACCTTTGCTTGCTTGACTTTATCATCTCCTTCATAGATACTTTCCAATTTTTTCCAAATTTCACCAACAATTTTAAGACTCGTAACTTTCACAAGTTCTAAATTAGAAAGACCACTCAAAAGATCATACCTACTTTGCCATTGTTCTCATATGCCTTGATCTCATCATCAATACTCAAACCATTTGTAGGTATTGTATATCCAATTTCAACATATTTCCAAACTCCAAACCCTAGAGAGATAAGGAAACCTTCCATCCTTATCTTCCAGAATGCATAATTAGATCCATCAAACAAAGGATCCTCCTTCTTGTGCTCCATCCTAGATCTACCTCAAGTGGTTAAACTTTCTTCTAAGGAACCTTGCTCTTATACCAATTGTTGAATGCACAAGACAACTAAGAGAGGGGGTGAATCATTTGTACATTAAAACATCAAACCCTCATTAACATTCAGATCTGCATTAGTCCTTAAACCCTTAACAATAATTAAACCCTTATCATGCATTACCAGAATGTAAACATGAGAAACAGTAATGAAAACACATCCAAACACATGAGAACACTTGATTTAAGTGGAAAACCCGAGAAGGAAAAAACTACAGTGATGATTAGCTCATAATATAAAGTAATTGCAACATTGAATACAATAGGATCACTATCGAAGGACTCATTTCCCAAAGAGAAAATAAGAGCTCATTTCCAATGACTCACTATCGGATTAGAAAGAAGAAGAAATAATATTGTTCCAATGAGAAATCTATCTTAGAGCAATAGAAAAGTACCACCACTACTTCACCAGAACATTCACACTCTCTATAGAATGTAGACACCTTTTGTTCACTGCTTCCAGTAGTCTTAGGCATTAAAGCTCACACTACATTTCACACTTTCACACTTCACATCTCAACACACATCACTCATATATACCATCTTCAACATTGGAAATAATTCACAAGGTCAACTATGTACCTCAAATGTACCTACTCAAATTAGTTTGACACCAGAATGAAGGCGGACCACATCATACCTTAACTCAAACCTAAATCCACACGTACATGCCATGCCACACTTTCAAAAACACTAAAGCATATCCACAATTAGTGTAAACACCCAAATTTAGTTGAACCTATGTTAACACCATTAAACAATTAAGTACACACTTCCTTTGATCCAAAGATGACTTGCGGACCACACACAACACTTCAATATCATATGGAATATTCCATCAACACCCTGAAATTGAACTTCTTCACAACATTATCCACCAGAAGAACATATTCATTCTACACAACAAGCTAACTTTCCACACACTACAACACCTGAATCCAACCTTGTGGAGCACCAAACTTTGAACAACTTAGACAAAAGATAGAAATTGATGAAGGGTACTCCCCTTATAGACTGAAACTCACCACAACCACTCAGGTTTGTATAGAAAAATGCAAGAGAGAACACATAAAGAACGACTAATATACAAGAAGAAAACATGCAATTTTATTATTTAGAAATGAAAACAAATACAGAATTACATGGGTTGTTTAATTAAAAAAACATTTGTCCCCAACATGCAGGTTGGAATTCAAATTTGCTCTTTCATCTCTGACCACCCCTGCTACAGGCTACTCTGCCACCTCCACACACTATCAACTCTCCATCTCTCGCTATCTCTATATACTATATTCCTCCTTCATGTCAGCCTATCTGATCAATATTCTTTTCTCCCAAGATGTCATAGCATTGCCATGAGCGTCCAGTAGAAAATGAGATTTCCTTGATGGTTACCTCGTTACTAGTAATCTTCACTTCTATTCATTCATGCCAGGTAATTGACTCTTCATTTGAAATAACCCAGCCAATGATCATGTTGATCCATAACAACAATGTGGGATCAATAAGTAATATCGTTCCACATGTCACCAATCAACTTGTCCACATGTCTCCACTTATTCCTCCCACCATCATCATGTCAATGGGACACCAAAACACCTCACTCCAAAACAAGCAAGTCTCCCCAAAGGTTCTTTATCATCACATGATCAGCTCATCGAAGAGACTTGGATTCATGTCATCCTAAAGTATCAATGTCACTCCAATATGCCATATCGCCTTGTTGAAGGAACTCACCAACACCTCCCATTGATAACCTAGAGCCACCTCAATGCTTCTTTCTAGTGTATCTTCTATTCATCAGGATATTGAGGGGACATCAAATGTCATCCCATTGACATGTAAGTCTCTTGTCGATGTAGTTCTCCATCACCACTATTTACTACTACTGCATTTTTCCATCGGGACATTGATGGGACATAGAACAAGGTCTCATTGAAATCATTAAGTCACGTCGATAAGCCAGTTTACAGAACTTGGAACACTGAAAGAAGTCAATTATAAATCTTAACACTATAGCATTGAATTCAACTGTCATGCTTGCTATCCTAAGTTGGTTCACCCTTATTGAGAAAATAATCAAAAATTGATGCAAGATTGTTTTTTTCCCTAGATTCTCCTGCATCAGACACCTTGGGTAATTCAAAAATGTTTCATGAGTTGAACTCATAAACATTTGTAGACCCTGTGACGGTCCTGGATCCATCTATTTACCTTATTAGTTTGAACATCTTTCTAAACTTGTCTCTATATTTTGATGTCTTTTCCTTCTTTCTTTTGTCGTCTCTTTTTTCCTCTTTTCACAAATTCCACTTTCCACTATTCTGCACTATGAAATGTTTGGAAATCATAATCTTCAATTTTAGATTCTTTAGGAAACTCATGTGTTACATGTTCCCCTATCACTGCTGCAAAAATAGTTTCATTTGCAATTCCCATGTGTTCCTACCTTCCTATATCTTCTAAAAGGTAGTTCTCAATTGCCAAGTTAATGTCAGTTTCACAATCAAAGTACTCATGTGTTCCATATTTCTCCTCTGCATCCTTATCAATGTCAATAATACAATCAAAATATTCTTCCTTGTCATCTTGTAATAGACTATCATCAACTGATGTAAATAGAAGCTCATCAACCAAACCAGCATGCATTTTCTCACCTTTGTCCTTACTGATAACTACAATACATTCATTCATCGAGGTACTCAGTGTTGCATTACCTTTGTCTACACTAATCTTGTCATGCTCAAATAAATCAATAACAACATTTTCACAACGAACATATTTTACCTCTTCTTTCCCCACCAAAACCTTTAGTCTATGCCTCCTGAATGCAATCAGCATAGTTGTAACTTGCATGGGAAAATCTTGATCTTCATCCTCATCATCTTTAACTAATTTTCTAACTCCATTAACCAAGCATTTCTAGTGTTATTACATACTTTGTCTTCTTCCTTAGTCAAAGGTTTCAATTTGTGTTTGACTCCATGTTTCATCAAATAGTAGGTATTAGCATACCCATCATGCACTTCCTTCTAGTCAAACTACCCAGGTCTGCCCAATAACAAGTGACAAACATCCATAGGCATAACATCACACAAAACTTCATCATGATAATCACCTATCTTAAATTGTACCAGGCATTGTTCATTCACCAAAATCCTGCAACCAAGCAATTTTGTATGGTTGTGGGTGCCTTCTCCTTTCATCGTCCTTGTTCCTTGTCTCAAATTTTGCATCTTCTTGAGAAACTCCAACTCATAATCGACTGGAATAAACTGCTTCTTCAATTTTTCCACCATTTTATCCCATTTAGAAATTGTATCCTTCCCTTGTCTTCCTCTTTCAAGCTAGATCTCTTTCCACCATATATTGGCACGACCTTTTAGCTTTTTCTTTGCAATCCTCACCTTGTGAGGGTCTTCAATCTCCTCAAACTTGAAAAATTACTCCATGTCATTGATCTAATCGATCAATTCTTCAGGATTTAGACTTCCATTACAATTTGAAACCTCCATTTTAGGTTTCTTTCCAAGGCTGGATATTGCTCTTAGCAATCTCATTTCTCCAAGATCCATTTGATCATGTTCTTCCTCTTCCACTTCCTCTTCAATTTCCTCTTCATTGTCATCTCTTTTTTGATGCACTCCTCTCCTACGAATCTCTTCGTGCAAGGTATCCAATTTCCCTCTAATGGCTCTCATTTCATCTCTAAGAGGATCTCTTACTCCACCACCTCTGCCTCTTCCTCTGCCATGCTGGGAAAGTCTTGGAGGCATCTTGATATCAACCCACACCCATAGGTCCTATTGCAACTACCTCACATTTGATGCTATATTACAAACTTAGGAAAACCTCCTTTGATACCACTTGATGAAGGGTAATCCCCTTATAGACCAGAACTCACCACAACCACTCAAGTTTACATAGAAAATGTAAGAGAGAACATAGAAAGAACAACCGATATGCAAGAAGAAAACATGCAATTTTATTATTCAAAAATGGAAACAAATACATAATTACATGGATTTTTTAATTACAACAGCATCCATTCCCAACATGCAGGTCGGCATTCAACTCTACTTTTCAATCTTTGACCACCCCTACTACAGGCTACTCTACCACCTCCACACACTGTCGACTGTCAATCTCTCGCTATCTCTATATACTGTATTCCTCCTTCATGTCATCCTACCTGATTGATATTATTTTCTCCCAATATGTCAAAACACTACCATGATCATCCAGTGGAAATCGAGATCTCCCTAACAGTTACCTCATTACCTGTAATCTTCACTTCTATTCGTTCATGCTAGGTAATTGAATCCTTCTTTGAAATTTCCTATCCAATGATCGTGTTGATCCATAACAACAATGTGGGATCAATGAGTAATATCATTCCACATTTTTCCAATCAACTTGTGTGCACGTCTATGCTTATTACTCCCACCATTTCCATGTTGAGGGGACACCAAAACACCTCGCTCTGAAACAAGAAAGTCTCCCCAAAGGTTCTTTATCATCACATCATCGACCCATCAAAGGGACTTGGATTCATGTTAGACCAAGGTATCAATGTCACTATGACATGCCATATCACCTTGTTGAAGGAACTTTCCAACACCTCCCATCGATAACCCAGAGTCACCTCGATGCTTCTTACCAGTGTGTCTTATGTTCATTGGGATATCGAGGGGATATCAAATGTCATCCCACCAACATGTAAGTCTCTCACCAATGTAACTCCATCGCAAAGTTTTACTACTACTGCATTTCACCATTAAGGCATTGATGGGACATAGAACAAGGTCTCTTTGAAATCATTAAGTCACATCAATAAGCTAGTTTACAAAACTTGGAATGCTGAAAAAAATCAAGTATGAAACTTAATGCTGTATCATTGAGTCCGACTATCATGCTTGGTAATCCTAAGTTGATTCTCCCTTCTTGAGAAAATAATCAAAAATTGATGTAAGATTTATTTTCACCTTGGATGCTCTTGCATCAGAAACTAGCAATATAAGCACACTTCTTGATCCACAAGATGAGAAACCAAATTGTAGAGAAATGTGGAGAAAATCCATTTCTTCCAAACAATGTACTTCTTACATAGTTCATACATTGATGAACACAATTTTCTTTGCATAATAATTCAAAGCTTTAAACTCTCAATAGAACACCTCAAAACACCTCTAATTGACATGTCTGAACCGCATAGGTAGATCTTCATCCATGAAGAAATGCAAAGTAAAACACTAAACACCACTCTACTATACTAAACACTCTCCATCGCACTGTTTCCTCTTTTATTTAGATTTTCTCAAAAGAACTTGGAAACCAAGCATCATAAACTAAAACTCAACATCTAGAACACCTTCTCAACACCTCACCCAAATAAGAGGTTGAACATCACCAACACACTCATTAAGGCAACACTAGAGGTTGACATCAGTGATACTACTAATGACAACATAATGCAACTAATCAAAGCATCTCCATAGACTTCCAACAATATCCCCATAGATCTATTGACATTAATGCAATAACAAAGATCTATTGACATAAATGAAAACACAAAATTTCAACATCAAACCCAATGGATTTGCTATAGAATATTCCTTAGAAAATCTAGTTCTTGTCTATTTTCCTACAATGTGACATGGTTTGCAACTAGTAGACTAAAGCTTCTTAATCTTTGGCATATCTCTTACCATTCCTTTTGAACTGATCCTCACAAGATCATGAAATTTGATGTGTCCTAATCTTCTATGCGAGATCTAACTTTCTTCTCTTTGTTTTGTAAATAAATTATGTTCATTTACCTCACTAAGATTATATACATCATTTCCAATCCTACTTCCTTTTGCAACTAGCTCTTCAATATTTATCTTTATGATTTCACAAAATTTAGCACTTAATGAAGGCTTGAAACCTTTACAACACATTTGGATTACACTTAGAAGATTATTCTTCAAGCCCTCTACATACAAAACATCATGAGTTTTTGTCTTTCTACCATCAAGACTCAAAATACATTTACGATAATCTTAGCAGCAAAATTGTTAACAAGGGTTACAGATCCTCCATCAAACTTCTTGAAGTGCATGAACTTGCTTTTGTTTCTAGTCATATGACTTGTACATCTGCTATAAATGATCCATGTGTTCTCCTTTTAGGCATGTAAAGTAGTCTGAGCCACCGTGGATTTCTCTGATGTTTTCTCCTTGTGTTTCTTCTTCCAAAATTTATCTACTTCATTATTCTAACATTCTGACTTGTCTCCTTTTGTAACAACCTCCATAAATTAAAATTAATAAATTACACATAAATCTCATAATCAAGCATATAAAAGTGACGCATGACCAATACTCAAGAATAGTGACAAGGAATTATATGAAATACAAGAAATTTTGGAGTACATATGTCAATATCATGGCAAAACATAAAGGAATGTATTCCTTCAATAGACTACTTGGTCGAGTACAAGATTACACAACGAACCGCAACAAGATCCCTCCTGAAAAGATTCTTCAACATCAAACTACTTCGACTACATAAAGGGTGAGAAAATTGCTAGAGCATGTTTCCACCCTACCATGAAGTGTTTCACTTCCTCATAATTCTTCTTGAAAGAATACCTAGCCCAGAATGAGGAAAACTAGAAATGAAAAATTGAATGGAGTAATGGAATTTCCAAGTGACAAAACTATATCCATGATATCATGTATGTTAAACTTAACAATGAACACTCTTGAATTCACTTATCAGTCACGTAAGACAACTTAGCAATTCATCTCCAGTGTTATCAAAGCACGGTCTTAGCAATGAATGTAATGCAAATGTAATTAATTTTAATCTTCATTATTCATGAGATTATAGAGAATCCGGTGCTATAAGAATATGATATAATAAATAAAGAAGGTATAGCTCATGTATGTATGTATATACACATCTAGAATTGTGTGTGTTTGTATACATTTATGAGTATACATTCTTATAAAATCATGGTCACATAAGATCTACTAAATTCATGTCTTTCATCAAGTATTCTTCTAATATGCAAGCAACGATTTAAATTATTATGGGACTATTTAACGCAACCATTACTATAGTTTAACTTAAACAGGCAACTTATAGATTCAAACCAATGAATTAGAACCATATGGATGGTTATCACATTCATAACCATTGTGAAGCAATGTTAAGGAAAAAACCAAATCAATAACCATGGAAGTCAATGGGTTACTATGAAACAAAAATGAAGGTAAATTAATAACTAATCAATACTAATGAATTCCAAAAAGGTAACTAATATCTTCAAATAACTTACATATGTTAACACTTGATAATACAAAACAATAGTCAAGTCCTTTGAGATGATATCTAAAACAAGAAAATATAATTTAATGATTATACAAAAATTATATCCAAAGCTATCTAGATGATAACTACCTATCAATTAGCTTGAAACATTGTGAAAAAAGTTAATATTGAATTATAAAAATAATATAAAATATCTTTCAACATCTTTTGTGTAATGGTTAATGCACAACAACAAGAGCTCTAAAAGAGCTAGATTCCCTGCCTAAGGAAATGTGCATGCTTATGCAAATTTACAATTGATATAGTTTTATTATAAAAATTTCTCAATTTTAAATATTGCTAGTCTTTAACAATTAGAAGAGCAAGGTGAACTAAGAAATAAGAGTGCACATTGTACTAGATCAATCCCATATCCATAAAAATGTAGATGTGACCTTTCAAAGGGTTGATCAATTTTTTGATTTCAAGATGAAATATAGATAAATATTAATCAATTTCAATCATGAAACAAATACAATTTAATACCAAATCATAATGTTCTTCTTCATTTAACATAGAATTAAATATTGAATATCAATTATCGTTAAATATTATGACTTACAAGTTAAATTATAAATTATTCCCTATTATTAATCCCCCTTTTTTAAAAATTATCATTTAAAGAAGAATTTTTTTTTTTAATTTATAAATGCAACAATATGTTACTGATCTCTTTCATAATAAATGCAAAAAAAAAGTATTTTTTAGTTTAACAAGTTGTATAAATTACATTATAAAAAATAATAATGATCTCTTTCATAAAACATGTCCTAGAAATGTAAGAATAGAGATTTTAAGCTTATCTAAACCCAAAAAATTAATAATTTTTTATTTTTATTTTCAAATGTTTTATATATTTTTTATTTATTTTAAAATTATAGATTATAATTATACATAAATATTAATATTAAAATTATGAATATTATGTATAAAAAAATTATTTTGTATTTGTAATTAAATTAAAGATAGTAAATATTTTACAAAAGATATCCATGCTAAGCTAACATCTAAAATAAACAACAAAACATTTAAAATGTATAATATTAAATCACAAGAAAGTATTTTTTTCTATAAAAGATCTAACATATTTTTTTAAAATAGTAAAGTAAAATTATTAAATTCATAGTTTAATTTGATTGGAGAAGAGATACTCTTGGAAGAAAAATTAAGACTACAACTAGTATAAATCTCTTAAATACATCTATCTAAAAGATATTGGAAATCTTAATCTTTACATATCCATATTCACTTTGTTATTATTTATTTTACTTTTACTTTAAACGAAATGTTATTTTCTACATAAATATCATATTTAATATCTATCTAAATTACTAAATAGATTCACAAACACATAAATAAGTAAGTAGATAGATAAGAAAAGACACAAACATTATTTATTTTAACATTTACTTAATCATTATATTTATTTTTACCCAAACATCTAGTTTAACTTTTATTTCAAGAAATTTTATATTTTATAATAATAGTTTAAGGCTCTACAATCAGGAATGCATTCTAAAGGATAAATTAATTTTTGGGAATGCATTCTAGACGAGAAATAATTTTTACACCTTCATTAAACTAATTAGAGTCTCATACTACACACATTTTGTCCCAAATCACATATAAAAGGATAGAAGCATTCTTCAGTTGCATAATGTGAAGCAAATCTATCGTGGAACATCATGATCTCAGTCCATATGCGTTGTCTTTTCACTTGCATAACAACCAGACTAACATTTCTATGTTTTCTCATCTAAAAGAAAATAGTCATACCTAATAAGTAAGAACATCAAAACTATTTACTTTGCTTGTGGAAATTGCCCAGCCCCATTGAATCAAAGTTCCATAAATAACCTTAAGCAATGAACATCAACAAAAAAAACCTTCTTTGTCTCCAAAGGATTGAAACAGAACTAACATCAAGGAAAACAAATAAATGCTTGGAATACTAGTGACTGAAGTAAACCCTAAGGCACAAGATATGCATTTCCATGATCAAGAAAACTTTTCCAAGCTTTAATTGCAAGCAAATTGCAGTAGCCATCTACATCTCCGTGATCAAAATAATATTTCTCAAGGAGTCATGGACCAGAAAAAAGGTCAACTAAGTATCCATCAGTAAAATTTCTAGGGTTCATAATGTATGCCACCTAAATTAATAAAACTAATGCATCCCATAACTCTAGGGCACCATACACACATTCATGAGTTAAGGTCCTTCCTTCACTATATAGCTCAATCATCAAAATCATTCTATGCAACTAGACACAATTAAAAAATCATCAAACCATTCTTCTTTTGGGATTTATTTATATTCTCTTTTATTCCATATTAACATGGTTAGGAGGTAGATAGGGATTGGGTTTCTATTCTCCTTTATTCCTTATTAACATGGTTAAGAGGTAGGTGGGGATTGGGAGCACCTCATTCAAATTTTGTGACAGCCTATGTAGAGACTTCTGCCAAGCCATGTATGTGGGATGGGGATTGGGAGCAAATTATTGAAATTATTATGGTGATCTATGTGTAGATACTTCTCCCAAGGCATGTGTGCAGTGTGATATGCACATACACCTCCATTCTACCATCTTTATTTTACATCGCTTTGAGGACATCTCATTAAATACACAGTCACTAAAAATCCCTTGGTCTGGATCAATATAGCATACTCATATAGGCATGCAGGTATAAAATACTAAAAGAGAGTAATATGATAAATAAGCAGTAGAAAGAATCAGCTATCCCTTAGGCATAGGATAAATAAAATATATCAATTCCAATTGTGAGCTTTGCCACATTCAGCAATTCCCTCATTTCATAGTCAGCAAAGGCTATATGATCTTGAAAGCATTCTAAAGGAGAAAACAAAGGTTATGACTTTATTGAAATAATTAGAATTTTATTTTATACATATCCCAGATCTACAAAAAAAATAGATGTGTATGATGACATACATAAGGGCTCCTATGGGTGTCCAGTCTATAATCAACTAACAAGAAACATCAATCAAGTGTTAAACATGTTAGAGATCAAACAATACACTCCCTATGAGATTCTTTGATCAAGAAGACAAGAAAACATGATAAAACTTGAAATAAACAAAACAAAGCATTTAATCTAGTCTAACTTAAGAAAACCTCCATCCCATAAGTGGAGTGGTGCTCCTTTGATGTGGAAAGAAGCCCTTTCCCAATCCATTTAATAAGATCCAATGTTGAATGTGATTCCAAGTGTGAGATTTACTCCAAATGGTGAAAATATGCTCAAAATAAATGAAAATGACGAAATGCTAAGTATGAAAATGGTTATAGTGATAATGCATGAAGTTGTGGATCCATATTGTGAAGAGAATGTTTCTATTTATAAAACTCGAGGATTGAAGAATGACAGGATTTGGTGAATGTGGGATAAAATGGGAGCCAATGAGAATGTGACACTTGTCACAATTCCATTGGAGGAAGGTGGAGAACATTTTGGGAAATGTGTTGAGGAATGGGGGACATAAGAGAAATAAATGAGAATTGTTGAGGATTTGAAAGGTTGTAAGAAGAATTTATTGAATGTGGTTGAGATGTGAGAGGATGTAAGAGAAGTTAATGAAGATGTGAAAGGTTTTTGAAAACCTTTGGAGGGAAATTGAATGAGAGGTGGTTGAGAAGATTATTCCTTGGAATATTCCATTGTAAGGATAAATAAAGGAATTAGTTAATTAAAATAAATGAATTTCATGTGCAACCTAGTTAGTTGACCATGGGTTGATTTAACTCTTGAGGAGTTAAAATTTGGAAGATTTATTAATGAAGATTAGAAAGTGATTTAGGATTAATTAATTTGAATGGGTAGGGGATTGTGACATTTGATTTGATTGATTTAATCAAATGAGAGGATTTAGGGGAATTTAATTAAATGACTTGATTTAATTAAGATATGATGAATATTAGTTACAAGAAGGGTGAATTAATCAATAAATTTAATTATTTGATTAATAGTTGAATTTGTTGAATTTAACTAAATAATGTTGATTATTTAATTAATTGGTTAGTCTTAAGTGATTTAGGAAGAAACGGTGTTAGTTAATCAGAATCAGATACATAGTATCAATCAAGAATTTTTTACATGTCTATGTTTTGCCCCTCTTTGATGTGAGGTACTTGCTGCGTTGGTTCAAAGAATAACACTACCATGATCAAAATTCAAAAAAAATGATTTTTTCAGATGCTCCACTGCTACCCCAATGGAAGAAATTACGCTGCTACACTACCTTCTTGAGAGATCGAGTGAAAATTTGCAAAATTAGGTTGAGCTCACGAAAAAGGTTCAACAACGATTCAGGCATGGAAAATAACTCACGAGATATGAAAAGAAGCTCACAGAGATGAAAATGGGTCAATATAGGCTTCTTTTGGCAAAAACCAGATTAATGGGCTCAAAAAATCCTAAAAATACCCTCAAAACCCTAAAAAAATGCATAAATAGGGTTAGAGGGGTCATTTTCAAATCATTTGCACACCTATCCTTCTAGAAACCTTCACTTTTTGTTATGAGGTGTCGATGGAATGGTGGCTTGTGTGCTCCTCAGGCATTGGATGGATCGGGTTCACAAGTTCTAGTGACCTCAAAATGCAGGACCCCCGGTATGCCTTTTGAAACTTTTCTCATTTTTCATATTTTTGATGCAGTTATTAGGGTCCAAGTAGGTTGACCAAAAGTGGTCCTATAGGGCATCACTTTTGTTATGAGCGATGTCACCTTTGTGCATTTTGACCCGTGTTTGTACCATAGCGTTGTGTGACGTTGGAGGGTCTAAGAGTCGCAAAAAAATTGCCAACTCACCTTTGCAATATGGCATTGCGCGGCCCAAAAAGATTCTGGCATCACCTAGAAATGTTGACTCGCTTTTGCGGTGTAGCAATGCTTTTGATTTTAGCATCGCTTTTGCAAAAGTCGACTCCCCTTTGCTTTTGGGGGATTTTTTAATTTCAAAAACACGTCGGGCTTATTAAATTTGATATTATGGGCATTTTGGATGTAGGAGGTCCTACCAATGCTCCACTCAAAGGAGCATAGGAGGCAGATTTTGCACTGAGCAAGACACCTCACGAATGTTGTGTTTTTTTTCCTTGGTTCGATTGGTTTCAGACACATGGCCCAGATGCTTGAGGTGAGGACGCATCTAGCAATGATGACCACATTGATAGAGAGATGGCGGAGCAAGAACTCTTTGTTCCATCTTCTGACTAGAGAGGCTATCGTGACTCTAGAGGACGTATGGCAGATCCTACGAATCCCCATACACAGTGGTCATATCATATATGATGTCGAGGTCGGTGGAACTGCTATATTCCAGCTATTTGGGGTTTATCAGTATGTGGTAGACAGTGGGCAGATCGACCTTGCCCAATATGAGGGGATTGCCCCAGATTTGACCTTATTTGTTAGAGCAGTGATCTTGGGAGTCCTCTTTTACGATCGGCGAGCCAAAGGTTGCAACATTGGATGGGGGATTGTTTGGTCACAGATGATGGAGGAGATGACCATCTACTCCTGGGGGCCAGTTGTCCTAGCATTGTTATATCATGATATGCACTAGGTTATGTATTCTAGGGCCCGCAGCATTGGAGATGAAGTTACACTTCTACTTGTCTGGGCATATGAGCATATAGTCGTCCTAAGGCCCACAATTGTAGATGTTCAGATAGACTGTGATGATCCAATGATTTATAGATATGGAGGCATGACCACACTACACTACATGGGTATTACAGGCATCCCGCATTGGAGGTGGGTTATTGATGAGATGATAGTGTTATGATGGAGACCTTGGCTCCATTTTCATAGATGGCACAATGATGATGCCCAACCTTTTTACTATCGCTAGACCAGATGCATGTAGGGGTAAGAGCATCATATGATAGAGCGGTACCTTCCAAATAGGGTTGCTCGCCAGCTTGGAGAGGCACATGATGTGCTCGATGATGCACAGAGAGCCATATTTGCATAAAGATCATGAGAGAGCATGGGGGCAGTGGATCCCACCTTAGCAGGTTGTTGATGACTTCAGGTAGCTAGTGATTATGTCATGGGTGTACTTTGATGGTCCCACAGATGCGAGAACTACACAGGCATATGATGCATACTTTTAGGATCACGCTCCTATCGGATTGACATTACCAATTGTATTTGTGGCAGATAGAGGATGAGTCAAAGGACCTTGGATTGGACAAGTTCCCCAGCAGCTAGATCATCAGCCATAGGATGGTTAGCGTAGAGGTGACAGACAAGTAGGGAATTATGAATAGGTTCCACCATTAGTGTCACCCATTGGTCAAAGGCCAGCATAGTAGCCACATCAACAGGGTCCATAGCCACCACTAGCAGGTCCCAATCCTAGGTATAGATAGATAGTAGTGATGTAGGTGCAGATACAGGTTTTGACAAGGAAGCTATAGCAGGCCCAAGCCCAAATTCAAACCCTAACCCAAGAGAGGGATAAGGCACGATAGGAGGTGGTGCAAGAATTTTAGATGAGGTAGGATGTGGATCTCGAACTAGCCTTGAAGATAGGATGAAGGCAATAGTTGGAGGCCACAACATAGTAGGTGTAGGGACAGGCTACAGTCTTGGCAAAGATGTATGGGTGAATGATGCAGGAGGCATCGTACTATAGGACTTTATATTATAGAGTTGTGGCACAAGAGCAACAAGAGCTTGATTGCTCCCATATTAGTCAAGTTGCTCCTAGTAGGATGCCCTACACAAGACCATCAGGGTCACTTCACCAGAGCCAAGGCAGCCACCATGGCGACAGACAGAATGAGGGTAGCTCAAGGCATTGATAGTGTGCTAGACACTTTTTGGATTGTATAGCCTAATTTATGATGTGTATAGATTCATTGGTTGAGTTTTGATTAGCCTCTTGTATATTTGATGATGACACTATATATCTGATTTCGATTGTATCATAACATTCAGCTTTTTTGATATATACATGAAATGGCTTCAATGTGATGTTATTTTATTTCATGGATGCATATGCTATGGATGGATGCATTTAATGATTTGTGCTATGATGTGATTATGATATATATGATGGATCTATATGGATATATGTTTATGTGATTGATGCAAATCTATATTATGCTTTGATGGATGATAGATGCAATGATATGTTTAACTTGTTTTTTAGTATCCTTTTCTATGCGTGATGTATGTATTAAAAATGTGATGATTTTAATAATATGCTTGTATGGTTGTGCAATGGATGATTATGCAAATGTATTGTTTATGAGATACTTAGACTAACAGATCTATATTATGATGGATAATTTTTTCTATTATGATGATATGTATGATATGCAGTATGCTGACAGTTTGTGGGTGGAGGATGGATGAAAATGTATTTCTTTTCTTTTTTTGAATGTCATGATACCATATTTGTATTAGTATATGGATAAGATAGAAGAAAGAGGGATCAACCCTTGAGTTCAAGATGATGCAGGAGTCTAACAAGTCTATGAGTTGTTGAGACTTTATTAGATATGATGATGAGTGATAATGATGATGCTTATCAGGGATTGGGGTCATAAAGAGCTTACTTTCCTTATTTTTGATAACATGCATAGATACAATGTATCAAGGTATAGAAAACCAAAATGGCATTGTACCTAGTGAGATGGACTTTGACTCAGAAATTAGATAGGAGTATCCTTGTTCACACCCACCATATGAAACCTTATTAGGATGTACTTTGGCCATTTCACATATCTCAAAGCAAAACATAGAAAGGAAAAACCTCCCATGTAATAGTCAACAAAACATCTAAAACACCCTCCCTACAAACCTAACAAAGTTAGCATGACCAAGGTTATATTACAAGAATATCCAACAAGCACAATAGAAAAAAATAATGATCAATCCCCCATTCCTTTCTCTCTAAATCATTTTGATAGACATCATCGAGAGGACATTGGAATGAGTACAATAAGATAAATCAACAAAGCAAAGATCATGTAAACAAACAAGCTAATGTTCTTCATACCTCTAGTCAAGACTAAACTACGGTGATGTCTGATGTTGATGTCCATTGTAGAAAGATTGCATCCTAGGACATGATGTTATCAGATGATTGTGAGATTAACGGAATGATGGGCTATTGATACCAAGAGTTGACCAAATTATTTACCTACTGACCTAAACTTGAGACCTTAGTGTTTGAGTTTTCACTTTCAATTTGCTATACCTGTTTCTGAATGGTTCACCGAAGGTTGGGGGTGAGGATCATTTATAATGAGCGGATTTTTATTGCGGGTGAACATTGAAGTGGGATGGATGATTTTGAATTTTTTGAATGTTTTTGGTATTTTTGAAATGTTTTGAGGCTGTTTTTGGTAATTTCGAGATGTTTTACAAATGTTTTGATTTTCAAATTTTCTAATGTTTTTGGTATTTTCTAAAATTTTGACCAAGAACCTAACCTAAGGACCTGTCCTACGAGCCTCAGGGGTTGATCAAAGATTAGACTTGCCTACGTTATACATGCAGAGACCACGTAGTTTGACTGACACATACTCATTTATTGATGAGATATGAACATGTGTGGATTGCCAGTTTATTATGATGGACACCTAAAGGACCTAACCTAGGTGCCTCGAGGGTTGATCAAAGATCCACCTTGCCTATGTTATACATGCAAAAGCCTCATAGTTTGACATAATGACTCTATTTTTTACTTTCTCTAGTTTTGGCTTATTTGGGGTTTTTGATATGTTTTGAATGTTTTTGGATTTTCTGGTTTTATGAATGTTTTTGGAATTTCTAATTTTATGAATATTTTTTGGATTTTCTGATTTTAAGGAAGATTTCAAGAATATACACTAATTTTATCCAATGTAGGTATAAGAACATGCCCCCAATGTGATGTGATAGACTACTCCAATATAGGTAAGAAAAAATGGACCTTAAGAATGTTTCAAGTAGTTCTAGGGTGGAAAATGATACAAACACAGGATCAAGCTATGATGCAGACGTGGGTGGGTGATGGAAGGATTAATGAAGTGTGATGGGTGAATGCAATGGAAAGTGGTGGTAGATGATGCAAGACAATCAAATGAATCGATGGTGGATGGAAAGTGCTTATTTACACAAGGTTCCTATTTGCCAGGTTTTCACCAAGGTACTTTCCCAAAGCACCACTGAAGTGGTTTTCACTAGAGGACAATTTTTTTTCTTTACTGTTTTCAATCCTTTTTCTGATTTTTTTGGATTTTTTGATTTTTTGATTTTTTTGTATTTTTGGTTTATACCTTACAAGCTTAGGCATAAATTTTTTTGAGATGGGAGCTATTGATTAGCTCCTACAGAGGCTCTCCTTTAGGTGTGGATAGCTAATATGCTCCTGATTTGTAACTTGTCCTGATGACAAAGGGTCCCAACCAATTGTGTTCAAATTTTCCCTTCTTGTCTGGATTTGGTACATTCTTCTAATTTTCTTTTAACGTGAGCTCTCTGACTTGAAATCAACAACTCTTTATCTTCTTATTATAGCTCTTTTTGAGATAGTTATGATAGACTTGTAGGTGGTTCAAATCACCCATGCACCGCTCATCTAGTAGCTCCAGCTTGTTCAGCCATTACACCTAATATTCTTCATCAGTAATGAGATTCTACAATGATATTCTTAAGGATGGGAGCTCAATCTCAATGGGAAGGATGGCTTCTGATCCATAGACCACGGAGAAAGGGGTTGCACCTATAGGTGTATGGATACTTGTTTGGTAGGCCCATAAGGCATGATTCAACTATAGGTGCCAGTTGCGGCCAGCTTCATTGACTATTTTCTTGAGGATTTTTAGGATGGTTTTATTAGAAGCCTTAGCTTGGTTGTTACCCTGGGGGTAGTATGGGGTGGAGAAGCGATGTTGGATATTGAATTTTTGGCATGTCTCACGAACATCCTAGTTTTTGAAAGGTGTCTTGTTATCTAAGATAAGGGCTTGTGGGACACCGTAGCAGAAAATGAGGTAGTTCAGGATGAATTTGGAGATATTCTTCCTTGTGATGTAGGTCATTGGGATGGCCTCTACCCACTTTGTGAAGTACTATGTGGTAGTGATAATGAACTTGTATCCATTAGATGAGGTGGGTGAGATTTTTCTGACGAGATCAAGCCTTCATTGTGAAAAAGGCCAAGGTGTTATAATCGATTGGAGCTCTTGAGTTAGTGCATGGATGAGGTCTCCATGTTGTTGGAATTGCATGCATTTTCGGATGTAGTCATGAGCTTCTTTCTCCATTATAGGCCAGTAGTACCCCGTCCTTAGTAGTTTCTTGGCCAAGGTCATACCACTAGAATGCAAACCACAAATACCATTGTGTACCTCAGTTAAAGCATTCAAAGCTTCCTTGGGGTTAAGGCATCGCAAAAGGGTTCCTTTGATACTTCTATAGTACAGGTTGTCACCTAAGATAATGAAACAGGATGAATTCTTAATAAAAGTTCTTTTGAGGTTTGGTGTGATGTCTGTAGGGAGGACTCCTATTTTTAGGTAGGTATATATGTCATGGTACCAAGGATCACCGATACCAACGATTTCACACACAAACTTAGAATTTGGTACCTCAAAAGTTGGTACAAGAAGTTGCTCAACCAGAAGTTCATGCTTAGGGATGTTGCGTGGGATATCTAACAATGATCCAATTATGGCTATAGCATCAGCTGCTCTGTTGTTTACCCTCAGTATTTTCTCAAATGTGATGTCAATGAAGAATTCCTTGAGATTTTCCACCAGTTTCTTGTATAGGGTAAGCTTGTCATCCTTTGTTTGGTATTCATCATTGACCTAGTTGATAATTAACTATGAGTCTCCATAAACCTTAAATTCCATGATTTTCCACTGTAGTGCAATTCAGAGTCCTATAACTAGAGCCTCATACTCCACAATATTATTGGTACATGGAGAAGATAGCTTATATGACTTCGAGATGCAATCTACTTGTGGTGTGATGAAGAAGACTCCTGCTTCCAACCCATGCTGAGTATATGACCCATCGAAGTATAGTTTACCATGATCTACTGCACTAAGATTGAAAATGAACTCATCTAGAAACTCTGATACTAGGGGGTTCTTTGAATATATAGGCACTTTCGTCAATTTATCTATGATTACCTATCCCTTGATAGCTTTTTGTTGTACATACTCAATGTCATACTCTGTCAATATCATGACCCACTTATCCATTCACCATGTGAGTGTTTCCTTAGAAAGTAGATAATTGAGGGGGTCTATACTGGTGATGAGCTTTATTTGATGAGCAAGCATGTAGTGTTTGAGTTTTTGTGCAGAAAACTCTATTGCGAGGCAAGCTTTTTCAATGAATGTATAATTTATCTAATGCCCCACTATGGTCCTATTGATATAGTAAATGGTTCTCCCTTTCCCTATTTCATCATGTTGTGCTAGAAGAGCACCAAGGGTTGTTGTCACTGATATATATAGGATCAATGGTTGGTATTGGATCAGTGGCATGAGGACTGGCAGTGTTAGCAAGTATTCCTTGATTTTATTGAATTCTTGATCACATTTCTCATCCCACTTGTATGTTACCCCCTTGTGGAGTAGATGAGAATATGGGACAACTTTATCTGCTAACTATGCTATGAATTTGTGAATGGATTGGAGCCTTCCCTGCAAGCCCCTTAACTACTTCAATGCATGTGGCACTTCCATTTCAAGAATTGCTTTGACTTTTGCAGGATCTATCTTGATTCCCCTCATTGATACAATATACCCTAGAAGTTTTCCTAATTTCACACCAAGGCACATTTCTTAGGATTGAGTCATACTTTATATTCTTCCAATCTGTCAAAAATAGAGCCTAGCATTGCTATGTGGTCCTGAAGATTTCTTGATTTGGCTAGTATGTCATCCACATAGTCTTCTATAGATTTTTGGATCATGTCATAGAAAATCAGCATCATAGCTCTTTGGTATGTAGCACCAGCATTCTTTAACCCAAATGGTATCATGTTCCAATAGTAAGTTCCCCATGGATAGGTGAAGGTTGTCTTATGTTGATCATCCTTTGCTATCATAATCTGATTGTATCTTCAAAACCTATCCATCAATGATAGCATTTCATGCCCTGTCGTTAGATCTACAATCATGTATATATTGGGAAGAGGACAATCGCCCTTAGGGAATGCTTTGTTTAGGTCCTTGAAGTTAGTGCAGATTCAGATGCCCCCAGTGCGATTAGAAAATGGTACAAGGTTGGAAACCCATTAAGTATAATCAATAGGTCGTATGAAGCCAGCATCAAGAAGTTTTTGTAGCTCAAGTTTTACCAACAATGTGATCAGTGGATGCATCTTCCTTAATTTCTTTTTTACTGGTTTTTTCCCTAGATAAACTACTAGATGATGGACTACTACCTCTAGATCAAGGCCTAGCATATTAGCATAGGTCCATGTGAAATTTACTTTCCTTTCGTTTAGAAATGCAGCTAGAATTTCTTGTTCCTTGGTCAAAAGTGACTCTACATAGAAAGTGATGTGTGGTGTTTCTTTAGTTCCTAGATTGACTAGGTTGCATTTTTCTGCTAGTACTATTGATTTTTCCTGATGGATGGCACTAAGGGGAAGATTGAATCCCTCATACTTTGGTGCCTCAAAGAGGTTCTCACCATCGGATACATCCTTTCTTTTTACTATTTTCAAGTCAAAAAGTGCCACAGTGTGGTTTTCACTTAAAGACCTAGACTTTACTCTTAGATTTTTAATTTTGTGACTAAGAAATTCAATTTTTTCCCCATAGTACACATGTGTGTCTAGCTCAATATCAAACCCTACTTTATGATCTCCATATGGTAAAGTATCCCTTAGACCCATGAATTCTGAGAAAGCCTCATTTTTTTTAATGTGCCTAAGATTGGTGGTCCTTGTTGGTCACAATCGATGAGTTGGGGGTAAACAAGTTTTAGTTCAATGGTTTGGTTACTTGGCTCAAAGGACATGGTAGTGATCATAAAAAGGGAGGAATCCTCAAATAACATGGGTAAATAAGAGATGGAATCCTCATCATACATGTTAGTTATATCGAAGGTATAGTTATCTAGAGGTAGACCTATGGATACCAATAATGAGGAGGAGATTTGACTTTTTTAACAGGGGTACCTTTGCCAAGAATGATTATCTTCATAGGGGTACATCCAAGGCCAAGGTTCTTAGGGTGCTCCTCAGGAACAATAGGTTCAAACAAACCATTGTCATTTTTCCCAAGCTTCTCATTTTTTTTTATAGCCCCAATTAAACATTAATTGAAGACCTTTGTTGTTTTCTTCCATTGGGAGATTTGGCACAGGCTTTCATCTTGATATAATAGGCTTGACACATCTTTTTCATCTACCACCTCTTTACTTAGGTCTCCCCACTTTTTGAAGGTGGTAGCTTCTACTTTGAAGGTCTGAGATGTTATGTCAATTGGTTGTTGTTTCCCATGAGATCTAGGAGATTGAGGTAACTCTCCTATCACAAAGGCACCCTTTTTCATTTTATAGTCCCCACATCCATGATCTTGGATAATAAACTTAACCTTTGGGATGTTCATAATGAAAGGTGTCTTTGTCTCAAAAGTGGAGGCTAAGGTGGGTGGGTCAACATAATGGGATGTGGGTCCTTCATCATTTTTCGGGACTTGAGGGATCTTGTAATACTTGGCCTCCAGATTTTTGCAATAATAAAAAGGCTTAGGGTCCACATGGATTGTGACTTCTTGGTTTCGATAAGGGAATTTGACACATTAATGGAATGTGGATGTGATAGCTTGCATCCCATGGATCCATGGGTGCCCTAGGAGGATATTATAGGGGAGTTCAAGGTCAAGAACCTAGAAAGTGGTCTCCATGATTGTTGGCCCTACTTGAATAGGGAGTTGAATGGTGCCTTGAGACACCCTTTCTTGATCATCATAAGCCCTGATAGTGATACCTTTTCCTTTCTCAATAACATCTTCTGAGAATCCCAGATTCTTTATTAACTATAGAGCACGAATATTCAAACCCGCACCTCCATCTGTTGGAAAATGTGCCTCAAGCTTACTGAAATAAAACTCTTGAAAGAGAAAAATCGGTGAGACCCTCAGACTTTCTTACCGACCAGTAGCTATGTTCAAAAGATTAAAGTCACTGAAACTTTGGTTTTGTCTTGCCAACGGGAGTCATCGGCAAGACATGGCTATCACATTGAAAATTCCTATCTCTTTCCATCTGAGTAGACCTCTTGCTGATGGGTTGATTCCTGGTGATAATCAAGGAGACTCTTGGCAATGAGTGGCATCGGGGAGAGGCATGAACCTTCGGAGTGACTCATTCTGATAGTGTTAGTCTCAATAATGGTTTTACACACGTATGTCATCAGAGTGACATGAAGGCTTGATAAGAGTCTAAGTGATAGTGGAGGTCTCACCAATAGGTATACCTTCGATGATAACTCTTGCCGATGGATGTTTCTCTCACCGACAAATTTGCATTCGGTATGATCTCTTGCTGATGGTTGTGATCTCACTGATGCATATGCAACTTCAGTATGAACTCTTGGCAATGGCGTTTCTCTCGCTGACAGTCTATGATTGGTGTGAAGTATTTCCAATAGACGATATCTCACCAATGGATTTCTATTCACTGTGAACTCTCAGTGATACCGAAACTCTTACCGATAGAGCTACATGTGATGGGCATCGGTGTGAAGTCTTAGCAACAGTGATGTTCCTACCGATGGACATATCAAAGTGACATTAACTATCGATGAAATCTCTTGGACTCTTGTCGATGAACAATTTCCTTTATTGTGATATCGGGGAAACTTGTTTTGTTATTGGTCTAACTTCTTAGGGTGTTGTCGATACCTTTGGTCTTACCCATAGCTATGTGATTGGGAATTTTGGAATTGTGGAGACATGGTCTAGTGTCTCACCAACATGTGATATAGTTGAACATTTTGACTGGACATTTTTCCTATGTGGTGTGTTCTGAGCCAATGAAATAAGCAAAATGTGAACCATTGGCAGTTGGACTGTTGTGATCATTCCTGTGTGGAAGATGAATAGTTTGTGAGGAAAATGACTATGCTCTACAATGGTCGATAATGGTGAATAGTTTGATGGCATAGAGTTGTTCGATTTTGAACATGATTTGATCAGTGTGAATGAATTCAATTCGGAGAGCATTGTAACAGTGACGTTCTATACAAGGTTGATCAAGGAAATGTTATTGTTGTTAATTTGACATCAGAAAGTGAAGTTCAATCTCTGTATGTAATTTTGTTTACTGTGATACAAAGAGACTTTTCTTGGTGTGGTGGGTTTTTCTCCCGTAAGGGTTTTCCCACATAAATCTGGTGTCCAATTGTGTATGTGTTCATTTCTCTTTTATGTTATTCTTTTCAAGTGTATATTAATGAACTATAATTAAAAATTTAAAGTCATATCTACATTCTTCCCTAAGGTTTTGACATTAGGAGAGTTTTTTCTACACCTAAGCTTTCCTTTCAAGTGGTATCAAATCCTAGCCAGTTGTGTTATCCTTATGGGTACGTTGGGTTTTTTGTGTCAATTCTGTTTAGTGGGAGTTTTGTAGAAGTCTGGTAATTCAAAATGTACCACTTGAGAGGAAAGCTTAGGTGTAAAAAAAACTCTCCTAACATCAAAACCTCAGGGAAGAATGAAAATATAACTTTAAATTTTTAATTACAGTTCATTAATATACAATTGAAAAGAATAACATAAAAGAGAAATGAACACATACACAATTGGACACTATATTTATGTGGGAAAACCCTTACGGGAGAAAAACTATCCGCAAGACCAAAGTTATCAGCAACACCCTAAGAAGTTAGACCAATAACAAAAAAAGTTTCCCCAATATCACAGGAAAACCAATTGTCCATTGGAAAGAGTCCAGGAGATTTCATCAACAGTTAATGTCACTCCGATATTTCTATCGGCAAGACCAGTACCATCGGCAAGACATCTCACTAATGTCCATTGCAGAACAATCAGCAAGACCATCACTGTTGCTAATACTTCACACCAATGTCCATCACATGTAGCTCTATCGGCAATATTTTTTGCTATCGCTGAGAGTTCATAGCAAACAGAAATCCATCGACGAGATATCCTCTATTGACAAGAGTTCACACTAATCATAGACTATCGGCGAGAGAAACACCATCGCCAAGATTTCATACCAAAGTTGCATACCTATCAGCGAGACCATAGCCATTGACAGGAGATCATACCAAATGCAAATCTGCCAGTGAGAGAAACATCCATCAACAAGAGTTATCACCGAAGGTATACCTGTCGATGAGACCTCCACTGTCATTTAGACTCTTATTGAGCCTTCATGTCACCCTAATAACATACATTTGTAAAACCATCGATGAGACTAACACTATTGGAATGAGTCACTCAGAAGGTTCATGCCTCTCCCCGATGCCACTCATCACCAAGAGTCTCCCCGATAATCACCAGGAATCAACCCATCGGCAAGAGGTCTGCCTGGACAGAAAGAGATAGGAATTTTCATAGTGATAGCCATGTCTTGCTGATGACTCCCATCAGCAAGACAGAACCAAAGTCTCGGTGACTTTAATATTTTGAACACAGTTGCTGGTAGGTAAGACATTTTGAGGGTCTCACTGATTTTTCTCTTTCAGAAGTTTCATGTCAGTAAGCTTGAGGCACATTTTCCAACAATATCCCACTTGATGAAGATCTTACTGACACCTCCAGAGCACAACAAAACTATTGAAATTCATGGGTACCTAGGCCCATCGAATTGGCACACCACCTGTATTTGTCTGTGCTCACTAGTTTCGTCAATGCATCTGCAACATTTTCCATAGTATCCACTTTTTCTAAAGAGGCCTTTCCATCCTCCACCATATCTCATACAAAATGATATTGCACATCAATATGTTTCATCCTGGCATGGAAAGTAGTATTTTTTTCCAAACAAATAGCACTCTGACTGTCACAGTAAATTGTAATTTTCCCTGCATCAAACCGAATGTTAGAACACAAACGTTTTAACAAATTGCTTCTTTACAGTGTGTTGCGCCATGTATTCTTGCCTTTGTAGTGGAAAAAGCGAATACAACCTACCACTTACTCATCCAACTAACTGCACCACCATTCATCATGAAATATATCCACTAGTGGATCTTTTGTTGTCAATGTCCCCTACCCAATCAGAAATCCACATAGCCTCGAAATTGAGAGTCCTCTATGATTCAACCAAATTCCCATGGTAACACAAAGCATATTCTGAAGTGCCCTTCAAATAGCTAAACACTCTTTCACAACATCCCAATGTGTCCTTCCTCATTATTTTCCGCATAAATGACTAAGTACTCCCACTGATTGAGCAATGTCTAGCCTTGTACAAACCATTGCATACATTAAACTACCAACTACACTAGCATAAGGCACTCTTGGTCATGTCCTCTATCTTAGTAGGAGATTTTGGACAGTCTTCAATAGATAGCTTCGTTCCTTGCAAAACTAGAACAACTAGCTGCTTGCAATCAGTCATACAAAATCTCTCTAGAATTGTATTAATATACTTACTCTGACCGAGCCAAAGTTTTCTACTCTTTCTATCCCGGTTATTTCCATTCCCTAGTATACCGGGTTGCACCAAGATCTTTCATTTCAACTTTGCAAACAAGAGATTTTAGATCAAAATCATTAACTTACTATTTCCTATGAACAACATATCATCAACATAGAGAGCAATAATAAGAACACGATCATTTTTAGCTTTGAAGTATACACAATGGTTAGATTTTGATCTTACAAATCCCAATGACAAAACAAACATGTCAAACTTCTAGTACCACATTCTAGGAGATTGTTTAAATCCATCTAGAGATTTTTCAACTTGCAAACCAGTTTTGCTTTTAGCTTTTTCCATAAAGTGCTCAAGTTAGGACATATAAATTCTTCTTCAAGGTCACCATGAAGAAATGTTGTCTTCACATCCATCTGTTCAATCTCTAAGTCATACGCTACTACAAGTAACAAAAGAAATATGATAGACGTCAGCTTAGCTACAGCAAAAAAATTCTCCATAATTAATTCCCTCTACCTGGGAATATCCCTTCACAACCAACGTCACCTTATACTTTTCCACACTACCATCCAGACCTATTTTCTTTTTAAATACCCATTTGTAGCCAACAACTTTTTTGCCTTCAGGCAATGGCACCAAACTCCAAGTATTATTCTTTTCTAATGATGCCATTTCTTCATTCATGGCTTCCAACCAAGAGTTTGAATCAGACATTCTAAATGCCTCTTTCACAGTCCTAGGCTCATCAGTGCTAGAAATTAAAGCATAGGCACAAGTAGAATCTAACAAATAAAACCCATACCTATCAAGTTGCTTTCTTTCACGTTGACCTCCTCACAGGCTGAGGCTAAGGTTGATCTTCTTCTTCAGAACTCTCAGAACTACTTCAGATCTCCTCGGTTTCAGGTACATTTTGAATTTTCATAGTGTACCTTTCCCACTAAGATGTCTTGCCGATGGTGCTAGTCTTGCCGATAGACATATCGAAGTGACATTAACTGTTGATGAAATCTCTTGGACTCTTTCCAATGGACAGTTGGTTTTCTTGTGATATCGGGGAAACTTGTTTTGTTATCAGTCTGACTTCTTAGGGTGTTTCTGATACCTTTGGTCTTGCCGATAGCTATGTGATCGAGAATTTTGGCATTGGGGAGACATGGTCTAGTGTCTCACCAACATGCGATACAGCTGAACATTTTGACTGGATGTTTGTCCTACGTGGTGTGTTCTGAGCCAATGAGAGAAGCAGAATGTGAACCGTTGGTAGTTGGACTATTGTGACCATCCCTGTGTGGAAGATGAATAGTTAATTGGAAAATGACTATGCTCTGCAATGGTTGATAATGGTAAACAGTTCAATGGCATTGAGTTTTTTGATTCTGAACACGATTTGATTAGTGTGAATGAATTCAATTCGAAGAGCATTGTAACAGTGATGTTTTGTACAAGGTTGATCAAGGAAATGTTGTTGCTCTTAATTTGACATCAAAAAGTGAAGTTTGATCTCTGTATGTAATTTTTTTTACTGTAATACAAAGATACTTTTCTTGGTGTGGTTGGTTTTTCTCCCATAAGGGTTTTCCCACGTACATCTGGTGTCCAATTGTGTATGTGTTCATTTCTCTTTTATGTTATTCTTTTCAAGTGTATCTTAATGAACTGTAACTAAAAATTTAAAGTCATATCTACATTCTTCCCTGAGGTTTTCACATTAAGAGAGTTTGTTTCACACCTAAGCTTTCCTTTCACTATCCACCAAGATTCGTTTGACTTTGTTCTTGTGGACTAGGACTTCAAGATGGAGTGCATGGTTGTGAGATGGTTGGGTTTGGAGATCCTACTCAAATAATGTTAGGAGATGTGGTGTAGTGATATGTCTAACCATAGCTTGGAATTGGTCTACACCAAGATCTATGGGGATGAAGGATGTAGCTAGTGACTTTTCTAGAATTTCCCTATGTGCAGGCAAAAATTTTAGCAATTCCATGATGATAATCTGGGTGGGGGTCTTTTTCAGTTGATCTAGGACATTATAACTAGTAGGGATTAACTTTCTATTGGCGGTGGGTGCTTTGGGTGGTGGGGAATGTCCTAGAATGGTAATTCTATCACCACATGTGGTGACTCCACATTTAGCTCTAGGTCCTTTGATATTAACAACTGTTACCCATTCACCCAAGGATGCAACAACATGGTTCACATTGTTGTAACTCTTTCCTTTACCATTGTTGTTTCCTTTATTGTGATCCAGCATCAAATTCGTGTATATTTTGAGGTATTGATTCCCAATTGGTTGTTCAATGGTTATGGTTTTGTCATCAATGAGATCTTGGATTAGTTATTAAGTTGCATACAACTAGCTACTGTGTGTCCCTTTATTTTTTGAAAGTCACAAAGGTGCTTCTCATTATACCATGGTGGTTTAACTTGAGGCTCTTGATATAGGATTTTGATGAGATTTTCTTGTACTAGTTGTTGCATGATAGATTCAATTGGTTCCCCAAGTGGTGTGTATTTTTGTTTAGGGGGATGTCTATTCCTTGGGGGTGGTTCCCCTTGAGCATTTAGGTTGTTGATAGTTTGATTGTTGGGTTGTTGTGTTGATGGGTTGATTTTTGGGTTGTTTTGGGTATTGATTTGTGGTTGTTGGTACATTTTTTGTTGTGTATTCTGCCTTGGGGCACTGATAACAACCTTGGCATCAACGACACCATCGTTGATGACTTTTTTATTCTTTTCCCATGTGCAAGGTTTTTCATCA
This sequence comes from Sequoia sempervirens, assembly GCA_007258455.2. Taxonomy (NCBI): domain Eukaryota; kingdom Viridiplantae; phylum Streptophyta; class Pinopsida; order Cupressales; family Cupressaceae; genus Sequoia; species Sequoia sempervirens. Next base: position 597,770,721 of record VDFB02270651.1, on the reverse strand, counting down.
TAGCTTGTTGATGGTCAATTATCTTGATATATGGGTGTGCCCCCTTGTGCTATAAGAGCCCTTTTGCTATTGAGCACTTTGGGAATCAATTAGTCATAGGTTGTTATGCATTGCATTTTCAAATTAAAAGACAAGGCCCCTTCAATATTGGAGATGATAGTCCCAATTTGTTGTTCTTGAAGCATAGCCCATTTGCTCTTATTGGCCTTGGCTCGCCATCATTGTAAGAAGGTTGTGAATGTTTCTCCCTTGTTTTGTTTTAGGTTGGATAATTATTCCAAGCTCACTTTGACACCTATGTTAAATGACTAATTCTGCATGAATAAGTCCACAATTTCTTGAAACTTTTAATTGTGGAGGGAAGGTGGGAGAACCATTCCATGGCTGGACCATCCAAGCTTTGAGGGAAGAGTCACATCATATAGGAATCAACATATGCAACTTCCATGTACAGTGTACATGGAATTCCCTGATGTGATCTTTAGGATTGCTAGTCCTATGGTATTTGTCAAATTTTGGTATCTTGAATCCTTGTGGGAATGGGACCATCACAATGCTTTTGTCAAATGGATAGGGGCACAAATTCCCTTGTTATTTTGATGTTTTTCTTGATTGTATGTCTAGCACTTGTTGCGAGAGAAATTTAAATTATGCAAATAAATCATTTTGTGGATCAGGCGGTGGGATGTATCTATTTTGGGGTGGTAAAGTTGCTTGGGTGATGGGTGGGATGACTTACTTATTTGGCTACGTGTTCATGAGAGGTTGTTGTAATCTTTGTTGTGCAAGAAACACTTGTTGGTATGCTTGTAGTTGTTGTTGTCCAATAATGCTTATTGTTGGTCTTGGGATATCAGTGCTTGTTGTTATGCATGTTGTTGCAAGGCTTGTTGATAGGCTTGTTGTTGTAACAAGGCTTGTGCTTGGTATTGAGCTTGTGCTTGAGCTTGAACTTGTTGAGTGGCTTGTGCAACTTGTGCAACTTGTGTAGCTTGTTGTTGTTGTAGTAAAGCTTGCACTTATGCTTGGGTAGCATGTTGTGCTTGTGCTTGTTGTGTGGCTTGTTATGGCTTGTGCAACTTATTGAGTTTGGAATTGTTGAAGTTCCGTTTGATATGCTTGTTGGGCTACTTGCAATGTGATGTTGTATTGGTTTGATATGTTTGGATTTGGTGGTGGAGGTGGAGGATTTGGTGGAATGGTGTGAGATGGTGAGATCATTGGGGTGCTTGTGGAGGTGCTTGTTGAGTGATGACAAGAGGTTGTGTCAGAGGTGGTATGATTGATGTGCTAGGTCCTTGGGAGACCATGTTTTGGAGATTTTGAGGTGTTGTAGATGGAGTGATGATTTGTTGATATGTTTGGATTGGTGCCACTTAGTGTTGCGATATCAATGGCATGCTTAGAGGATTTGGTATGATTGACATGTTGATTTAACTTGTGACTAGAGGATTGATTTGATTTGATTGGTTTTGGATTGGTATGTTAGGTAAAGGGGGTGCCCTAAACCTTGAATTGGTGGGGATGTTGGTGTTAAAAGAGGGAATGATGGGAAGATTGGTGGTGTGTTCCCTTGCAAAAGTGAGGATGATGCATTAAAAGTTCCCACTTGTCTAAATGAATCCACTTGTACTTGTGATATCATGGGGAGAGAGACTTGTGTATCAAGAGGGTATGACAGTATTGCGTAAAAGGTGGAGGGATTGTTGGTATCATGGAATATGAGTGGTACATATGTATTTTTTGGATCTTGTAGGACGATGTTGGGCATACCCATGATTTTGTTAACCTCTAGATTTTGAACGTTGAAAAGTGGATGTGTTTGAAGAGCTTGGAGTAATGAACTCCCCTTGGTGATCATGGGTTGACTTGAAGCATGAGAAAATTTTGGTTGTATGATGTGTTGGATGATGCTTGGGAATTACATTGGTGTGAATGATGTGGGTGGCATATTCCCAAGAGGTTGTTCAACAATAGTGCTCACATCAAAATTGAAAGGGATTTTAGCCCCTTCCTTTGCTAATGCCAACATGTATTGTGTGGGATTGATCCTCATGATCGTGCTGAAAATATTGTGTGTTTCAAGATTTTGGACAAGTTCAATTTCATCTTGGGTCATTCCTTGGAACTTGTTGGTGATATCCTCCCTCTTGAAGATCTTGTGATTGTTGATGGGGTTGAGTGAAGGTATGGTAGATTCCCTAGGGTTGAATTCTGATGTAGTTTGGCTCAAATCACTTGAAGTGGATGTATCTTTGTTTTTCTCCATGATCTTCTTGTGTTGTGATCTTGTTTGGACCATAAAATTGGGATCAACTTGTTAGAACTGAGATATAGCTATAATACCATGTTAGAATTGGCTATGGTTGCCAAGATCTTGAGACCAAATGAAAAGCACAAAAGAGCACATGTAGTAGTTGTCAAAGGATAAGATAACAACTAATGACAACTAACACCTTCTAGAAAGATTCTTTCCTAGGACCTAAGTAAACTTAACATGTGTAAATAAGTCCCCTAGTAATGAATGAACTAGGTGCAAGACTTTATTTACACCAACACCCCCCTTAAGTGCAACTTAGGGACTAGAAAATTATTATGCAAATGACACAAAGTTGCAAAGATGGGTCCCAGCTAATAGGCCATGTTAGGTACCCATGTACAATGCAAATAAAATAAAATCTCTCACAAACAGAGAAAAGGAGAAAACCCAATGGGACAAAACTCCTCCCCAAAAGAGAGATGAAATACAAAAACTGAAATACAATAATGCTCTCAATGAAGAATGAGAAGGTAAAAACCCCATGTGAGGAAAAAGACCCCCCATAAGAGAGAAGTAGAAGAGAGACAAGGCAGCCCCCCCTCAATGTTGAGTCTCCTACAATGATGGTAGAAGCTTGACATTGAATGTTGAAGATGATCCAATCTCGCCGAACAATGTTCCTCCCCTTAGGAAGAAAAAAAACCATGGATGTATGCAAGATGTTAGGAATATGAATGATGGATGATGATGTCTCTGAAGCATGCTCAAGTGTCTCCATGTTGATGCTAAAAGATAACACACTCCAAACAGGCGTTCTAGGCCACACTGCTGAAGAGGACAATCCAACATCTAGTAGAGATGAGTGTAGAACATGATCTAAAGACAAAGATATCCCCTCTGAAGACAAAGAAACATCCTCCAAATGTTGTCCAAAATAATCCACAATCATGTCAAATTGCAAAGAATGATCATGTAGAGAATGAACAAGAGGGTCAGAGAGTTCCCTCGTAACAACTGAAGAAGGATCATCTTCATCAAAGAGAAGATGAATGTCATCAATGGTGTCCTCCAAATCTAAAAGATGAGACTCCAAAAACAAGTTTGAAATACCTATCAAGAAGTTATCCAAAGTAGCCATATCTGGAAGATAATGTATATCCTACTGTACTAAATCACTAGGAGCCAAAATTGTAGCAACACAAGCATCATCAGGTACAATAGTAGATGGAGGAAGTAGAATGCATGGCTCAAGTACTGGATCTGATGTGAGAATTCCCAAGTTCAAAAATCCAAATGTCTCCTCTGAATCATGGTTCATATGATCGACAGTTAAAGGAAGAATGTCATCATCAGAAGCAAAACTTGCAAAGGTATACAACCAAGATGAATGATCAACCACCCTAGTAGCAATGATCTCTCGAGTCTCCAAGTCTTGAATGATGACAGAATCAGGTGTAAACTCCACAGTCCTCCCATCTCCACCATGTGTAATCCGATATATGGAAAGAAGATTGTTCGTCAAATGAGGAACACACAAAACATCCTAAAAAGTGTTTTCCCCAAAACTAATAGATCCCTTCCCTATTACACTCATGTATGTATTGTTTCCCATCAAGATAGGAGATAGTACAAGGCTAAAATGAAGAGAAGATAGTTTTTGAAGATGCCATATGATGTGATGCTTCTTAATCTAGAAGCCATCTCCTTGATCCTGGACTTGAAAAATCACAAAGAGCTTGACCTTTATTTCCTGATGTAGATGCTTGACCTTTTTCCTTTTTAGACTATTTTGAAGAAGGAGAAGAAGATTCAGACATTCTAGAAGGAAAATCGATGTGATTCTTTTGTAGAATATTTTTCAACTCATCAATATCCTTCTTATAACAATAATGTTCTTCATGTACATCCTTCTTGCAATATGCAGAAAAAGGCCTCTCCTTCTTAGATGATTCTCCTTTTGAGGATGAGGATTTTGATTCTTTATGTGGCTTGTTCTTTTTCTTGTTTTTCCTATTATCAAGATTCCCTGATTCTTTCTGTCCCTTAGACTCACTTGCCACCAATGCTTGTGACTTGGAAGACTTGATTAGACCCATGTTCATTAAATTAGCTTCCTCTTGGATTAGGAGATTTGAAAAGTCATCAAACTTAGGATCAACATATGATGCTCCCATAGAAATTCAATGGGTATGAAAGCCAGAAATAAACATTGAATACTCAAGACCAATCTTGGATAACACATTCAGAATCAATTGTAAATCCTCTTTTCCAATAATGCATTCCTTCAATTGTGTTCTTAGTTGCTTGATTTTGGAGATGTAGTCTTGGATGTGGTCAAAACTTTTAGGATCAAGATTCATCAAATCATTATCAATTTGATAACCCCTAATATTATATGTTTAACCATACAATTTTTCAAAAGTCTCCCAAGCTTCTTTAGGTGTATTACATGATTCAATATGAAATTGTAAATCAAATGAGACTAATGAACATATGCATCCAAGTGTTTTCTCATGATCAATCTCCCACCTTGCCAATTCTTTAGCATCAGTAGGTTTTTGAGTGGTTTCCTTTAGATGACCTATTAGACCTTTCATCATGAGATAGTGCCATACTAATTTTTTCCATGTAGCATAATTATGTGGAGTTAGGAGTTCAATTTGAGATTCCCCCATTGCAAGAACACAAACCAAGCAAAATAATGCAAGCAATCACTGCAAGATTACCCCCCCAAATCACTCAATCAAGAAACCCCCCCAACAATATATGAGCTTGGTACTTTATGAGTAGTTTGTTTACAGTTGCCACTTTCTAGAACCAGCAAAGTGGTCTTTAATCTTGGTACATGCAAATGCCAAATTTGGCCACAAAATAAAGTACAATTTTTGGTACAATATGAGATAAATATTATCATACCACTGAGAATTACATGAAAAATCATGCACTTTCAAAAAAAAAATCATGCAAAAATATTACCGTAGGAGCAAGATATGAGCTCCTAAAGTTCCCAAAGTGAGGACAAATCAACAACACATGTGAGAATCTGAAATTTATATAAAAACCAAACACCAAAACCCAAAACTGATTGCACCACTGTGAAGAGCATGAAAAATTATCCCAAATCAAAAAAAATTGCTTGAAAAAAGTAGCCAAAATGAATGAGATATGAGCCTTCAAAGTTCACCTTTGAAAACCAAATTGCAAACTGTGAGGGGTTCAAATTTTCAAAAGGATGATGATGTCACTACTGACGCAAGATGACGTCAGTTGATCACTCAATTAAATTTGACTGGCTGGCAGCTGTCAAAAAAGAATATGCATCTTCCATAGAATATTCTCCAAAACCTGATGATAAAAATGATGTGTATTTAGATGTCGTAGGTCGGCATGGGTTAGGGGTTCGATGGGAATCTTTGGCGAGTATTCCCATACATTTTTGGTTGTCAGAATCTTCAAATTTATAACTATTGATTTAGATTTTCAAACTACCTGATATTATTATAAAGATCGTCGGTCTCTATAGTGGGGTCCACAGTGGCTGGGCCCACCCACGGTATTGACGTGGAACCCAGGTACCACGGGTGAGGGGACAAGGTACAGTTTGTAGACTATACCCTATACTCCATGAATTAAAAACAAACTTTTTATTTTTTCAAATAAAATTTCAAATGATTTACAACAAAAGTTTATCCTGCAAATATTAATTTTTCAAAAAAAAATTCAAAGAATTTTCGATGGAATAAAATAATTTTTTTTTTACAAAAATCGTACCGTCGACAATTATGATGATTTGGGACCATACGACTCTTTGAACAAAATTTTTTTGCCTCACCGGAAAATTGCTCTGATTTGGATGAATTGGTAGTCGATCTTAGGTTTTTTGGCCCTTCTGGACGCGATGGCAAGGTCAGATTTGACCCAAAATGCTCCAAAATTGCAGTTACCTTCTGGATCTAGCAACCACTCTTCAACTTCAAACCCTCATAGATTTGGCCTCCTAAGTCTGATTTGGATGAAACAAAAGGAGAAATTGACTTTCTCGAACACTTTGGATGCAATGGTGAGCTTAGATTTGCACCAAAAAGCTCTAATTTGAACCTGCAATAAAGAGCCACAAAATGGAACACCCCCAAATCTAGTATCTTTCTTCAAAAAAAGACTCTCCAATGGCACCCAACCCACTTTGATACCATGTTAGAATTGGCAATGGCTGCCAAGATCTTGAGACCAAATGGAAATCACAAAAGAGAGATGAATATGACAAGAATAGACTATATTCAATGTCAATTATATGAGATGATTTACAATGAAAGAGACCCCTTGGTTATATAGACAAGGTGAGATGCAAGATGTCATAGGATTATGACAAGTGTCTTAATCATATGACTTGAGACAACTAATCACACTTACCTAGGTTCACATGTAGTATTTGTCAAAAGATAAGATAACAACTAATGACAACTAACACCTTCTAGAAAGATTCTTTCTTGGGACCTAAGTAAACTTAACATGTGTAAATAAGTCCCCTAGTAATGAATGAACTAGGTGCAAGACTTTATTTACACCAACACAACTTTTAGGAATATGGGAGGTAAACCTCTAAATCCTTAGGTTGGTCTAAACTTTAGGTATTAAAAAGAAAATATAGGAGGTTAAGGATCAAATGAGGATGATGTGACAAATGAAGGATGAATAATATGGATGTTTGAAATTTTAAGAACTTTGGAGGAATACTAGACTTTAGGATTTTTGGATTTGGTTTGATTTGGATAATAGACTTATAGATCCCAAGATTTAGATGTTATCTTGGAATAACTTGTCCACAAGGGTGATAATTTAACTAAATGCATGAGGAAGGATTCATCCACACACACTTAGCCAAACAAGGTGATTTTGATTTTTATTGAAGGATTTACCATAAGTCTAGTATGAATGATTTTTCCAAGGTTCTAAAAGTTATTTGTGCCATGGGATTTGATTGATGATGTGACAAATGAAAGGGTTGATTTGATCCTAGATGAACCTAGAAAAACTTTTTTTACAAGACCATGATTTTGCAAAACGTGCTATACCTCTAAAACTTTGAACCCTATGTGAGAAACTCAAAATGTTGGAAAAGACCAAGATTCTAACAATAATAGAATGAATACAAGTTTGGATTATCCTTTGAAGTACATTTGTAAAATTTGTAAACCAATCTATCTCTAGTTTTGTAAAGGGCTAAAAGATGTTTCTTAAGAGCCTTTGGACTAAGATGTTTATGATGATTGATAGATCTTAGTTTCAAGATTTTGACTTTGTGGGAAATCATGAGATCAAACACATATGTGGGGTCCAATCATCTTTTATCTTGATTAAATGGATTCTTTTTACCACATCCACACTTCTTGCTTAACTTTCAAACTGAATTTCTATGTCTCAATTCCTTTTCATTCCACAAGATCCATTATGTGAAAATAAAAGAATCAAAGGAATAGTTTTCCTTGGTTGACTTTGGAGAGAACAAATTGAGATATGGGCCCAAATATTTAGAAGCCTCTGAGGATAAAATCCCTAGGGACAAGCAATGACATTTTGACTCTTCAAGGATATTTGCTCTTTCCAAAGGGTTTGAAATTTTGGTGACTTGTTGAATGTTTGTTTCAAAGTTTTAGATCCAAGCAAAGTATTTGAATGACTCACAAATTATACAACCCTAGGATAGAAATGGAAATATTTGTTGAGTCCCCACTTGAATTCTCCAAACACTGAGACAAAGTGAACAACTAGAGATTTGGTGACACTGGCTCCCCTCCACCACACACACTTCTCAGGACCACCAAATCTCAAAATCCTAAAGATCTAGACCTTGAGGATTTATTTTTTTTCTACTTTGAATAGTAAAAATGTGGAGCAACTTCATAATGATCGTTCTTGTAACAAAAAATAGTAAGGATTTTGGGCTTCTAAATAAATTGGTTCTTAGTTCAGGTAATCGAGGACATGACACCTTGTGAGCATCCAACAAGCCACTAAAGGATTTAATCAATCCTACTAGGGGCTCTTATACTTTTTATAGTAGTACCCCATTATGAAAGACACTGTATGACTAAGGCCTACATACCATGAGGACTTGATAGTTTAGTCTTATCCATTTATATACTCGCCCAAGTAAAAATCTGATTGGAGTCGCCTTCAAGTTTTTCTTAGGTAGGTCCCTCTAAAGGTGAACAAAACCGAGGGAGTACACTTGTAGTTTGACTACCCAGTTCATGTAAAGTGCAAGGAGGGAACGCACACAATGTCTCTTTCTCCCACTAGCATTATTATTCAATTTTAAATCCAAATTTGAAATGTGTGGGTAATTTTAGAAAACCAATGCCACTAGAATGCTTTTGTTTCTCAAGATCATCAGGAAACATGAGAGAAGTGTGTTATCAATCAGGATTGCACCCTTAGCAAAGATAAAATTTACTATCCTATTGAAACATGGAAACACTCTCAGATTGTGAGTAATCTATGGTGAGAGTGAATCTCTAGAGCAAGTTGGTTCCCCTAGAAAATCACCTAATCTAAAGGCTTTCTAAGGAAAGGGTTAGGAGGAAAACTAAAAATGAAATCCTAAAACCTAAAGATGATTCACCAAAATTTTTAAATATTTTGATAACTTTTCTCACAACAACTTCTTAAAACTTCAACTCTCACAATCTCACCACAAAACATATAACCCAATAGTGATTTATATGAAGGCTCATAGGACTGAACACAAAATACAACCTAGATTATATGAAACTTTTACACACAAGTTTGCAATAATAATACATGAAAGGATTTAATAAGACATGAAAGAATTTTGTATTTTGAATTGCAATAGACATCAAATTATCACTCTAAATATGAGATAAGAAATGAGAAGGAAAGGTCTATTGTTTATTAAAACTAAAGGAGTATCAAGCTCAAAATATAAGTACAAAAGTGTTTACAAAACTCTCTGAAATGAGTAGGAGAGCAAGAAACAATAATCTGAACTAAGAAAAACATAAGTTTTTCTCCCATATATTCCTCCAAACTATCTCTAAGAGCGAGAATAGAAAAATTAGAGTGAAACTTCATCTCAAGAATAGCAACTCTGATCCATTTTCGAGCTCCAAAGAAAAGCTTGAAAAATAGTGTCCAAAACTGCTCCAAACTGCATGAGAAAGATAGAAACTTTTTATCTACAATAAGTTGATCCAAAAGAGCCACAAAATTAGGCCCAAACTGACTCAAAACTGAAAATAGAAGGTTCAATTTGTTCATCTTTTTCCAATTTCTCCCAAGAACTCAAACTCAAAACATAGGAAAATCCAAAGAGAACTCAAGTGCACCAATAAACTACATTTAAATAACAATTAATTAAGCAATTTATAGGAACATTGCTTAATCAATGTTTTGCAATTTTGCAGTTTCAGAGTTACAATATAGAAAGCTCCACCTTAGTCATAACTTTTTACAACTTGACTCCGATTATCCTGATTTTTGCAATAAAAATAAAATTTTGATACTTTGCAAAAATCAAAGTAATATACTAAGGTTCTCAATATATTTTTTTTCTATAAAAATCATAAAAAGATTTCAGGCTCTTATCATACTATGCCTACTCAAGATCAAAGGGAAACCTAGGGCATCTTAAACTTAGGCAAAATCACAAATTCAAGGTCATTGATTTGATTTTCTCCAAAGTCATGACATAAATCAAAGGCATTAAAACCTAATTTCGACATATTTGCAAAGGAAAACACAAAGGCACCAAGGTATTAGTTCAGAATTTGATTTTTAATTCAATATGACAAAATGCCAAACTTGAATTAGGGCAAAAGGAGGAAACCCTAGCAACAAAACCCATTTGAAATCCACTCATTTCGCATCATTTCACTTTAACACTTTTGGGAAAATAGAGCTCTGTTGGAGCAACCATGGAGACTTAGTTTTTTGAACTTGTCTTCACCATTCTTGTTGTTTGGAGGAATTTCCTAAAGATTTCGAAGGAAGAGACACAAAGGTAAGTTGCTTTTGTCACAGTTTAGATGTCAACCTTCATTCTTTGAGGTATTTTGGCCTTCCAAGTCGTGGCTACTCCATAATTTCTAATGCATCTTTTGTTTGTCTATCTTCTAGATACCTCCTCCATTCTTTGGGGCCACCATGAAGAGCTTGTCTGTGAGTATCTTGGAGGAAGAGAATGGGAAAACCCACAACCTTGTGTGTATTTTTCTTCAACAAAACCCTAAAGGTAAGGATCCATCATTTGAATCTTTGTATTATCATTCATTTTCTATTGCAAGAAGCTCCAGTCGAGCATGATAATGAGTGCATTATTCTATGAAAACAATTTGAAAATTTGTGTATGTTCTCCCATTATAGGTCGTCATGGCCTCATCTTAAATTTCTCATTTTTTATGTAAAAGATAACTCGATTTCAACTTGACCCATGATAGAATAACAATAATCTTATGAAAAGAGGAAACTCGTGCATTTTTTGTTTACTAAATTCTAGGTTTTGATGTCCTTCATGGCCATGGCCATCCATGCATTTCCCTTATTTTTTGAGTGTTCTTCTTGCTTGCACGAGCTCAAATATTTTCTATTTCCTTCTGCATTTGTGATTTCTATATAAACCCCAAGTGGGTTTTGATATTTGTGAAGAAAACACTTCTCTCAGGCCATAGCCTTTGAGAACACAAACTGGGCTTTTCCACATGCTTGATGTAACTTGAGGTTTCTCCATTTTTTGAATATGAAAATTTTGTTCATTTTTTGAAACCCTAATTCCATCATGGAATTTGTTCATTTGCTTTCTAGGAAATGCATACTTGGCTTCTCAATAAGGTAGTAGTGGAGATAATATTGCTTATTTTTCTAAAGAAACAACATAGCTTCACTTTCTTTCATGTATGCAATTGTAGCTCCATTCTATCTATTCTTAGAAATGCAACTTTGTTCTAATAGGAGTTTTCTTTTAAAAGCACATACTAGGTACTCTTTCAATACTCAATTGTTGTATCTACATTTTCCCTTTCAAATGTTCTTTCAAAACTTCATGCTGCATTTTGTTTCCATTCTATATAGAGCAAAAATAAATTCTTTTCTTTTCACTCACATATATAGATGCAATACAACATGGTGCACCTGTAGGCATAGTGAAAACTTCACCATTGTTTGCTTTAATTCATTCTCTATTTAGAAAGTGTGCATCTAAAAAAAACTTCTCTTCAAAGGCACAAATGTAAGCTCTCTTCTATGAATGTCTTTTCCAAAGCATCTGAATATGTCAATGTTGAAACAAATATTTGAATCTTGTGTTCCATTTTGCTTCAATAATATTGTTCCACTTGTAAAATCATTATTTCCCTACTCAAACTTGCATACTCATAGAAGATTTTGAAATATGTGATACCTTTATGATGATTTTTTGAGGCTACTCCAACTGTTTTAATTGTTGTTTTGATTGTGGACTTAAATTATGTATGCATGTTCACTATCACAATCCATGACAATGTACTCCTTGTTTCTTCATATGCAAGTATTACTTGTAGTCACCTTGATGAACATGTTTATTAAAAATCCACCATGCTGGCACTATCACAAACATAACAAGCAGCACATTCTTTACTGCCCTATTCAATTAGAACACTTCAAACAACCCAATTAGCATAAATAAAATATGACGTGGAAGTAATAAGCACTCAAAATTGATAGCAATAGAAATATTTCAATATGAAATTGATGCATTTTATCTATTATATACTTAATCTGGGCATTCAAATGAGCTCTTTTCCACTCATAATTTTCAATTCATTGCACTCCAGATTGACTATTATGAGTGGTCGATGATCTTAAAGCTCTTGCAGTTATTTTATGATTTGCTGCTTCAGTGAATGTTTCATTTGAGCATTATGAATGTGAATATTAATTCCTTTCTCCAACCCCTCTTGAAGTGTTAAGTGGAAACATGTTGGGATCAACCCTTGTGGGATCCCATTTTTGCACCACATGCTATAATGTCTTCAGAAATAGATCAGCAACAAAATTTCTCTTATACCTGCACAATGAATAAACATGTTAGATAAAAATAGTGAAGCTCAATGCTCCTGTGATGTTTCATCTTTTTAGGCTCTCTTGCATACTTCTGATGTTTATTCAACTGACTCAATACATTATAGGCAATGCACTATATTTCTATTGATAGAGCACATAGTGAAATTCATATCTGAAGCTCTAACAACTTTTCTTAACATGGTGCAGGTTCATTCAAGATCAGGAGCAAGCAGGAGCAGCAACAATGAAGTCCAACTGAAGACCCAAATCAGGAAATGATGGATATTTTTTTCATTATATACTTATTTTCCTTTGTCAATCTTTAGTTGTATAGTTCATTACTTATGATGAATTGGTTCAACTACTCCCACAGCTTGTGTGGGACAATTGATCTCTTTTTTCTTTCCAATGAATGTGAAAACAACATTTTGCAATCTTGTACAATCTTGTATATATCTTTCTTCCAAAATAAATGAAACATTGTAAATTATATGAATCATTGCAAGATGAATGGAAGCAATATATTATATCTCATGTATTCTCTTTTATGTTTTTAAACACTGAATGATAAACTGGATGCTCTCTTTTATTGAAAACACATTTAACAATGAAAATGAACTTTTTCTTTTAAACTCCAATAAATGCAATGGTTTAATCAAAGCATAAATGAATTGAAATATTTTCACCTTAAAATGAACATAAGTTGTTTCACCTTTGCCAATTTGAGCTGTAGGTGAAAAATTGGCAACAAAGTGCATACGCATTCGAATGACACAAATTGTAAAAAATCACAAAGCAAGGAAAACACAAGTTCTTTTTAAACCCTAAAGGAATGATGAGTTCCTTTTAGAGCACCAAACTTATATATGAGTTTGTCTTGGTCAATTTTATCCCAAAATCAAAGTCTAGTAAGTTCCTAATGTTCAATTTTAACCAACTTTGACAAAGCTTGAGTTGTTTGTTAATTTTAAGCCCAAAGTAACTCTAGTTGGTCCTAAAACATAAATGAAAGATAGAATTGGAAAGCCTAAGCTATTACAAAGAGCATTAAAAAATTATTTTAGGTCTCTAAGTTAGTTTTCCTCCCTTTCCTACAAAGGCAACACTGTGCAGCATATGTGACGCTCTCTAACTGCACAAATGCAACACTGAAAGCAAATGCGGTGCTCTGTTGAAAGCAAAGGTGGCGCTCTACAAAAGGTAGAGAGCACAAATGTGGTGCAATTTCAAAGGCGATGCTCTGTTAGACCAAAAATAAGACAAAAGACAGAAAGATAAAATTCAGTGCTTAAGCAAATGCGATGCAATAACGACGAGCAAATGCGGTGTGATGCTACAAAGGCAATGTTGAAACCGAAAGCAATGCTCTAAAATTTTGCAAATGCGATGCTATATGTGAATGTGATGTTGTATCTGGAAAGTGTTGTGTCACTCCCTTGTGTCTGCAAGAAATGAAATTTTTAGGCAAAATTGGTCTAAATAAAGTGGTTAGCCCTCCTTCTAGCGCCAAAATGTGGGTGTCCAATCTACAATCAACTAACAAGAAACATCAATCAAGTGTTAAACATGTTAGAGATCAAACAAAACACTCCCTATGAGATTCTTTGATTAAGAAGACAAGAAAACATGATAAAAACTTGAAATAAATAAAATAAAGCATGTAATCTAGTCTAACTTAGTAAACCTTCATCCCATAGGGGGAGTGGTGCTCCTTTGATGTGGAAAGAAACCCTTTCCCAATACCTTTGATAAGCTCCAATGTTGAATGTGATTCCAAGTATGAGATTTACTCCAAATGGTGAAACTATGCTCAAAATAAATGAAAATGATGAAATGCTAAGTATGAAAATGGCTATAGTGATAATGCTTGAAGTTGAGGATCCATATAGTGAAGATAATGCTTCTATTTATAGAACTCAACGATTGAAGAATAAGAGGATTTGGTGAATGTGGGATAAAATGGAAGCCAATGAGAATGTGACACTTTTCACAATTCCATTGGAGGAAGTGTAATGTCCCCATTTTGGCCATACGCTCTTCATTTGGATTTAGCCTATTTCCTGGGAATTCGTAGGCAACTCAAATGTGCAAATTTAGGGTTTCCACTTTCAATAAGTCTTGCTTCCAGCTCAGTTCAAATTTTTGTTGGTTTTGAGATGAATTTACTATTTTTGGAATTGGTTATTTTTAGTAAGTCTAGTTTTGGTAGTGGTCCAGTTGGCAGCACTTTAGTGAGTTCTTTCGTTGGAACAATTGAGTTATTCTAGTTTTGGCTTTAGAAGAGTAATTTTTGGAGAAATAGTATATTTCAAGGCATTAATGTTTTAATTTCAAGTTGACCCCTTGTCCTAGTGCATTAACTTAAGTTTTTTTAAAAGGTGGACATGAAGGGGGACACTTCATGAAGTAAAATTTAATAGTTTCTAAAGTTTTTTGTGCCTTGAAGTTTGGACACCTAAATAAGGTGGAATAAAATGTTTTAAAAATTAAAAAGTTTCAAAGGTGAAATAGGAATCCCTTTTGGAGGGAAAAAAGATGGAAGTTGAAGAGCCATCAATCACCTTCAAAGTTATAAAAGCAATCCTTGCTCCAGCATTTGATCATCTTTGGTTTATGATATTGTTATGCTGCTGGTTTGAAATCTAGAATCCGGCTAAGGGAAAGCTTAGAAAATTTACTCCATTCTTTGATCCTAAAACTATGGTTCCCTAGATGGTTGATTGAGAGTGTGCTTCATTCAAAAGTACATATGGAGCTTCATTGTTGAAGATATTGATGAATTTATAAGATTTATGTTTGTTGGTTCATACATGGCTGAAGGACATTTTTATTGTAACTCATTGAGTGATTTAATTTCAGTTGTGGGTATTTACCCATTCCATTTCAATGCTATTGGTGCCCCTTCTTGAGAAATTTCAGATTTTATCTTGGAGAAATGAATTTTCTAGAGAAGGTTGTACCTCTTGCTAGGGTCGTACCTTCTTCTCCTGCATTGGAATTTGAGTTGGATTATGCTTGTTGGGCTTAATATCATATCTAAATATTTCTTTCATGCTTATATCTTGGTCTTCCATTCACATTTTTGTGAAGAGAGATACAGTTCTAGTCATAGCAGAAGTTTTGAAGCAAGTTTGAAGAAGTTATAATCCATCTCATTATTGTGAAGTTGTTGGCCTGCATTCTAAATTGTTGGCATTTACAAATCAAACTTAATTCTTTCCAAGTTATGCATTATTTCTTGGAAATCTTTGTTGCTAGTTCTTGAGAAATCCTTTTGAAGAAGACAAGAGCTTTGGAGATGAAGATAAGAAAAAATTATTGATGGCTAATTGTTGGTAAGAAATCTTAGTTTGCTGGTTTTATATCATATTCATCATTAGTTCAGATTTTGGCTTAGATTTCAGTGATTGAAAAGATTGGAAGTGTGAGAGATCTTATTTCTTCAATGTACATTGATTATACATCAATTAACACTTGTAATTTGTATATTATTTACATTGTAAGAATATAAACAATAGTACTATTTCATTCCATTCTATTTCTGCATTTACTTAGTATTTTTAAATTCTCACATTGTAACCCCTAAATGGTTTACCGCCAGTGTGGAGGAAAATGCATATTGTCTCTTTCATATTTTATCCACTGTTTAAGTGGTGAATCCCTGTTTTTGAGTGGATGCCCACTAAGTGGATGAATTATATTTCATTGTAATTATCTTTCCCTCCACTGAACAAGTGGTAGCGTGGATTACTCATGGTCGGATCACCAACTACATTTTATTTCCAGCTTTGTATTTCAAGTTCAGATTAATTTCTAACGATCCCATCACCATAAACTATCACCTCACCTTCAATAGGATCTTGGTGAACTTTGTTGGTGAATTTTACTTTCAAGTTGGATATCTTTGGGATCTAACACTAACATTTGGCGTAGTGTTGGTTTGTGTTGTGAAAATCCAAGAAAAAATTAAGGGGCATATTTTAGTGGTAACAGAGCAGAAGATCTTGCCATCCTGTGGATCAATGCTTCATGTTTTTGCAGATGAGTGATAGTAATCTCTAGTACTACACTCAAAGTTTGAATGAATTCTAGTTTAGCTCCTTGTGGTTTCCAAAAGTTGGCAGTTAGGCATGGGGAATAAAGAAGAGATGAAGTTGGAAAAGACTCTCTATATGGCTGGAAAGAGACTTGACAAAGAATTTTAGTCAAGAGAAAATGAAGAGAACATTCTTCATTTGTTAGAACAATGTTTGAGACAAGTGAAGCCATCAACTTCAGAGAAAATAGAGTTGGCACTAGCTCCTACAGTGAATTCTTTGAATCAGCCCTATTGGTTGGGGCATCCTGATGAAGAAACCAAGCTACTAATTTCTTCTTGCTTCATGGAGATAATAAGAATTGTAATTCCCCAGTTTCCCTATGATGATGAAACTATGAAGATCATATTAAATATGATAGTAGAAAGTTTTCAAGATTTGGATGAAACTGGTAGTAGCTTGTTTTCAAGAAGAGCAGTTGTTTTAAAGACATTTTTATGAAGTTGGTGCTTGCATCTTATTGATAGAATTGGAGATGGAGAATCAGATTTATCACTTATTTAATTATCTTTTCACCTCAACCTGGAGTGAGTAAGAAGAGAGTATGCTTGTAGTTGTCATAAATGTTATGATCTCTACAATTAAAGAAGTTGATAGTGTTCCTGAAAGTGTCCAAACTCTTCTCTAGATGCTTATAAATGTAAAAAGTAGATTTCTCCCACTACTGATTTGTTAGTTAAATAAATTTTCAGTCAATGTGAATATAAGTTGAAACCATTCATGAAAAATACTATTGAAAATGAAGTGGAGGATGAAATTTGGAATCCCTTTGAAGACATTGCAAAAGTTCAAGGGGTATCTATGGATTTGCACTCATCCAAGCATTCTGTAGAAGAATGTAATGTGATAGTGGAAGCTTTGAAGACTAGTGAGGTACTCTTGTTTTCTATAGAGAACAGTGAGTTGGCTTGTGTTAAGAAGGCTCATGTTGAAGATTCATAGAAAAAACTTTTGGAAACAAAATTTGAATCAGAGATGCATGAAGAGGCCATAAGTGCAAATCCAAATGAAGAAGAAGTTGGGTTGGAACAAGTTATGAGTTCAATCAGCGAATTTCTTCTTCATAATTCTAAAGAATGCTCGTTTGAAGGTCAAGTTAAAGAGGAGAAAGAGATAGAGGAAGCAGTAGTCACTTCCCACTTCAAAGCTGATTTGACTAACTCCCTAGAATCATGTGTAGAAGACAACATGGAAAGAGAAGCTTCTAGTAGTTATAAGGCAGATTTCTCTTCACCTAAAATCAAGGTAAGGCAAAAAGCTAGGGAATTGGAAGGCACTATGGATGGAATGATGAAGAGTGTTCATCACATGTGAGACAAGTTGAGGAGTACAGCTCAAACTATTTTTGAAATCTTTATCCATCAAAGTTGTTCTACATCATCTCAGCCAGCATATGAAGATTGCAACTCAAGTTCACAAACTACTGAAAATGGAATTCATTTTTTGTCAAATCTTGATAGAATTCATAAACATGTAGAACAGTTGATTTATGATGTGCCTAGGGGAGAACTTGGATGTTGCATTTCAATTGAAGATATGAAGTCCATTAAGTTTTCCTTAGAGGAAATTAAATCTAGTCTTTTGCACATCATTTGTGACAAAGACAAAGTGGTTGAAATAGTTGACAAGGCATTGGAGTGGAACAAGCTTACCAAAGCAAAGTTGCAAGAAGTGCATGAGACTCTAATTGAAGCAGAGAATCAGATTTTTGTTGTTCAATATTCATGGGAGAAAGAAAAAAAAAAGAGTAGAGGAGCTTCAAGTAATTCTTGATGAGCTTGGTCTCATACAAGAAACATTTGATTTGGAATGCTGCCCTAAGAGACCAAAGCATTCAAATTCTCAAGTTTTTTAGGCTTTTGAGAATCTCTTGTATGAAGAAGGTGCTAATAAGGTTTATGTAAAACCTCATTTTGAAAATGATGAATAAATTGCTTCAGAGATTACTGAAGGAGGAAATTTGAGTTTTTCTTCCAGCATTGGAGAGTTGATACGTGAGTTACATGAAGTTGAATCTACTGCTGCTCCTAGTGCATCCATTCAGCAAGAAATGGCAACTCATGGATCACAAAGAAATGAAGACATTCTTATTGTTCATCAACAAAGAGGATGATTGGCATGTTGATGAAGGTTTTATTTATTATTTGATGAGGATGCTTGTGAGGATCTTGTTATATTTTAGTACATCTTCATCTTCACTTAGAGTGATTGATTTCATAATTGTATTTGATGAAGGATTCATGGAATCTTTTCGGAAAGTCATATCACAAGATTTTGGATTCGATCTCTTCAATGAACAAAGGTTGGTTGAATACTTCTTGGAATTTCAAGAAGTGGCAATATAGATGGAACAAGCAAATCAAAGGATTTGTGTGAGTAGTTCTCCAATTGAGAAGTGGTTCATCATGGTTGTTAGTTTGGGATCCTGGAATTACTCGGCAAGAAGGTAATACTGTAAATTTTATGGGGGATAAACTAGCATGTAATATTCAGAATGTGGTTGTGACCATTTGCTTATGTGTTGGAAAATGTCTTCAATTGAAAATCAGTATTTGGGATCTCAAGTATTTTCTTATGAAGAATGGAATGCATAAAAAGAAGGTTGGATGGAGAGATAAGTGTCAAAAATTATGTTTTATGTTTGTTGCTTCCTTCTTTCTATGTCATTGGTTCTTTATTTCTGATCATAAATTGGTGTTTTGGGAAGGAAATATGATTAGAAGTTGGTTTGTGGTGGCATGGGGTCTCTTGCTAAAGGTTCCACCAGCTTGGTTCATGAGCTGTTATGCTCATTTTGATGAAAAATTCTTATGTTGTAGCTGCTTCTTGTCTTCTTGGATGCTGATTTTCCAAAAATCAGATCTCAAAATGATTATTTCAAACCTGTTAGGAAGCTGGTTATTTCATTTCCAATCCTCTCCATCTCCTATTTGGACTGAATTTCTACCACAAATGAGCAAGGGAATAATTCATTATGGTCAAAGTTTAGGTATGGGTTGTTCATTGATGGTTGATAGTGGATTTTTTGGTACCAACTCATACATTACTTTTTGCTAAAGTGAGTTATTAGCTGATTTGATTTGTCAAATTGAGGCTCTTGAATTGAAATATGTGAAGATTTCTTGGAAATTTTTCAATCATTGTATATCCTTTTGGATTGAGATGGAGTATGGAGCTTGGTTTTTTTTTGGAAATGGTCTGGTGACTTGTTTAAGAACAATTTTGTTACTGATCAGAATTATGATAGCAAGGTTTTGAGGTCCTACAGACTGATGTGGGACCCAGGCACTGACATGTTTGGTGCATTATCTTTTGTTGATCGATACATGTTGGTCCACTTTGAGTATTCAGATGTATTAATCAGAGTAGCGCACCATATTAGAGGAACAGTGTTCTTGAGGAAGATTTGGAATCCTCGTATCACTTGGCTTCTATTCAACAGTTGAGGAGGATGAAGCCAATGATGGTCTTCTAGAATGTATTCCCATGATATTTCAGTTTAATTTTAATCTAGTGATTTATTTTGTTGGCATCCAACAATGCAGTGCTTACATCAGTAGGTGCTATCTTTCTTCTAGGTTGATTTGGGACTTGGGGATCATATTCAGTTTTAGTTTGGTTCAACATGGTGATTTCAGGATGGCATTGGAATTGCTTAAGGACAAGCAATTTTGGGTAGGGCGGATTGTAATGTCCCCATTTTGGCCATATGCTCTTCATTTGGATTTAGCCTATTTTTGGGACTCCATAGGCTACTCAGATGTGCAAATTTAGGGTTTCCACTTTCAATAAGTCTTGCTTCCAGCTCAGTTCAACTTTTTGTTGGTTTTAAGATTAACTTAATATTTTTGGAATTGGCTATTTTTAGTAAGTCTAGTTTTGGCAGTGGTCTAGTTGGTAGCATTTTAGTGAGTTCTTTTGTTGGAACAGTTGAGTTATTCTGGTTTTGGATTTAGAAGAGTAATTTTTGGAGAAATAGTATATTTCAAGGCATTAATCTTTTAATTTCAAGTTGACCCCTTGGCCTAATGCATTAACTTAAGTTGTTTTAAAAGGTGGACATGAAGGGGGATGTTTCATGAAGTAAATATTTAATATTTTCTAAAGTTTTTTGTGCCTTGAAGTTTGGACACCTAAATAAGGTGGAATAAATTGTTTTAAAAATTAAAAAATTTCAAAGGTGAAATAGGCATCCCTTTTGGAGGGAAAAAAGATGGAAGTTGAAGAACCATCAGTCACCTTCAAAGTTATAAAAGCAAGCCTTGCTCCAGCATTTGATCATCCTTGGTTTATGATATCGTTATGCTACTGGTTTGAAATCCAAAATCCGGCTAAGGGAAAGTTTAGCAAATTTACTCCATTCTTCGGGCCTGAAACTATGGTTCCCTAGATGGTTGATTGAGAGTGTGCTTCATTCAGAAGTGCATATGGAGCTTCATTGTTGAAGATATTGATGATTTTATAAGATTTATGTTTGTTGGTTCATACATGGTTGAAGCACATTCTTTATTATAACTCATTGAGTGATTTAATTTCAGTTGCGGGTATTTACCCATTCCATTTCAATGCTATTAGAACCCCTTCTTGAGAAATTTCAGATTTTATCTTGGAGAAATGAATTTTCTAGAGAAGGTCGTACCTCTTGCTAGGGTCGTACCTTCTTCTCCTACATTAGAATTTGAGATGGATTATGCTTGTTGGACTTAATATCATATTTGAATATTTCTCTTTCATGCTTATTTCTTGGTCTTCTATTCACATTTTTGTAAAGAGAGATACAATTCTAGTCATAGTAGAAGTTTTGGAGCAAGTTTGAAGAAGTTATAATCCATCTGGTTATTGTGAACTTGCTAGTCTGCATTCTAAATTGTTGGCATTTACAAATCAAACTTAATTCTTTCCAAGTTATGCATTATTTCTTGGAAATATTTGTTGCTAGTTCTTGAGCAATCCTTTCGAAGAAGACAAGAGCTTTGGAGATGAAGATAAGAAAAAATTATTGATGGCCAATTGCTGGTAAGAATTCTCAATTTTCTGGTTTTATTTCAGATTCATCATTAGTTCAAATTTTGGCTTAGATTTCAGTGATTGAAAAGATTGGAAGTGTGAGAGATCTTCTTTCTTCAATGTACATTGATTATACATCAATTAACACTTGTAATTTGAAGATTATTTACATTGTAAGACTGTAAATAGTAGTACTATTCCAGTCCATTCTATTTTTGCATTTACTTAGTATTTTTAAATTCACACATTTTAACCCCTAGATGGTTTTCCACCAGTGTGGAGGAAAATACATATTGTATCTTTCATATTTTACCCACTATTTAAGTGGTGAATCCCCACCGTTGAGTGGATGCTTTCTAAGCGGATGAATTGTATTTCATTGTAATTATCTTTCACCCCACTAAACAAGTGGTAGCGTGGATTGCTCATGGTCGGATCACCGACTACATTTTATTTCCATCTTTGTATTTCAAGTTTAGATTAATTGCTAGTGATCCCATCACCATAAGCTATCACCTCGCCTTCAATAGGATCTTGGTGAAATTTCTTAGTGAAGGTTACTTTCAAGTTGGATATCTTTGGGATTTAATGCTAACATTTGGCATAGTGTTGGTTTGTGTTGTGAAAATCCAAGAAAAAATTAAGGGGTATATTTCAGGAAGGTGGAGCACATTTTGGGAAATGTGTTGAGGAATGGGAGATGTAAGAGAAATAAATGAGAATGGTTGAGGATTTGAAATGTCGTAAGAAGAATTTATTGAATGTGGTTGAGATGTGAGAGGATGTAAGAGGAGTTAATGAAGATGTGAAAGGTTTTTGAAAACCTTTGGAGGGAAATTGAATGAGAGGTGGTTGAGAAGAATATTCCTTGGAATATGCCATTATGAGGATGAATAGAGGAAATATTTAATTAAAAGAAATGAATTTTATGTGCAACCCGGTTAGGTGACCATGGGTTGATTTAACTCTTGAGGAGTTAAAATTTGGAGGATTTATTAAAGATGATTAGAAAGCGATTTAGGATTAATTAATTGGAATGGGTTAGGGGATTGTGACATTTGATTTGACTTATTTAATCAAATGAGAGGATTTAGGGGAATTTAATTAAATGACTTTATTTAATTAAAATATGATGAATATTAGTTAGAAGAAGGGAGAATTAATCAATAAATTTAATTATTTAATTAATGGTTGAATTTGTTGAATTTAACTAAATGATGTTGATTATTTAATTAATTGGTTTTTCTAAAGTGATTTAGGGAGAAATGGTGTTAGTTAATCTGAATCAAATGTATAGTATCAATTAGGAGTTTTTTACGTGTCTACAGCTACAAAGAAAAAATAATTTTGAACTTAGAAAATGTTAAGCAAAGATGTCATGGAACTAAGTTGAAATAATGAAAATAGTAAGCCTTTTGAAATTTTAAAAAATATATGCAATGGGTTTTGAATTGGATAGCAACTAGACTATCATTTCCATATTATCTCAACTAAACAAAGATAGTCACAAACTAAGAAGTGAGAATTGGGAGACCATGAGCTTTTTCTCATGACAATTCTATTAAAATTTTATAGACTTCCTGGAAAGAATAACCAAAAAACTATAAGCTCTTCCTACCTTGATAGGAAATGCCTTGCCCCATTAGTGATATTGATAAAGCATTCAAAACCAACGACATTAGGAAATAGACATCAACAACAAAGTGCATTCTCTTATTCTACAACTTGAAACAGAACTAGAATGATAGTTGACAAAAATGCTTTGAATGTCTGGATATATTTCCTAGGCCCGGCTATAATTGTTTCATAGGAGCCTAAAGTTTTACTCCAATTACAATGATTGCAAAGAAATCTAAAGTTCTAAGAAGAGTCATCTGTATTTTTTGTGATCAAAATTATGTGTCCCCGAAAAGTCCATAGACACAAAAAATAGAACATTCAAAAGTTTCCATGGGCACTCTCTAGGATTCAGAGGCACCTGCCACCTAGATTAATATATTCAATACATCACATAACACAAAGGAACTGTACATGTTACCAATTTTTCACTACAACTCAATTGGTGGAGCTAATTAAATTTTGTTAGATCTTAAAGTGAAAGTTTAGTTATTTTTGCATGTGCTTTAAGTGTTGTTTGCACCATATTTATCAAAATATCAGTTGTGCAAGTGTTTTCAATAAAAGGAGTTTGAGAAGTATTGCCCAATGCTTTACAAACCAAATGGAGTACATAACTGAATATATAAATGATTAAACATATCAATTCAGAAGTATTCCCCAATGCTTTACAAACCAAATGGAGTACATAACTAAATATATAAATGATTAAGCATATCAATTGCTTTCATTTATTTTCATGATGCTATTCACATTAAATAATTTCATTTGATTGTAAGAATACAAATGATTGTTCAAATTTTCATTTTGATGCATTTCTTTCATAATGGAAATGAAAGAAGAAATTAAAGGAT
Source organism: Sequoia sempervirens (assembly GCA_007258455.2). NCBI lineage: Eukaryota > Viridiplantae > Streptophyta > Pinopsida > Cupressales > Cupressaceae > Sequoia > Sequoia sempervirens. Next base: position 597,746,830 of record VDFB02270651.1, on the reverse strand, counting down.
CCACACAAGTCGTGGTTTTAGCTGAAAACATTCATTGCAGAAAGTAAATTCTACAACTGAAGGTAAAAATAAATAACAAAGTAGATAGAAAAAGACATATCCATCATTGCTTGATTCTTAATCTTCAGTTGAGACGCTTGCTGCTTGATTTGTCCTACTTTTGATCCCAAGTACACCTACAAAAAAATTGGGAAATTCTTGTTAGAGCTCCGGATATGAGTTATAATACATGCTCTACCAACAGAAATATAATTCACTCCTCAAAATGCATGGAATAAACTAAAAGAAAAGTGTAGAAACAAGAGCTGAAAATGGAGTGTCACATCATTATTATTTTTTATGCTAACATTGTTTGTTTCCTGTGCAGGTATAGGACAAATCATGGAGTTGATAATCTTATGAAGATAAAAGCATGTGGAGTAAAATGGGAGGGTAGACCTTGGCATGCTGCCCCTTAAGCTTACAAGTGGGCTGAGAAGGAAAAGTACAATTATTATGCTCATCTAAGCTATTCAATTGAAGGAGTAAAACATATTTTCAGTCATCAAAGCAATCAAGTGCATTGTTCAATCATAGCAATCAAGTCTGAATAACAAAATGAGAATTAACAGTGGACAATGAACTTGATGGATTTAGTTAAAATGGAATGCTTCTTTCAAAATACTGTCAAATTAATTGCATTTTGCTGTCATTGATTTTTTTCATGTTTATTCATGTTGTTCCATAATATTTTGTTCTATTATAGCAAGTTTTCATGCTCATAATAAGATAGTGAACAGGCATACATAATGCATCATCAACAAAGTATCAAGAAGTGATAACTGAAAGCCATTTGGAGGGGCTTCAAAGCATTATTATTGAAAGTACACCAAGGATCAAAGTTCATGTTAATTGTAGTTGCCCAGAAGAAAGTAAAGAATGTATGAAAGTTCGAAGAAAGTGCTTCTATCAGGAAACTGAAAGTGCTAGGTGGTTGTAAGAGAGAATGTAGATCATGGAGCCATAATAACCGAATGCAAGTGTTGCATTAAAGGAAGTTGATACATCAATCTTAAATGTTTTAAGGAGAACAAACGCATAGAACAGTCTTTTCTTAATGGAACATAAAAATGCATGAAGAGTGCCAAGATAAGGAAGATTGATATCATCTAATCAATGCATGGACTGCACCAAGTGAGAAGCAATCTTGAATTTCTTGTTTCAAAAACACCACTTTGAAGTAAGGAAAAAACACAATATTCATTTATAATATGATTCAGTTTTGAAAGGGCACTCATAAGGAAGACTTGTAGCCATTTTGGAAGAGTATGTTTCAGGAAAGCAACACCTAGGATGGAATATAAGAAACACTCATTACTTTTTGGAAAATAAACAAAATTCCTGCATACCACAATGAGAAGAAAAGAAATGGATGTTGTTCGCTGCAAATAGGGAAGAACAATCAAGAAGTGGTTTTCATTTCAAAACACAAAGGGGTTTCTTTCATTTTTATTTTTTAAAAACACCCATATGATGTGTTCATCTCAAATACAAATTTTTCTCCCTATTTTCAGGAAACCCATTTGAGGGTTTTAACATAGAACTAAAATAGATAAATTTCTTTCAGGACGGGTTTTCATGAAAATGCAAATTCTTCATTACTTTCAGCATACCCACATTGGGTTTTTGACAAAAGTACATATTATACTTGAAATAAAGAATGCCCATATGAGAATTTTAAATCAAAATGTAGATTTCTTCAAAATACCATTTACCTTATGTAAGGGTTTTGACATAAATCGGAATTTAAATGAAATACCATGCAGAGGTCAAGCTCAAGTTTTGAATGTGTAACAAAATACTCAGATTCTTCATTATTTTCATAATACTGTGTGGGGTTTTTGTTAAGATGAAAATTTTACACAATGCTCTCATTGGTCAAGCTTGAGTATTGGTTTTCAACAGAGAATCACAGAATAAGCATCATTTCTTCAGGATATCAAATACCCACATTGAGTTTTTGTTTTAGAAATACAAAAAAGATAAAATGTTATCATGGCTCGAGCCCAAAAGTGTTTCAAAATCTCATATCAAGCATCTACATGGCGTGACCTATGTGATGGCCTATAAATTTACAAATAGAAATCATCCTTTTGCAGAAATATAAAGCTTTCATAAGCTTTCTTTTGAGTGGGAAGTGAACACATAGATAAAACTTACCATTTTATGCCTGTAGAGGAACAACATGTCGCGGCTGAGCTCTCACAGAGCTTCCAAAGCAAGATCGAGCTCTCTCAATGGTGCCTCATGGAGAGGGAAGAGTAAGTCAAGAAAAAATACATAATATCAAAAGCCATCATAAGGTATATGGGAGTCGCAGCCTGATAGCCAAGCTTCATTTTTAGAATGGATAGATAAGCCAAAGAATTGCTTAATATTAACTTACCCTCACTGGTTATAGAGATCCAAACCACAAGGAAATGCACAAAGGCCAAATCCTTCATCATTTACTCAAACCCTAGCTCCCATGGTGGTGACTCAAGCAGAGCCCTTGGTCTCGAAAGTGATCTTTGCAAATGAATGCAAAAACATAGGGCATTAAGTCACAACCTTTAATACCCTTAGGTATTGTGATTCATATTTTATGATTTAGGTGTTATGCCCTATGGAATATTTCGTAATCCTTGGCTTGGAAAATAAAACTAATTAAATGCCTTAGCCATTTTATTCCTTAGGTCGAGCTATGCTTTATACTTTGAGATAAAAATATATCACTATAGGTTGTGATTTTTTATTATGATTTTAGAGAAATCATATAGGCCAATGCTTAGGTATTTGATTTTATTGATTTTATAGAAATCAATTAAGGATCAATAATAAATATTGTCTCTAATGTTTTTATGATTTTTTATAAGAAATATCAAATTTGTAATGGAGATCGAGTTTGTATTTTTTCAAAGATTTTCCAAAATCTTCATTGAAAAAATAAATAAAATTGAGAGAATAAGAATTTGCAAATATTGTAAAGCAAGAATAAAACAATGCTTTATAAATTGTTTTATTTCTTTGCTATTTTTAGAAAAGCAATGCTTGTAAACAATTTTCTCTTCTTGTTTTCAATTCTATTATTTCCCTTGCTCACAATCTTATCATCAATGGTTTGAAATATGTGTATCATAGATCATTTTAGTTTACACGTGTGGTAGTTTGAACAATCATATATTATTGATTGTTGCAAGCATCATGCTACATGTGTGGATCATCTATTTTCTCTTTTACTGAATGATTCTTTATTTTCTCATGTCAAAACCAAAGATTGGGCCATGTTTTCTTATCCATCCATGAGGGCTAATGAGTATCTACCAAGAAAAGGGTGAGGCATATCAATAATGTTAATTTTATATGGCATTTGACACACTTTGTTATTGTCATGTGTTGCACTATTTTAGGTGCTTTTCCTTGAGCTTTCTTCTTGAGCTCGGATTAGGGTTTTGAGATATATCTTGAAGAAAAACTTAGTTTTTCTTAGTCCAGATTATTGTTTCTTCCTCTCATGTTGAAACATAGAGTCTTGTAAGTAGAAATTTGTACTCAGACTTTGATACTCCTTTAGTTGAATAAAGTAGCATTCTTATTTCTCAATTTTGTGTCTATTTGCAGTTTTAGTTTGATGTCATATTGTGATTTTTGTTTACAGAATCCTTGTTATGTCCTAAGATTGTAAATTTTGATGCAAAAAGTTCAAAAATACAAGTTTCATGTTGTATTTAAATCTATATCTTCATGAAAATCATTTATGTGTTAAGTGCTCATGAGAGATTGTGAAGTATTGTTGTTTTCTGAAAGTTGTTTGTGGGCAAAAAACCAAAATCATCATTTAGTCACCATTAAGTTTTGAAAATCATTTTAAGTCATAGGTTTTAATTTTAGTTATCCTTCTTCCTTTTACCTCGAAGATCATTTAGAATATGATTATTATTCGGAGAACCATCTCACTCTAGAGATTTCATCTTCATTAAGATCACCTACATCTGAAGAAGGTTTCCATGTGTCAATAGATAGTTAATTTTCTACAAAATTAACACAAGGTGCATATCTGATTGATAACAGTTTTTGGCATGCTTGGTGGGACTCTGAAAATCAATTTTAGAGAAGTTTTCAATATTCTAAAGTTGTTGTTTGGTGTATGTAGCAAGTTATTCAGCCTTTTGGAGGCTCTTTTCAATATACCTGGTGACTCCATTTCTATTTTTGCATGTAAATAGTGCAGCCTGTGCATGAGAAAAGTACAAACCAGATCAAGTTTTGCACCTTTTGAGTACTGACAGTTATCCCCACCACGAAGGAGAGGCAGAATAGCAAAGAGATTGTTTGAAACACCTGTGAGGTCGAGATCAACACCTCCCATTTTCATCTCTTTGGTTTTATCACCAGGAGTTCTTGTTCCTATAGCACAAGCACCGCCAATGGCAATGCCAAGACAACACCCATTTGCACCTTTTAATGGAGGCAACCCATTGAAGATTTTCTAGCATGATGATATCCCAGTTGTAACCCTCAAAATCCTGATGTACTTTACTGGAGAAGATCACACAACGCTGGTTGAACATATTCGTGATGTGGCCACCCTATGCTCAGTTCACAACATCATGCAAGAGAACGTAGTTCTGAGACTCTTGGTTGTGTCACTCAAAAGAAAAGCATTGCAATGGTTCAGAGGCCTTGCATCTAACTCAATCGTGACATGGGATGCATTAGGCAATGGCATGTACCAGTATTTTGCTGATAAATCAGATCATTCATCTTTGTTGGAGAAACTAAGCATGATCAAGAGGGCTCCACACAAACACTTGGCTTATTTCAACTAACGATTTCAGAGAACCTGGGACAGAATCCCTACAACGGTAAAGCCTTAACTAGCTCATGCCTTTCTATTTTTCTTAAAAGCCTTAAATAGTAAAATTTCAATTATGACCCAATCTATGGGTGGTCACACACTCCCCAATGCTTATGACATTGCCATTAGAGCTAAGAATTTCCTCATTCAAGCTAGGGAAATTTCCCCTAAGCCTCCCATGCCTTTGTTTCCATAAATTCAAGTGCCTACGCCCATATCTTTACCACCCTTAGTTGTTGTGCCCCCTACTCTAGCAATAGATTATCAAGTCATAGCCCAAGAAATTGTTGCTCCAACCTAGTCCCAAGAGCTTCAGGAGATTAAAAATATATTGAAGACCTTTGGGAATGATCTTGTGAGCATAAAAAACAAGTTGGCCAAGAGCATAAGCCCTATCAAGCCCCATACCAGCAGAACTAGCCTAATAGGCCAGCCTTTCAAAATGACTATCAAGGCCAAAGGAAAAGTTTCAACCCAAGACCGTTCCAACCATACAACCTGAATGTTGCCAAATTGTCAAAGGAACTTGTACCACAAAATAACGTTTCCCAAGATTGTGATTGGTGTTACCCATGCAATCAGCCCCATAACAGTCAACATGCGTGAATAGCATGAGAAATCAGGCCTTAATGGTCCAAAATAGCTATGTTGGTTCAGAGAATATTTTAGGCCAAAATTAGGAACAATAAGAAAGTTTTGAAGTTGCTTTGCCAAACTGGCAGACTTCTAAATTTTGTGGCATGAATGGCTAGGATCAAAAAAATTCTCCTATTTCAGTCAATACTAGATCGAAAAAGAGAGCCATGGATTTGGGGCAGCAAGCTGGAAATTCACAGCAGCAGCCTACAGAGGACAAACAACCTATTTCTTCATCAAATATTAATGTTGCAGCACAATCTAAGGTGAAAATTTTGTAGAGAGGCCAAGAAATACCTAGCAAGGAAAAGTCCAAGACACAATTGCAGCCTATGCAGAAGCAAAATGATGCTACTATTACAAAAAACTAGTAGAGGGTAATTCCTACTTCTTTCAATATTGTTGAACATCTCAGAAAAGCTACTATCAGCATGTCAGTATTAGATGCTTTGCACATACCAGGTCAGAAAAGTTTGTTGCAAAATGCTTTAGCTAAGCTTTCCATTTTTTATGATGCTAATCAAGGAGGTGCTAAATTTGTGCTTGCAAATGATCTGGAGGTTAAGAATGATCAAAAAACTAAAGAGGTAAAGCCTCCCCCATTTTACTTAAGTCTGATTATTGGTGATAAGATAGTACATAATTATATGGTAGATTTTGGTGCTAGTAGCTCAATTATGCCTAAGAGTTTAGCCGATAAGCTAGGTCTTGTTTATGAGTCTAACCCCCAGAAGGGCGTAGTTCAGTTGGATGGATCTGCTGTTAAAATTGCTGGTATAATCAAAAATTTAGCCCTTACTTTGCATGCATCCCCAAATTTTTCAATCCATCAAGATATACATGTTATTGATTTGCCACCCCACTTTGCCATTTGCCTCTCAAGGGATTTTATAGCCAAGCTAGGTGGGTTTTTTTCCTCTAATTGGTCTCATATGTTTTTAGAATAAGGTATGGTACAAAAGTAACCATAAAGTCTGAGACTCTAGCCAAAGACCATATAGAGCCATACATCTTGAATCTTATAAATGCTAACCTCTATGCCACCCCTATACTAGAGGAGCAAACCATGACCTTAGACCACAACACCCCTATAGAAAATGTGAATCTAGATGAATGGGCAGCCGAAGATCACGAGCTTGATCCTTTCTAGCACACAGATGAGATAGGATTAGGATTTTATATGATTTGAGAACTTAATACTAATATGCCTAATCTATTTAAAGAAGAGAAGCAGCCTACAGAAACAAAAGATAAGCTTTGGAAGCTTTACTTTGATGGTTTGAGAAGCAGCATAGGTGTTGGTGGTGGAGCTATGTAGGTTTCACCAGATGGAAACAAATATTATTCATCTTTTAGGTTTGCTTTTAGCTTTTCAAATAATACAGTTGAATATGAAGCATTGGTGCATGGCTTGGAATGGGCCCGAAAGAGAGGCATTAAATGCTTACATGTTTATGGTGATTTATACTTAATAGCAAATCAAGTCAAAAAATTGAATGCTACAAAGAATGATTTACTTAAGAAATATAAGCGCCATATATGTGATTTAATGGAATATTTTGATGCTCTTAATATCATTTCAGTTCCTAGAAATGAAAATAAACACACTGATAGGCTCGCTACCATAGGAGCCCAATTTGATATTCTGAATGAAATTCATAAGGTAGAGGCACATCAATATGTAAAGATTGTAGTCAGACCTTCTGTACCTGACAATAATGTGAGTTGGCAGGTTTTTTACAGCGATGAGCAAATTGTAAACTTCTTAATTCCTGAAGCTAAGTCCGCTGATGGAAACCAACAAAAGTGGTGGTAGCAATATGATGACTAGATTGTGCAATTAAAGAAAAACAAGCTACCAAAAGGGTCGGTAATCTTGGAATCCATTTTCAACTCAAATGACCAGGTACGAAAAGATAAGTGCAACATGACTGTCAAGGAAGAACACTATGAGGCAATCAATATTTTCAAAGGTAAACTTCTCAAATTGGGAAAGGTATCTAATAAAGAAGAGTAGTAGGCTTTTATTCTATTATGTCAAGAATTTAGTGATGTTTTTGCTTGGGAGTACAAGGATTTAAAAGGTTTTGATCTAGAACTAGCCTAGCATACTATCAAATTAGAGCCTGGAGCAAAACTTGTGAGGCAAAAACAAAGACCCCTTAATCCCAAATTAGAGCACCTTACGAAGGTTGAGCTGAATAAGCTAATTGAGAGTGGTATTATTTTTCCTATCAAGCATACCTCTTGGGTGTCTAACTTAGTTCTAGTTAGGAAGAACAGTGGGGAAATCAGATTGTGTGTTGATTTTTGAGATTTAAATAAAGCGTCACTGAAGGATCACTATCCACTCCCTTCCATGGAGCATATTTTGCAAGTAGTTTTTGGTTATGATAGATTTTGTTTGTTGGATGGGTATTCAGGTTATAACCAGATTCTAGTAAAACAAGAGGATCAGTTCAAAATAGCCTTTACAACTAAGTGGGGCATAATGGCCTACAAAAAAATGCCTTTCAACTTATCCAACGTTGGAGCAACATTCCAATGAGCGATGGACATGGCCTTTCACAACCTTGTGAACAAGTTCGTTCTAGTATATTTAGATGATATTATTGTTTTTTCTAGAAATGCTAATTAACATCTTGAGAATTTAGAGCATATTTTTTAGAGATGCAGAGAGTTCAGAGTATCTCTCAATCTGAAAAAGTGTATTTTTTTGTACACAAAGGTAAACTCCTTGGACACATTGTTTCAAAGCAAGGTATTTCTATAGACCCTAAACGAGTCTCTACTATTCTTGAATTACCATTACCAGCTCACAAGAAAGGCTTGCAAAGCTTTCTTAGAAGAATAAATTTTGTGAGAAGATTCATACCAAATATTGCAGCTTTTTTACAACCTCTCACTGCTACGTTAAAAAAGAATATGCCTTTTAGTTGGACCAGAGAAGGTAAGAGGAGCTTTGAGTAGATAAAAGAAACCCTTGCAGTTGCTCCTACTCTCATTAATCCAAATTATGATAGAGATTTCATTATTTATGCCTTTGGAGGGGTAGGTACTATTTCGGCTATGTTGTGCCAGTAAAACGACGAAGGCTTGGAGCAGCCTGTAGCATTTTTCAGCCAGGTATTGCATGACTATGAGGTAAAGTATTATTTTATTGAGAAGCATGCTTTTTCTGTTGTGGGAAGCCTCAAAAAATTTAGGCATATGTTATCAAATAGCATAATTCAATTATTGGTTGCTAATTCAACCGTTAAGTACTTCTTAATTAACCATGAAATTAATGGTAAGCGTGCTAGTTGGATAACCAAGGTGATGGAGTTTGATGTTGAGATTAAAATAACCAAGCTTGTCAGAGGCAAGGGTTTGTGTGAACAGATTGCAAAAAATATAACTGGAAGTAGCTTAAAAGAAGTTGAAAGTGTGAATATAGTACTAAACAATGATGATGCAATTGTTGTTTCAGTTCCTATTGCTACTGTGGGTGCAGCAAATTATGCACTATTTACAAACTAGTGAGTGCCTCGAAGGTTTGGACAGAGCAAAGAGAAGGTATTACATATTACAAGCCATTACTTTCACAATTATTGATGGCATTCTTTATAGGAGATACTTTCAGGGTGTTTTATTAAGATGCATTCAGCCTGATCAAGTTGACAACTTGTTAGCAGAATTTCATGATGGGCCTTTAGGAGGCCATTTTTCTACAAGAACAATAGCCCTGAAAATTATGCGGGTTGGTTATTATTGGCCGGATCTATTTAAGGATGTTATTGCTTGGATTCGGAGATGTGAAAAGTGTGCTTTATTTTCTGGGAAACAAAGGCTTGCAGCTCTGCCTTTACATCCCATTCAAGTGGAGCAACCATTTTCCAAGTGTGGTTTAGACTTTATTGGGCCAATCAACCCACCTTCAAGTGTGGTTCATAAGTGGATTCTTACTGTAATGGATTACTTCACTAAGTGGACTAAAGTTGTTGCTTTGAAGGAAGCAAACAAGACTTCTATACTTAATTTCTATCAGGATTTAATGTCAAGATTCGATACTCTAGATTCAATAGTCTCTGACAATAGTTTAACTTTTATTGGTTTAAGGATTTTTGATTGGTCAGTTAAGAATAACATTTATCCAAATAGAACACATCTTCTAACTATTATATGCAAGGTAATCATCAAGCAGAATCTACAAATAAGAATCTGATCCAAATAATCAAGACGACAGTTGAGGACAATCAACGGACATGGCATGAAAAGCTTAAGTTATCCCTTTGGGCCGACAAGGTGACTCCTAAAAGCACCACTGGTTGTTCCCCTTATGTGCTTGCTTATGACAAAGAAGCAAATTTAGTTGTTTCTATTGAATTACCTACTTTGAGCTTTGTTAAAGAATTGGATTTGCTAAATGAATAGCCTCTTGAAGTAAGATTTGCACAGTTGATAGAACTTGAAGAAACCAAAAAGGAAACATTAAGTTAGCTTAAAATACATCAAGCTCAGATGAAGAGCTCTTTTGAAAAAAGGGAAAGACCACGAGATTTCATTATTGGTGATCTAGTTTTTAAGTGGAATGAATTTAAGAATAAACTTGGACAACATTCCAAACTTTATGCAATTTGGGATGGGCCTTATGCGATCATGGAGTGCAAGGAGCACATAGCTTTCCAACTTTCTAAGTTGACAGGAGAGGTGTTGTCTATCCCAGTTAATGGGATCCACCTTAAGCATTGCATCTGAGATAAGTTCTATCTTGTAAATAAGTAGAGTAGTTGTTGCAAATAAGTGCTTTATGCACATTTCTTTCAGTAGTTTTCTTTTCCCTAAGTGTTGTTGCGCATGTTTTGGTTGGCCATCAAGGCCTGTTAGTTTGCTTTCTGCATTGTTTGCTTTTTTTTTGCTATTGTTTGGAGTGTTGTTGTTCAATTTCTAAGTTTCATGAAGGGGCGGATTTGACTCCATGCCCAATGAAGTTTTAAAAGGCAACAGATCTAATGATTAGTTGGCAAGCATTCAGCAAAAATTGCCAAAATGTTACCAATTTTTCACTACAACTCAATTAGTGGAGCTAATTAAATTTTTTCAGATCTTAAAGTCAAAGTTTAGTTATTTCTGCATGTGCTTTAAGTGTTGTTTGTACCATATTTATCAAAATATCAATTGTGCAAGTGTTTTCAGTAAAAGGAGTTTCAAAAGTATTGCTCAATGCTTTACAAACCAAATGGAGTATAGAACTGAATATATAAATGATTAAGCATATCAATTGCTTTCATTTATTTTCATGATGCTATTCACATTACATAATTTCATTTGATTGCAAGAATACAAATGATTGTACAATTTTGCATTTTGATGCATTTATTTCATAATGGAAATGAAAGAATAAATTAAAGGATCCACACAAGTCGTGGTTTTCATTGATTCCATTCATTGCAGAAAGTAAATTCTACAACTGAAGATAAAAAGAAATAAGAAAGTAGATAGCATAAGACATATCCATCATTTCGTGATTCTTAATCTTTAGTTGAGACGCTTGCTACTTGATCCATCTTGCTTTCGATCCCAAGTACACCTGCAAAAAAATGGGAAAGACTTGTTAGAGCTCCGAATATGAGTTATAATATATGCTCTACCAACATAAATATAATTCACTCCTCGAAATGCATGGAATCAACTAAAAGAAAAGTGTAGAAATAAGAGCTGAAAATGGAGTGTCACATCATTATTATTTTTTATGCTAACATTGTTTGTTTCTTGTGCGGGTATAGGAGAAATCATGGAGTTGATCATCTTATGAAGATAAAAGCATGTGGAGTAAAATGGGCTCCCACAAGGGTAGACCTCGGCATGCTGCCCCTTAAGCTTACAAGTGGGATGAGAAGGAAACGTACAATTATTATGCTCATCTGAGCTATTCAAATGAAGGAGTAAAACAAATTTTTAGTCATCAAAGCAATCAAGTGCATTGTTCAATCATAGAAATCAAGTCTGAATAACAAAATGAGAATTACCAATGGACAATGAACTTGATGGATTCAATTAAAATGGAATGCATCTTTCAAAATATTATCAAATTAATTGCATTTTTCTACCATTGGTTTTTTTCATGTTTATTCATGTTGTTCCATAATATTTTGTTTTATTACAACAAGTTTTCATGCTCATAATATGATAGTGAATAGGCATACATAATGCCTCATCAACAAAGTATCAAGAAGTGATAATTGAAAGCCATTTGGAGGGGCTTCAAAGCATTACTATCAAAAGTACACCAAGGATCAAAGTTCATGTTAACTGTAGCTGCCCAAAAGAAAGTAAAGAATGTATGAAAGTTTGGAGAAAGTGCTTCTATCAGGCAACTGAAAGTGCTAGGTGGTTGTAAGAGAGAATGTAGATCATGGAGCCATAATAGTTGAATGCAAGTGTTGCATTAAAGGAAGTTGATATAACAATATTAAATGTTTTAAGGAGAACAAATTAATAGAACATCCTTTTCTTAATGGAACATAAAAATGCAGGAAGAGTGCCAAGATAAGGAAGATTGATACCATCTAATCAATGCATGGATAGTATAGGTGAGAAGCAATCCTGAATTTTTTGTTTCGAAAACACCACTTTGAAGTAAGGCAAAAACACAATATTCATTTATAATATGATTTAGTTTTGAAAGAGCACTCATAAGGAAGACTTGCAGCCATTTTGGAAGAGTATGTTCCAGGCAAGCAACACCCGGGATGAAATTTAAGAAACACTTCATTACTTTTTGGAAAATAAACAAACTTCCTCCATACCACAATGAGAAGAAAAAAAATGGATGTTGTTCACTGCAAATAGGGAAGAACAATTGAGAGGTGGTTTTCATTTCAAAACACAAAGGGGTTTCTTTCATTTTTATTTTTTACAAACACCCATATGATGTGTTCATCTCAGATACAAATTTTTCTCCCTATTTTCAGAAAACCCATTGAGGGTTTTGACATAGAACTAAAATAGGTAAATTTCTTTCAAGAAAGGAGAGCAATAATACATGGGGTTTTCATGAAATTTAGATTCTTCATTACTTTCAGCATACCCACATTGGGTTTTTGAAAAAAGTGCAGATTATACTTGAAATAAAGAATGCCCATATGCGAATTTTAAATCAAAATGTAGATTTCTTCAAAATACCATTTACCCATGTAAGGGTTTTGACAGAAATTAGAATGTAAACGAAATTCTATGGAGAGGTCAAGCTTAAGTTTTGAATGTGTAACAAAATACTCTGATTCTTCATTATTTTCATAATACCATGTGGGGTTTTTGTTTAAGATGCAAAATTTATACAATGCTCTCATTGGTCAAGCTCGAGTATTGGTTTTCAACAGAGAATCACAAAATAAGCATCATTTCTTCGGGATATTAAATACCCACATTGAGTTTTTGTTTTAGAAATACAAAAAAGATAAAACGCTATCATGGCTCGATCCCAAAAGTTTTTCAAAAGCTTATATCAAGCATGTACATGGCATGGCCTGTGTGATGGCCTGTAAATTTACAAATAGAAATCATCCTTTTGCAGAAATATAAAGCTTTCATAAGCTTTCTTTTGAGTGGGAAGTGAACATGGAGATAGAACTTACCATTTTACGCCTATAGAGGAACAACATGTCGTGGTTGGGCTCTCACAGAGCTTCCAAAGCAAGATCGAGCTCACTCAATGGCGCCTCATGGAGAGGGAAGAGTAAGTCAAGAAAAAATACAGAATATCAAAAGCGATCAGAAGGTATATGGGAGTCATGGCCTGATGGCCAAGTTCATTTTTAGAATGGATAGAGAAGCTAAGGAATTGCTTAATATTAACTTACCCTCACTAGCTATAGAGATCCAAACCACAAGGAAATGCACAAAGGCCAAAGCCTTCATCGTTTTCTCAAACCCTAGCTCCCATGGCAGCAGCTCAAGTAGAGCCCTTGGTCTCGAAAGTCATCTTTGCAAATGAATGCAAAAACATAAGGAATTATTTGAGTTTTGTTCTTTAGGGTGTTTTCTTTTCCATAAGTCGGGTTTCGGTTTTAATCACATTCATTTAAGAAATTCCCTGCTGATTAGTATACCTTTGTGAAATTCATATGCCTAGGTCACCTTAGGTAATTTTCATTAAGTCACAACCTTTAATACCCTTAGGTATTGTGATTCATATTTTATGATTTAGGTGTTACTCCCTATGGAATATTTCATAATCCTTGGCTTGGAAAATAAAACTAATTAAATGCCTTAGCCATTTTCTTCCTTAGGCTGAGCTATGTTTTATACTTTGAGATAAAATATATCACTATAGGTTGTGATTTTTTATTATGATTTTAGAGAAATCATATAGGCCAATGCTTAGGTATTTGATTTTATTGATTTTATAGAAATCAATTAAGGATCAATAATAAATATTATCTCTAATGTTTTTATGACTTTTTATAAGAAAAATCAAATTTGTAATGGAGATCGAGTTTGTATTTTTGCAAAGATTTTCCAAAATCTTCATTGCAAAAATAAACCAAATTCAGAGAATAAGAATTTGGAAATATTGTAAAGCAAGAATAAAACAATGCTTTATAAATTGTTTTATTTCTTTTCTATTTTTAGCAGATTAGTGGTTGACTTTTCCTTGGTCGGATTTGAGCTTCATGGAGAGGAGATGAAGTGTTTTTTTTGCTTTTAAAGCATATTTCACCTATTTTTACAAGCCTTAGAGCATGCACATGCAAAAAGTGTGAGTTTTCCACTTTTATGCCACATTTTTGGGCAGTTTTAGGTGCTTTTCCTTGAGCTTTCTTCTTGAGCTCGGATTAGGGTTTTGAGATATATCTTGAAGAAAAACTTAGAGTTTTTGTTAGTCCAGATTATTATTTCTTCCTCTCATGCTGAAACAAAGATTCTTGTAAGTAGAAATTTGTACTCAGACTTTGATACTCTTTCAGTTGAATAAAGCAACATTCCTATTTCTCAATTTTGTGTCTATTTGCAATTTTAGTTTGATGTCATATTGTGATTTTTGTTTACAAAATCCTTGTTATGTCCTAAGATTGTAATTCTTGATGCAGAAAGTTCAAAAATACAGGTTGCATGTTGTATTTAAATTTGAATCTTCATGCAAATAATTTATGTGTTAAGTGCTCATGAGAGATTGTGAATTATTGTTGTTTTATGAAAGCTGTTTGTGGGCAAAAAACTAGAGTCACCATTTAGTCACCATTAAGTTCTAAAAATCATTTTAAGTTATAAGTTTTAATTTCAGTTTATCCTTCTTCCTTTTACCTTGAAGATCATTTAGAATAGGATTATTATTTGAAGAACCAGCTCACTCTGGAGATTCCTTCTTCATTCAGATCACCCACATCTGAAAAAGGTTTCCATGTGTCAACATATAGTTAATTTTCTACAAAATTAACATAGGGTGCATATCTGGTTGATAACAGTACACATTTTCAAGAGTAGAGGCCTTTCACCATATTATTTAAACCAATCTAGTACATATTTCAAATCATCTCCTTTTGGGTTACTTAAACATTAGCAAGAAAAAAACTTTAACGAAAAAATAAATAATAACTTAAGCCTCCTCTGATAGTGTACCATCAATGCCATCAGCTCAAATTGCAACCTGTCCAAAAAATACAAAAAGAAAGATCATCAAAACCCCAACCTATAATCACATTGACCCTACCATTATCCATAATTCTTTGTTACTACAATAGATTATAAAATCCCAACCCACAATAATTTTTAGCCCTTTATACAATCCATAAACTTTCCTCTAATAAACTACAAAATTCTTAATAGATGCTTCACAAAATTATAACTAGCAAACATATTAGAAATATAAAACCCACCCCAGTTGAGCCAAAAAGTAAGTTATGCACCCAGAATCAGCCCCTCTTGTATCCTATGCTCTATTAGAACAAACCAATGACACAAGTTTTTGTTAATCTGAAACCAATCAAAACAACAAAGACCCATTCAGTTTTTCGTTGAAACCAATCACAACAACAGGCTACAGTTTTGTACCCAAACCAAATGAAAGACCAGACACCCAATTAGAATTTTACTCAAACAAATTGAAAAAACAAACATCCAGTTAATTCTTTTACCCAAACCAACTCAAAAAAATGTAAGATGAACTATGTTTTTTTAATCCAAACCAACCAAAATAACATATGCCCTAAATTTAAGACATATCGGCAGAGAAGTAGAAAATTAAGAAAGAACTCATCCCTGTCGAAGAAATTTAGTAGCGCAATGGCATTATTTGAAGCTAGAGCTTGAGCAAAGTATGCAAAACAATAACCAAGTGCCAAAAGCATGCCAAATAGTAATGAAAAGTTGATGTCCAAAGTTATAAAATAATAAAATCTGATAACATAGCATTTTACATGGCACTTACCAAGATAAAAAAATATTTAGTCTTAAGACTACATCATTTGAAATTAAGGTTGAATATAATGTATGAACTATGAACCACCATGCTCAAATTGTAAAAGGAAGGGGGCATACAAAAATGATAATTTTAAAGTTAATATTTTAGAACAAACAAATTGATCTAATGCTTTTGAAAATCCAAGTACTTAATCAGAAGACAATTATAGAGGCCAACTTTGACCAAGAGTGCTAAATGTCTTGAACAATGTCTATAGCCTAAATTGTTAGATGGTTCATAACTCGCATCAAGTTCCTGCTTGTGAGTATTGAGCTTAAAGAGAAACTATTAATGGAACATGTTGGTTGAGAGAAAAAGGTGAATGTTTAGGGCTAGAAATAGGTTTATGATTATGTTTTGGATGATAGTTATTCTTAGGGTTAGAATTAGATTTAAGATTACAATTATAGTTTAAATTATGTCTATGATTAGGGTTATCTACACTAGGTTATAACTTTGAATTGCTTGTCAATACTTTATACTATGCCATCTGTTAATAGAAATGTAAAACTAGCATATATATATTTATTAACAATATATATATAAATGCTAAGAGATATCCTTCTCGAGGCATCAATTTCTCAAATAAAAGTGCAATTGACATCTCGAGAAGATATCTCTCAGCATTTTTATATATATTATTAATAAATATATATATGCTAGTAGCATTCATAGCACAACATGGAAGACAAAATTATTAGGGTTAGGGTTAGGGTTATGGTTTTAGCATTAGAGATAGAATTAGGATTAGGGTAAGGGTTAGTGTTAAAATTACAATTAGGATTAGGATTAGGGTTAGAGATAGAAATAGGATTAGGGTTGGGGTTAGTGCAAGGATTAGGGTTAGGGTTAGAAATAGAAATAGGATTAGGGTTGGGGTTAGTGCTAGGATTAGGGTTAGGGTTAGGGTTGGGGTTAGCTTTAGGATTACGGTTACAATTAGGATTATAGATAGAATTAGGATCAAGGGTAGGTTTGGGATTAAAATTAGGGTCATAATTAGGGTATTGGTTAGGGATAGAGATAGAATTATGATTAGGGTTGGAGCTATTATTAGTATTAGTATTACGGTTGGGGTTAGAGTTAGGATTAGGGTTAGGGTTATAGTAAGGGTTGGGGTTAGCATCAAGATTAGGGTTAAGGTTAGGATTAGAGATATAATTAGGATTAAGAGTAGGGCTAGGGTTAGGGCTACGATCAAGATTAGGATTAGGGTTATGGTTATGGTTAGAGATGGAGTTGGTATTAGGGTTGGAGTTGCTCCTAGTATTAAGATTAGGGTTAGGGTTAGAATCAAGGTTAGAGATAGAAATATAGTTAGGGTATGAGCTAGAATTATTATGAGTGTTAGGGTTAGGGTTAAATTTAGAGTTAGGGTTAGGGTTATAATTAGTATTAGTTTTAGTTTTAGTTTTAGAATTATGGTTTGGTTAGGGTTTAATTCCAATGCCAATTGTAATTATAATTCTAACACTTATCTTACTTCTAAAAGTAAACCTAACTATAACCCTAATTATAATTCTAACCCTAACCCTAATTATAACCCTATTCATAATCCTAATTATAATAGCATCCTTAATTCTAACTATATATTAAACTTTAACCCAAACCCTAATTTAACTCAAACCTAACTTTAACCCTCATTGTAATTGAATTTTTTCTTAACCATAATTGAACCCTAACCCTAATTGAGTATAAACCCTAACCATAATTATAATTAAATCCTAATTGAATGTTAACTCTTACCATAATTGTTACCCTAACAATAATAAATCCCCGGCCCTAACCCTAACCCTAATCTCAGCTTCTAACTCCTAACCCTAACAAAAATCCAACTCAAACTCTATCCCTAATTCTATGTGAACCTTAACCCCAATCATAACCCCAAGATTTATCTTAGATCCCTAACCCTAATCTTAACCCTATTGGAATTTAACCCTAATTAAACTCTAACTCTAATTGAACCCAAACTGTAAGCCAAATTCTAACATTAACCCTAGGTAACCTTAACCCTAATTATCCCTAACTCTAATTGAATCCTAACAGTAACCCTACTTGATTATGAATGCTAATCCTAACTTTACCCCAAGTTTTATCCTATAACACTAACCCTATTCTTAATCCTAATTAAACCCTAATCAAGGACTCTAACATTAACGTAACCTTAACCTTAATTGAACTCTTTTAAATCCTAACCCAAAATAAACCTAATCCTAATTGATCCTTAACCCTAACCCTATCTATAATTCAACCATAATCCTAATTGATCTCTAACCCTAACCCTGATTGTAACCTTGATCTAACCTAGTCACCCTAACCCTAAATCTAAGCATCATCTTAGAATTCTAATTGAATTATAACCCTAATTAAATTCTAATCAAAATCATAACCTAATTTTTTTGTTTTTAAATTGATTGTATATGTGTAGTAATTATAAAAAGCCTACTATATATTTCAATTGCTATATTTTTTTTTTTTTTTTGATACGTAAGGTGATGATTTTATATATTCAGAAAAATATACATGCGTCTGCATTGCAGGAAATTCCATCGATGAGCTTCAAACAGTCAAAAAATTAACAGGACAGAGTTCGACCCATTTCCATAATGGAAGCACCGAGCAAAAACAGAGACTTGCTTCCTCAAAGATTACAAATTTGCAAAAAACTAAGCTCCAGTTCGAAGAAACCACGACTATCAATACATTAACAGACATACCAGACGAACACTTACCCTTCCCCCCTTAAACCCAGAAACCATTTACCTCTGCAAAGCATATAAAGCCTTCCACCCAGTCCATACCCTCCGCTGGCACTAGCTTCACTCTTTTCTTCAGAAACTCCACTGCCATTTCCGCCAGTGTGCGATGCCGAGACAATTCAGAGCCTTTAAGATCCAGAAGAAAGGGGTAAATTTTGATAGCATCATCCGAATCCCACATGGTTGCCAGGTCCGCCGGGCGTGGTATGCCCTTACCCAAGAGGGCTGCCTTCAGAGAAGTATCGATGCCCCCGAGCAAGTCCTTCCGAAACAGTCGCACCATCAATTCCTTGGCCAAGGGTTTCGGGGTGGCAATGTCCATGAGCGCCGCAAGAAACCTGGAAGAAATTTGAGTATTATCCCTTGGAAATTCTTTACGCTCTAAATGTTCCTTTCCAAGGACCATTTTCACTGCAGCTACCGTCGCCGGATCATCTTCAAGCAATATTCGTTTGAGACGCTGGTCCGTTACTTCCCGAAAGGCAATTTGCCTTTCCGTTGCCACAAGCGAAACAGGAGTATCGACCCCGAAGGAATCAAGACCTTCCACCGAAATGATGATGGTGAACTTCGATTTCGCCAGCCTCGCCATTGCCGAAAATGCGCCCGGATCACCCTGCAACAAAAACATAAAAGCAGAAACCAAGGAGCCGAACCGCAATTTAGGAGAGGGCTTCCTAAATTTAACATGAAAGCTCAATAATGAACCGTCAGTCATCGGATACGGATAAAGATTAGGAGCTTTGCAAATCTGTCCTTCGCATGAAATGAAATTCCTCCCCCGCAGACCTGTAATCAATGCAATTTATGGAGCTTATCACACGGCACGTCCGCGCATAGAGTAAGGTAGATCGTGCACTACGTGTCCCCCGGCCGACTTCGTGAAACTTGAGCCCATCATTCTACTAGACCCCTTCAATTTAACCGAGCAAAGAGGCGGCCGAATAAACCTACCAATGCCATTCGCATACTGCTAAATTTGGTATGTTGGTGTGGTTATCACCGCCCGACCCAAATACCACGCGTCCATCCCACGCCCCACCACCCGGCCATTTAGACATCCATTGTCTGTGTGTGGGGCGAGGGGGGAGGAGCCCACCCATCCGCCCACTTCAATTGCTATATTTTTATAGTAAAGCCTTAAATTTATAATATTTCTTTGCATATATATATTAATTTTAAATAAAATAGAATATAAATGATTTTTCCTTTTTTAAACTGTGTTCAATTTTTTTTTAAATATTGAATTTTTTATGTGTAATAAGTTTAGGATATTTTATTTTTATTTAATTTTATACATTTTTAATTTTAAATGTACATTAATTTAGATTTTTTAATGAATTACTTTTCATTCCTTTATAATATTATTTATAGTCTAGTATTAAAAAGCATTTTATAATGACATCAATTTTTTATAAGATTTTTAATATTTTTAAATTTTGAATATATTAATTTGGAAACTTACTTTTTGTATGCAATAGTAAATTTAGGAAAGTTCCTTCATAATTAATTAAATGTAAATTTTAGAAACTTTTTTTTATGTGTAGTAATTTAACATATTTTTTAATATTTTATCTTTATAAATAATTGTTATTTTTTATTGGAGAAGATTCCTTAAATAAATCTATATAAAAATATTAAAGGAAATCTTGTTTTAAAAAGATCTTCAATATTTTTTTAATTTTAAGTTTATCAATTTAGAAACCTACTTTTTTTTTGGCTAGTTAAATCGCTACTAAGGGGTAGCACCCTATATTGCTTCAAAAAAAGGTGTTTACATGAGTTTCTGATAACCAAAAAAGACTTCCTTGATGGCCTTCCTAGCCAAAATGGTCATTCCTACATCCCTTTCCTACCCAAAATGTGTAGACAATTTTCAATACAAAATGGTCTAGTTGTGATACAGGATTTGCTTACTATCCCAGGACTGACTACAACTTACTAGACCCTAATACTTGCTATCACTATAATAAAACTATGGAAATATTGAAACTATACTAGACCCAACAGACTTCTTCAATCCTCATCATCGTTTGACTCTGTGCCTCATGTAGACAATGTAGTTCGCTACCACTGGGCAATTCGCTTTGCAATTCTGGTGAGTTGGGCCTTTCACCTTCTTCTCAGGGTCTCTGGGGTCATTCTGGCGCAATTCCTCTCTGGAGCTGAAGTCCCAATCATCATCATCCCCTACGATAATTTCTTCTGAGAGCCCTCCGTCCTCCATGTACCCTGTTTTCCTAGCCTTGCAAAACGTTGGTCGCCAGCTTGGCTACTCTGAGGAGGAAAGTAATGCTCTACTTGCACTCATCCCATAGCTTTTCAAACCCTTCTGGATCAATGGTTCAAATCAAGGGAGATTTCATGACCTCCCTACCATGCATTTGCATCATTTAGTAGTTTTGTGGCATTGGGATTTGCTTGTTATCATCCACATTGTCCAAGGTCGCATCGATGTCTCCCAGCCACGCATGGATGAAGACCATTTGTGCCAGCTTCTTCCATACTTCCTTTGAAACACCCATGTGTAGGAGGATAGCCAGGAACATGGATGGGATCTCCAAATTTGACCTGAACCTGTGATATACTCTTAGGAATTATGGTTCTACAACCTTTTTGGTTGCCCAAAGAACTAGCAGATGAGGGGAGGCCAACAACCCCTGCAGCCTCTTGTCTATTATTTCAACTCAGAAGGATTGTTGTTGTTTTTCTATATCTAGGGCTAGAGGAGTCTCCATTGTGCTACCACAACCCAATTGCACCACTTCTTTGAAAATTACTAATGCTCTCTAGTTCTAAAAATCCACTATTGTGAATGAAAAAATTTACACCAGTTGAGGTCTTTTAACAATGAATGCCTTACTTCCTCATAATTAGCTCTTCTATGTTCATGCCCTTTGGAGTGTGTTTTCTTGCCACCACCTTGCTGGTGGTACTTAGCAAAATTAATGCATGGTAATATGAGATCCGCCCAACCTTTCCTTTTCCTTGAAACTTGTTTGATTTGCTTTTCTTTACCTTCTATTGATGACCCCTATCTTGTCAAATAAATCTTTGGATTTTTTCCTTGATACCATGTGTTATTCTTTCATTGCCAATTGAAGTGTCGAAGTCAAATTTTCTCCAATGTCATCTCTCAATTTTTCCTACATGGAATTCTCTGATGCTTTTTTTGCTAGCTCATCTACCTTGTCATTTCTTTCTTGATATATATGGCTAATTTTGAAGGCCTCAAACATGTCTGCTTGAATTGCTTGACACTCTGCAACAAATGATTGAGTTTCCAATTTGGAATGGTTCCTCTCTTGAAGGCATTGATCGTGATCATCGAGTCTCCTTCCAACTGAATTTGTTTCACTCCCAGATCAAGCCCCAACTGCAAGCCTATGGTTGCTACTCTGAACTCAACTTCATTATTCGAGCAAATGCCTATAGGTGTGGAACTTTCTGCTATGATCTTACCCTGTGCATCCCTTGCAATGCAACCAGCACCACTTGGGCTTGGATTGCCATGAGCTGCCCCATAAAAATTTATCTTAGTCCATCCTAGTTCTAGTGCCTTCCATGCTACTTCCACTCTCTTTTCCTTAGTTGACTGAGTTGATCCATTCCCACCCAATAGTGGAGGTTTGAGGCCAATAAATTTTTTGGTTAGCAATCATCCTAGTTTGTGAAAGTTTTCTATTTGCCTCCTTTGCTCTGAGCATCTTTGTTTACTAACACTATTATGGCTCTTTCAATTTTATCCCAGAGTTTGTCTTTATTCATCTCTTTCCCTTGAAAGATTCTCCTATTTCACTCCTTCCATAGCTCCCATATCACAATGGATGGGGTTATCTTCCATATACCCCCAAAAATAGATTTATTTCCCTTTTGGGGCCACATTTTGAACCAAGATGCAAGATCTACTCGCATGAGGCATTGCAAGTTCAGCTTGTTTCTCACTATGTTCCAACAATCAGTTGCATAGGGACATGTCAGGAGAAGATGGTATGTTTATTCCTCATTCTCTTTGCATAGAGAACATCTTCCCAGGCCTTGTATTGCAAAGGTGGCTAACCTATCCTCTATGAGAATTCTCCTCTGAATTTCCATCCAAATAAAAACTCTAGCCTTAGGGAGGCATTTCCTGCCCCAAAAAAAATTGCATGGCTAGTCTTATCAATCCATCACCATCTCCTTAATCTTGTATCCAAGCTTCACCTTGTATGTGCCTGTTGAAGACCCACACCATCGAATCATGTACTAGTCACTAGATGGGACAAAATGCATGTCTTTGAGGATATTTTCCAATGCATCTTTTTGTGTTTGAGGAGCACTGAGAGTTTGGAGATCATTCCAACTCCAGTTGTAGGTTCCTTGATTGGCATTCCTCCTACTATAGTTGGCCACCTTATCCCCCCAGAGCCTTGTTGTTTCCTCTTTGATTTCATCCAAGCCCGGAGTACTATTGATGGGTGGTTTTCCACACCAAGAATCATTCTAGAAGGATGCACTATTCCCATTTATGACTTCCCAAATGACATAGTT
This sequence comes from Sequoia sempervirens, assembly GCA_007258455.2. NCBI lineage: Eukaryota > Viridiplantae > Streptophyta > Pinopsida > Cupressales > Cupressaceae > Sequoia > Sequoia sempervirens. The sequence continues at coordinate 597,723,588 of VDFB02270651.1, read as the reverse complement.
TTCTATTATATCCCTACAGTCTAGTATAAAATTCTAGATTGTTGATCCTCTTGGGGGGTTAATTGAAGTGAAAATTCTAGTCGGATCATTTGAGTCTAGATACTTCCTCCTTATGATTCTGACCCACTTTTGCTCACCTTTTGTGTCAATTTCCCATACCAATTTGGTCCCCATGGTCTAGTTCATTATGGATAGTTGTTTGATCCTTGGTCCACTAGCATCCTTGGGTTTGCACACCTTATCCCAGGCCAATAGAGGAAATTTATTTTGATCCCTTGTTCCACTCCAAAAGAATTTCCTAAAAATTTGGGTAAGGGCCTCTTCCACTACTTTGGGTAATTTTAAGCATGACATTGAGTACACTAGAATGGCTGACAAAACTGATTTGACCATTTGTAATATTCCTACTGAGGACAACCACTTTCCTTTCCAAGTTCCCAGCATGTTCTTTCAGTTATTAACTAGATTATCCCAATAACACTTTTTGTTGATATCTACAAATAGGGGCATCCCCAAGAAGCGACTTGGAAATGTTGCTACTCTCAAATTCAAGATCTTGGCTAAATCTTTCTGTAGGATTGGTTAAGTGTTCAAAAAAATACCTTTGATTTTCCCCAGTTGATGCTCTTCCCTAAAGCCTTGTAGTAGTCATCTAAAAATCTTTTCATCACTCTTGCTTCCCTCCTACTAGCCTCTCCCATCAGAACTGTGTCATCTACAAATTGGATGTGTTGAAGGTTCCAATCCATTGGCCACATGAACACCTTTCCACTTTCCTTCCCTTCTCAATCTTTGAATCCCTCTACCAAGCACCTCTGTCATGATTATGAACAAAAACAGGGATAGGAGATCACCTTGTCTTAACCCCCTTGTGGAGGGGAAGAAGCCATGAGCAAAACCATTTAGTAATACTAAGAATTTAGCTATGGAGATGCATTTTTTAACCCACTTGACCCAATTCTCCCCAACTCCAAATTTCCTCAACACCTCCAAGAGAAATTGTATGTCTACCATGTCGTATGCTTTAAGGATATCTAGTTTTAGAATCATGTAGGCCTCTTTATTTTTTCTAGCTGAATGTATAGTTTCATGAGCAGTGATTATTCCTTCCACTATTGACTGTCCTAGAACAAAGCCACTCTATTCTTCTTATATCACCTCATTCAGTACTTCCTTGAGTTTTTTTACTATTATTTTGGTGACCACCTTGTACACTATGTTACACAGTGCGATTGGTTTGAAATCACTCATTGTATGTGGATCTTTTTTCTTGGGAATTAAATCCAAAAAAATGTGATTCACTGCCCCCAGCATTGTCATTCTTCTTCTTGATTCCTCTACTGCCACCCCTAGATCTTCCCCAATTGTGTCCCAAAATCTTTGGAAGAAGCCAACTAGGAATCCATCAGGGCCTGGGGCCTTGTCAGGATTCATCTGGAAGACTGCTTTCCTAACCTCTTCAAAGGAGATCTTTTGATATAGATGCATATTTTGATCCTCTTTTATGATTGTGGGGATTGCACTCAACAGATTATCCCTTGCTACCCTATTTTCCTAGCAATCCTTGTTCATAATTTCTTCAAATAATTTGGTCGCCTCCTTGTTAACCTCCTCAATAGGTCCTGTATTGTTTCTTCATTGGCCTTCTTGATCTCTGCAATCCTGTTTCTATTGGAGATTGTTGATTTGTGGAAGAACTTGGTATTTTTGTCACCCTCTTTCAACCATGTTTCCCTTGACTTTTGTCACCAATAGCACTCTTCCCTCTTCAAGATTTTTTTCAGCTCTCCTTTCATACATTTCTCATTCTCAAAATCATCTGCATCCATCCCTTTCTCTATTATGTGTTTGTTCATTTAGGACTCTGATTTCTTTCTCCAGTCTTTCCTTCTCCTAGAATATGTTCTTAAAGTGTGTCTTGTTCCATTCTTTTAGCTTATTCTTGATGTATCCCAATTTTTTGTTTATCTTGAAAAGCTCTGATTTATCTCCAAACCTGATCTCATTCCACCACTTCTCTATTAGCTCTAGCAGGTGATCATCTCTCAGCCACATGTTTTCAAATTTGAAAGGGCATCCTTTGGGGGGATCATCCTGCCCAAATGTCAGTGAGATAGGGAAATGATCTGACCCTATGAAAGGTAGTATGTGAGCTTCTTGTGAGGCTGCTAGTTCTCCCCAATCACCCCAGAGAAGGAATATGTCCAATCTTTTGGCTATGTTGGTGAAGTCCTTTCTCCTATTAAACCATGTGAATGTTCCATTTTTGGTCTACACATCCTTTAGGAGATTTCTGTCTATGAACTCCTAAAAATATCTTTGTATGGCAGTTCTTCTTCCTAGGCCTCCTTGCTTCTCTTCATTGTTCAAAGTTGCATTGAAGTCTCCAGCTACTATTCCCATCTCATCTCTCCTATTTTCCAACTCACTTGATATTTTGTCCCACACTTGTTTTTTTTTGGCCCCTATACATTGATACTAAAGAAGGTGTCATGCCTTCTTAGATCCTTAAACCTAATCACCTGCCAATTGTCCTCTTCTTTTTCTACTTGCCCATCTACTATTAGAGGGTTCCACAAGACCCCCAACACACCACATGCCCCTATGGCCTCCTTGAATTAACTTTTCCACTGCCTCTAATTCCACAATCTCCTCTGACCTTCTTCCTTACTCCATTTTGATTCCTATATAGAAATTATGTCCACTTTTGATTGGTCAGTTTGGTGCTTGACCATGTGTCATTTGTTAGGGGCATTAATGCCCCTGACATTCCATGTTATGATCCTCATCTTTCCTTGGGAAGGAGGCTATCCTTCCCAACAACTAGTTTTTCTGACCAGAGGCATTGCCTACAATCATCAGCTTGGATTTTTTTGTTTTCCTACCCCTCTTGGATTTTTTTCTTTATGTTAGGTACATTTATCTTTGATTTTGATTGTTTAAGCTACCTCATCTCAAGCAATTCACCTTCCTCTACCTCCTCCTAGGGTTCATCTTCTTCCTTTGAGAATTGATCACTCTTCTCTTCTTTAGACTGAGCAAAGTCATCATCTTCCTCCTTGAGAGCATATAAATTGTTTTCTTTGGAGGTCTACTCATTCTTTCCAGCCTCCCCTCCTGTTGCCTGGGATTCTGATTCTACCCTATCTACCTCCTTTGTTAGTTTCCAAAGTTGGGTTTTGATATCCTTCTAGAGTTCTTGTGCATCTTCCATAAGGGCATTGATCACTTCCTCTGCTTGAAAGCTTCCCACGCCCTACTTTTCCTTTATTTGTGGGGGTTCATTGTTACATTCCTGAGAGGTTTCTCCAAATTTATTTTTCTTTTCCTTGGTTCTAACATCCTCAGATGTCTCTTCTATGGTTTTGGTTGCTATTTCCTATGATATTCCATCTCATGTTTCTTCCCTCTCTTCATTTTTTTTATAAGCCTCCATTCTCCTAAGTGAAGTGCCTTCTAGGGAAGAAACTCTAAAGAGGAATTTGTTGGGTTCTCCTCCTCCTTCCCATATTTCTATCTCATGTTGCTAGCTTCCATACTTTGTCAGAATTTCTATGTTTTTGTATATTCCAACCCCCTCATATATTTCTACTAGTATGCATGCTTTAGCCCCATCATTTCCATTTATGAAATCCTCATCCACCCCTAAACACACCCCTAGGGAATCACCTAATCTCACCATAGCCTCCACATTCCAAAATTTTGAGGGTAGATCGACCAGCCTGATCCAGGTGGAGATTTGGTTTATTTTGTAGTTCCAGGGATCAAAGTTTGATCTCCAATTTAGGCAATGAAAACTATGACCATTCATGAACAAAGGTTTCCCTTCTATGATTTCTAGCATTAATTTTTGATCTATACATTAGTCTAATCACTCTTCGTTTGATCATTTCCAAGGGCATTTGGTATAGTTTGCTTCCCTGCGGTCGCAACCAGTTGCCTCTGCTTGTCTTGTTTTGGAAGTTTCTTTTGTTTTTTTTCTTTTGAACAAGTCTCAATCTCTCTAATTCATTCTTCTTCCAAATTCAAATTCTTCTCCCACTTGTTGGCTCAGCTTTCCTTCATTCCCAGGCTTAGGTTTCTCGAGGCCTTGACTCTCCAAACTTTGTTGGTGAGCTTCTGGATGCCACTGCCTTTGTTGCACCAACTGGGATCTGATGGTTTCCTAAGGAAATTATTTTCTTAGAACCACCCACACCTTGGCTTGTGTGTGCTCCATCCTTGCCTATTCCTTTAGCACACTATTGTCTTTGGCTTTTGGTCAAGAGCCCACTTCTCACTATCTCTAGGCTAGCTTCTACTCTAGTTGCAAACTTTGTTCTCTAAGCTCCCATTCTGGTGGTAGTGTGGGTGGCACTTATCCACCCAAGCTCCATTCTTGAATACCCATTGTGTGATGTGATTTTCCTTTTGCTGGAGGACAACACCTTCCATCTTCTTCCCTAGTTCTCCCTCCACCAAGTCGCCCCATCGACTCTTTTTCGCCTCTGCATTTTTTTTCTCCTACTCACCAACTTGCGCCATCATTTTTTTGGGTCTATTTCCTCCTGATTATTTAATTTAGAAACCTACTTTAATATCAATAGTAAATTTAGAAAAAAAAATTATGCTTAACGTTTTAAATTTTAGAAACTTAGTTATTTCACTTATTATTTATATATATTAAATATTTCAACTCTATTTTAAATAGAGATAAATGACAAACTATGTGGACGTATACAAACTATTATGGTAAGGAAAGGGCCTTAATATTTAAAGGTTGAATTGTGTAATTTCAAATTGGCATTGTATATACTACATTTAATGGAAATAAGTTGAAAGGTCATTTGATTGCACTATGATTTTACAAATAAAGTAAATCTTTTACTCCTTGTATTGATCTTTACATTCTTTATCACACAATTTCTTTTTTGCAGTATTTTTCCTCTTAATTGTTGATGATAAAGAGAGTTTTCTTCTTAATTGTTGAGGATTTGGATAAGTTGTGGATCAAACTCTCGTTTCAATTATTCTTAATGATTCAATGAGTTAATGTTCTCCTTAAAAAGAGGAAGAGGGAGAAAATTTATTAAGTAAATAAGCATTATTTCAATCAAACCATTGTCTTAATCTTTAATTTTTACTTCAACAAAAATAATAATAAAATCAATGTCTAAAAAGCTCTGTTTGTTTGTTGTTTACATCCCTCAATTAGATTAAATTTTAACTCTAAAATTTTATCATGAAAAATGCTACAATCAAAATGGAAAAAGAATGATTTATAAAAAGATTGTTATATATATATAAATCACAATAAATAAATAAAAAATAATCAGTGTTTCTTGTATATTGACCCCAAGCCCAATAAAGGATTAATTGTTATAACTTCATAAATCTTTGTAAACAAATAAAAAATTATTATCCGTAAGTTTTATTTTGGTGCCCTATTTTTTTTCTAGGCTCACATATTAAACAGACCCAACCTTCCAACTATGCCTAATGTTTATAGAATGAAAAAATTCATTCCTACACACGAAAAATACATGCACTAAATTTAAAATCCCATAAATAAAAACAAAAAGAGTCATTTTCATAGAAATGCAATCCACACCTCCCAAGCTATCATTTTCTCTGTTGCCCCTCATCCTCACGCTACCTGAAAGTATAGAACCAATACAAATGTTAGCGTCAGAAAACTGAGGACCAAATCAATGCAAACAGAACCAGTGCAAGGATTACCTGTGCAAAGAAGTGGTAGCTTGTGAGGCTCCTCTGATCAAAGAATTATGACTCTAATGTTGTTGTAATCTTCTTACTATGCAAGTCTCCACCATTACTGCTGGAAAGGATTACGAACTATGGAGGTCCAGAAACCGCTACTGCTCAAAAATTTATGGATTTGAGAAATGCGCGAAGATAGACATACATCAATGTATGAGCGTGGTTTAATATCAACGTGCTTTAGTATCAGACGTTACTAAATGCTTTATTTAGCAGAAATGCAATCAATGTATGAGCATGGTTTAATATCAGCATGCTATAATTTCAGACGTTACTAAATGCTTTATTTAGCAGAAATGCAAATATCAAACTGTTCACATGCAAGGTAGTGGAGCCGTTTGCCATTGCTTTCAGTTACTCACCCTTCTTACTACCATCCAGCGAATATGAAACATCTGACAACTACTTGCACGTCAATTTATATGTGAAGATATTTTGTTGACGGAGGTTTTTTTCCTCTGCTGTCTGATAAACGCCTCTCGGCGTAATTAGATATAGGAGCAAAAGATGCTTGTAACTGGAGAATTTATCAGAAAAGCTACTTGAGCATATGTTGAGAGCGTTATATGTTGTGGTGTGCTAGAGGCCAAGTGCAAAGAGCAATCCAGTACGCATGACAAAAAATAGTTTACAAAAAAGAAAACTTGTATTGTAACATAGACGGTTACATGAGTGGCTTTAACAATATATAGTGGTCAGATTTGAAACTGAGAGAGCGTGAAAAGAGGATATACGATATATAAAATCTTTACTATTTTTGCAATTTTTATACAGATAGCAAAATCACTACTTCATGCAGTGAGGAAACTGTCACTCCAATATGAAACTACCACCTACTGAAACCAACAGTTTCACAATGTAGCACGATAACCTCCACTTTTCCTCATTTTTCTCTCTTTTGATGCATGTACCCTGCACAAATGTGTCTTTTTAACTCTGTCACACTTCACCATGAAGTCTTGTGATCTTTTATGCAAATTTCTCTTGTCCATTTTGCTGATTTTAATTTATACTTATGAAAATAATGTTTATTTTTCATCTAGAAATAAATGTCATCTTAGCTTATACATGCCATTTTTCAAATGCACCATAATTTATTTGTAAAATCCACCCCTCGGGCACAACAATTTTTATTTTATTTTTGTATTCACAACATCTACCAACCTAAACGATTGAGGACCTTCCACGAACCTTAATAGTGTTAAGTTCAATAATTCTCCATTCCCATGGTGGCATCAAGTCATTCTTGTCGGTATATATGCTTGCACAAAAGAGTGATACGATCCCAAGGTTAAGGTCTTTCCTAGACCTACGACTTAAGCCTCGAGGGTTCATAATGACCCTACCTACGTATCCCCTCGTGGGAATCAGATGCATCTTAGTTCACCCCACAATGATAGAGGGAGTTCAATCTCTCCTCTTGTATGCGATCTATTATCTCACCTTTATCCCAAAACTATCAATTTATTACATGTAAGCTATTAACATAGTCAATTATAATATAAGGATAATATCTTGCCATCAAGTGTTGGGTCCATACCAAACATTACCAAGCACTAGTGTACAAACATTCACAATATTCACAAGGGGCATATCATACCTATTGTGACCTTTTCACACATCGCCCCATTCAAAATGGGGACCCCTAATTTTTGCTCCATTATGGTCTTTTTGGCTTTGGTTTTTGTCTCTCTCTCTCTGTCTGTCTCTTTTCTGATATTTGCCTTTTCGGAGATGTACCCGCCTGTGAGTTTAAACGAGAAACTTGGCCAAATCCATAGAATTAGGGTTTTGAACTTTCCAACCAATTTGTGGTCAAAAGAGGTGAATAAATTGATAACAGAGCTTAACATTGATGTTAGTGCGCTTCCAGCAGATTTCCACTGAAGTTTCATCAGATTCCGGCTACTTACTATTTTTAGTAAGTGTGCAATTAAGAGCGTTCCTTCAGCTTTCTTGAAGTTTCGACAGTCACACTGCATCCAGAACACATCAAGCTGCTCACTGGTAAATTTTGAGCCAAAACGGACAACTTCCTATTTTTAGCAGTTCAGCTTCCAGAGTAGATTTTAGGGTTTATATGTGGAGTTTTTCAGTACATGTCTGGAGATTCCTTCTGGGTTTTCAGAGACCTTCGCAATGGTGTAACATGCAAAGTGAGATAACAACTTTCAGAGTTCAGCCTTTAGAGGTTATTTTTAAGGTTTGCATGTAAGGGTTTTCTTCGCATGTCTGCATATTCCTTATGGGTTTTTCGAGAGCTATGCAGTGATGTGACATGCAAACGGAGATAATCACTTATTCAGGAACTTACTATTTTTAGCAAATTCATTTCGGCAACCGCCTCCCAGCACTTCAGAATTACAAATTGATCACAATGCTCCAAAACCAGTGTATCCCACTGCGTTCAGTATCTTTCAAGCAATCCGCTGGTGAAATTTGAGGGCAAATGGACCACTTACTATTTATAGTAAGTCATTCCAGAAACTGGCTAAAAATAGTAAACCAGCAGTAGGTGCCAGTGTCAGCGGGCAAGTCATCCAATGAGGATCACACCATTTGAATTTCAAGTCAAACGAAGTTGTGGAGGTCTCAGAAATGAGCAATTACTATAAATAGTAAATCACCTTCAGAAATGGGCTATTAATAGCAGGCCAACTCAGGATAGCAGTGTGAACAGGTTGACAAGGTCATGAGGGTCCTATGCCTAAAATTTCAAATTGATCTGAGCTTCAGAAGTATGGAAATTAGAGGACTTACTATAAATAGCAAGACACGGGGAAGCTGGCAGAAGAGAGGAAAAATGGCTAAGTGTAGAAATTTATCCTTCACCACCTTGAGAATGCACCCACTTCAGTTGGAGAGCAAGAAAAGCTTCTAAGTGTTTGAATATCCTCCTGCTACCTCCATATGCGCCCAAGTTGGTGGAGTAGAAGCATAAAAAATTCTAAGGCATAAGTTTCATCCACCTCCAGGGGTAAAATGCGCCCTCAAGAAGAATGAGGATGTTCAAAAAAAAAAAAAAATTCTAAGTCACAAATGTTCATCCTCCACCACCTAAGAAATGTGCCCATGCTTCAAAGAAGGTCAAAGAGTCAAAGGTTTTATCCTTCACCATAGGAAAAATGCGCCCATTCTTCACATCATGTAAAATGCGCCCAAGAATCAAACTTCATCCACCTCACCATAGGAAATGTGCTCAAGCTAGTCAACAAGTCAAAAGGCGTTGGAAAATTTTCATCCTCCTCCTATGCTCAAATGCGCCCAAATGAGGGCATGTAAAGACAAAAGGGGGGAGCTCAAGGGTCACATGTTGGGCATTGAAAATTTGAAATCCCTCTCACCCTCTCAAATGCGCCAAGAAGAAGAAAAAGTCAAGGGTGGCGTTGAATAATTCATCCTTCATGACATGTGAAATGCGCTCAAACATGAGATAGAAAGTCAAGAGGTCAAAGATGTTAAGATATTAATCCTTCATCAAGTGTGAAATGCGCCCAAATGGTAAAGTAAAGGTGGTGACATAAAATGACTAAGGCGTTGAAAATGCCAAGTAAAGGTGGAGAATATTGCTAAGGCGTTGGGAATATTAAGCCTATGGAGTGATGTGAATAAAACATGTTGGGCGTTGAAATTAAACATCTTCCATGATAAGTGCTTTCAAGACAATTTTTCTAAGGGAGTTAATAAAATTTCCTCACAGGCAAGATGAATGAAGTTGAATAAAAAAATTTAAGACAAGTGCAAAATGTGCTAAATAATTTTAATTTTTTCTAAGGCACAATATTTTCTTCCTTAGGAAAATCACGCCTAGACTTGAAGGTGATAAAATTTTCCTGGAACACAAATGAAATTGCCAGTGGAGAAGACGGAGGATGCCAGCTTGTAGGGTTGATAAAAAATTTCAAGTCAGAGCAATGAAATACTCACGAGGATTGAAGAACAAGGATAAATTTGACGAAAGTAATTCTTTCTAAGGTTCAAAATTCAAGAAAAATTAAATGAACCCGTTCGTTGTATACCCATGAGTTCAATGCGTTCTAAAGAAAATTTTCTTCTGGGTATTGAAGATCTTCAACAAGGAGTGGATTTCAAAGTCTTCTGCACTTCGCCAAGACTTTCAAGATGAAGAATTTGATCGGCACTTAATTTATGAAATTTTCCTAAGGAAAATTTCAAATTTTCTAAGGCAAAGTGATTAAAATGTGTTTTCAAGATTAAAAAAAATTCCAGACGATGAACTTGGAGTGGATTGCCTAGATAATTTTGATTGAATTCTTTGCAAGATGAATTCTCCAAAGTTAAATATAAAATTTAAATTTAAATGACAGAGCTTCAGCTAGTGAATGAATTCGAAGTGAATATTTTCAAAAGTGAATAAATATTTTTGAAAGAGAATTAAAAGTACGCCAGTCAAAGTTGAAGTTCTAGAAGGCCAAGATTCCAGGCGTCAAGTGACAAGTGTTGCAAGTGCCAGAGGAGGGAAATTCGAATTCTTGAAAGGGAAGTAGTGGAAATTTAATGCATTGGCTAAACTTAGCCTCCTTCCAGAATTCGAATTGGCTATAAGAGCTGAGGGTTTATTCATTCCTTTTCACAGTTGAAGAAGTTCAATTTTTGCTCTGAGAAATTTGAAGTGTTGCAGTGCCAGTTGAGGAAATTCGATTTGAAAGAACACATTGCTAAAGCTGAAGAATTTCAACTTGAAGTGAGTTGCTAAAGCTGAAGGTTGCTAAGGAGTGCGAACTTGCTAAGTCATTTGAAGTTGTTGAAGACTGAAATCTGAGTTTGTGGCTGAATATTGGAGAAGTACGAATTGAAGTAGAGGAAGTTGTTGAAGTGTGAAGTTATTGCAGCCAACTCATAAACCTGCTAAGTCATGAGAATATTGTTGAAGTGTGAATTTGAAAGAGTTTAGTTGCTCAAGTAAAGTGGACGATTTTCCCAAGAGCTTGAAGTTGTTGAGTTTACTTGCCAAAACTTTCTAAGTGTTGGAAGTTCAAAATTGTGAAGGAGAAGTGAGGTTTGCAAATGAGATATGATGTTGCAACTTCTCAAAGTTTTAAAAATCGACTGGCAGCCCCTACATGATATTTTATTTATTTTCTAAGTTAATTTGTTGATGGTTGTTTATTATTTTGCAGGATGGCTGAAGTAAGAGCAACTGGCAGAGATAGCAATGGTGCATCCAGGCAGGCTGTTATCAAGAAACTAAGCAAGTCTTTCCTGCCAGAGTCAAAGTTCACCTCAAAGTTGGGCAAGTTGGCTGACACCAATTTGGGCTCTTTCAACTTGGAGACTTTCAGAAATTGGATGATGGGAGTTGGTAGTCACCGTCCTTCAATCACTTCGCACAATATTGTTCGAAGTGGATTATTTGCAGCTGCTGGTTTTCTGCCAGCTATTCAATGCTTGGAGTTGATGATGGAATGTGCTAACTATTATGAGCCTAAGCATAGTTCGATTGTTTCACCGGATGGTCAAGTGTTCGCCAACCTCGCTCCTTCAACTATTGGCGAAGCTTTTGGAATCCCAACACATGAGAAGATGATTTACAAATCAAGAGAGCGTGTTGAGCGAATGTATGCTTCCACATTCGAGAGATGTATAGAGGCGATTAATACTTGCTGGATGAACAAGCCTAGGCCCTCTCGTACAAAGCTACCGAGGCAGATTATATCAGATGATTTGAAGCAGGAGTACTACGACGTGATCATGATGCTGAGCAGAGTTGGAGGTTGCCCTCAGGCATTTATTTTTGAGCCATGGATGTTTTATTACATCAACCTCGTGCTGGAAGGAAAAGAGTACGTCAACTGGGCCGTGATGATCAGTGACAACTTGCACGAGCAGCTCCTGAGTTTGAGAAGAATGAAGACTTTTTACATGGGCTCTTACCTTATTTACATGTTGGTTCATATGACGAGGTACAAAGGAATTTCATACAAGGAACCTGTTGGTTGTGGTTCTCACCAATTCAAAATTTATGAGGCTTGCCCGCAGTTGCATTTGACAAGCACAACCCATTATAAGCGTGTCAATGACGCTTTTACCATGCATATTGCGAGATCACTTCAAGAGCGTACCCATCGCAGGATCTCGAGGGAAGCTCAGGAATTAATTGAAAGGTATGGGTGTTGGTTTATACAATTTCTGAAATTTTTTTACATTAGGCTACAAGGTTTTTCCTCATATCCATATAGGCTGCCTAAGTACCCAACCAATAGAATTTTAATGTTAGAGATATCTAGGCAACTGGTTGCCTACGATAAGATTCAAAAGAGAAAGAAGAAGGGAGGAGTTGAGTTCCCGATTGTCATGGGTAATTTAAACGAAGTGTGTCCTTCACTTCAGGCAGCTAGAGAAGCTGAAAGTGAGCTTCAATTCTTTCATTTTTCCTATCACACTAGCAGACAGCATTATGACCCACATAGCAATATCAGGTGGATACTGTCAGAAGAATTCAAGCATAAGGAAAATATTGAGGATTATTGGGTTGGTACATCAAACAAGGTTGAGGTCAGAAAAAGGATGTTCTCTAGGTTGCCATTGAGTATGATCAGGGAGTGTGAAGTCATTCCAGTACCAGACCAGGTGGATGAGGACATGAGCGTTCTCCATCCAGATTATGAGGCAGTGAGAGACACTATGCTTCCACTTCCAGAGTGGTCAGAACCAGAGATAGTTGATTTCGACACACTTTGCATTCCAGTCTTGACATTCACCAGAGCATGGGTTGACAGGCATGTGAGCAGACTAAAGGGTAGGTCAGTTTTGTTGACTTACAATCTAATGGGAGATCACAGGACACCCACTACCAGCAGGAAGAAATAAATTACTCAAGGTCCAAAATCTCGAAGGAAGGAGCCTGTTCAGCCGGAGCCTCCGAGAGTTGTAGTTGAGTCACCTAGGCCATTGGAGACATGTTCTCCAAGTATATAGGAGGTTTCTCTTTTCGCTGATTAGAGAAATGCATTGAATCAGGTGCAGGAGGTACATGAAGAAAATCAGCCACCATGGAGAGAGTCGGTTGGCCAAAGTGTAAATGCACCTACTAGAGATGATCAGCATGAGGATGATGAGGAGACTGCTACTGATACTCAGTTTTAGCGTGAGATGGAGAACGCTTTGGATGATGATATAGTTTCAGGAGATACTCAGCCTCTAGAGGACGATGAGCCTCGCCAGAATGATATAGAAGTTGAACAAGTCCATGAAGTTGAGGCACAAGAATAGCAGCCATCTGTCATTCAGCATATTGTACCTGATTGGCTTAGAGATAGAATGAGAAGGAGCCCCAGTGAAGAATTTGATCTAGTAATTGAGATGGAAGAGATTTTGAATAGGATCAGCGCGCCTCCACAAAAGAAGAGAGCACGAAAGTTTTCAAATATTTCAATTGATGAGGATGGCTCTCGCACCCTTCATATGGCGGTGCCACAAGTTGATTGTGATCAAGACGAAGCAGTGCCCGAGAATTATGTGATCACAACTATGGAGTTAGGACGTCCCACAAAAAGACAGATTTTTGAAGAATGCATCCACCCTCAGGCACTCAAGGAAAGATGTTTAAAAAGGAAGGAAGTATAAGAAATTATAGAAGGAACATAAAGTTAGCGTCATATATGCATCAATTGTCTTGTCCAAACAGGCACCAGATCAAAGATTATTGAAAGAAGAGTATCTTGAGAGGCAGTTAGATAGAATTATTGAGGAATGTGGTTGTAATCCTTAAATGGGCTACTCCAGTTCGTACTGAGGAGAAATTTCATGGATGGAGTCTCATGCTTTCCAGCAGGCAAAAAATGGAGCACGATGGAGCGAGTTGAGAGGCTTGGGGTGTGCTTCTATTTATTAAAGCAAAGGCTTCAGCATCAGAGTATGAGGCATTTCCTTCGCAGATGTGCTTGATGGAGGAGCATTCAGGAAGGTCAGCATCTAACTTTGCTAGATGGTACTCTGTTATCAGCAGATGTGCATTCAAAGCACACATATTCAGTAGAGCCTTTGCCATTACTTTCAGTTCTCACCTTCTCCTAATACAGGAATTCACTAGACAACTACTTCACGTCAATTGATATACTGAATTTTTGGAGGAGGCACCTTTCCTCTCTGTCTGATAACGCCTCTGATAATTTTGATAGGAGCAAACTTTCTTGTAACTGAGAATTTACAGGAGCTACTAGAGCTATTTACTTATACGTTGTGAACATTAGAGGCCAAGTTAAGATCAATCTTGCATGACAAAATTAGTTCCAAAAAAGAAGGCTTGTATTGCCAGGTAGAGGTTATTTGAGTGGCTTTAGAAGGAGATTGAGATTTGAGATGAGAGAGCATAGATGAGGATTGTGGGCATATAATTGCCTTTACTATTTTGGGAATGAGTGGGAATCTTTGATTCAATATGTAAACTACTTTTCATACTGAAACCAAATTCATTCACAAGAGTTATGCATAGCATAGCAAGGTTTTTCATCATTTTTCTTCCCTTTTAGCGTAAAGTAGCTTAAAGTAGAGTAATTTCCATTTCATGCAAGTAGACATTAGTTGTGGATTTGTGGCATCAATCGAGGCAACTTCCTTTTAGTCCATACCACTAGTAGCTTGCTGACGGCAAGTTTGCCTTGCATGGTCAATTGGAGAATTTTATAAGCCTAACTTCAATTGCAATTCATATCTTGGTATGCGTCGTCTTGACGGTGTCTTGGTGTCAAATTGTAGCTTGAAAATTTCTTGCTATCCCCTTGAAGATTGCACCAACTTTGTGTAAGATGTCCAGCGTGAGGTGGAGCAGAGTTCGGTTGAAGCTGTTGAGATTGATCCCACGTCCCGCCTTAGAATAGAACTTAGAACCTTCTTACCCTTACACTCATTTCAATTCAGTATTTTCTTGGTTAGTTTAGGAAAACGCACCTTATTGCCAAATCATTCGTGTAAAATTCCCTTCCAATCATCCATCTGTTGTTAGCTGCAAAACCTTAAAAACAATTGTATAAGTCCCCTTGTAAAAACAACAATTCACAACGAACCAACTGAGGGTATTCCAAAGCATTTCGAAACCTTGGAGTTGAACGTGTGAACTTTCTAGCAATCTTAGCGCACGGAATACTTTGATCAAGAGAGAATGGAGTAACCTTCGGACAACTTTGTTATGCTGATTGGTGCGGTCACAAAAATCACATCAACAATACCATAATCCCAAAGATCATACACAAAGATCGTCATGAGCATACCCCCATATACGCAAGGTAATTAGTTCATACACAATACAAGTGCAACAGTGACTGGATCATGCACAGATCACAAGTGCAACAGTGACTAGATCATTCATAGATCACAAGTGTAGCAATGACTATCTCATGCACAAATCTCAAGTATACAGTGATCGGATCATACACAAATCACAAGTACAACGAGATTAGCTCATATGTACATCACAAGTACACAATTATTATCTCATTCGCACATCACAATTACATTAGTGACTAGCTCCAACATATATCGCAAATACATGGTGACAAGCTCCATTATACATCACATAAACACAATGATGAGCTCCACCATACATCACATAACATAATAACAATGGCTAACTAACACATCACAATGGCTAACACATATCCATAATGCATCCTAGATAGAAAGAATACCAATGCATTGCACACTACACCGTGGGTCCTATCCTTCCACCAGTCTTCTGCACCATTGGACAAATGGGAAGAGGATTCGGTGCATCCCATACTACACCGTGAGTCCATCCTCAACCTCACGAGGCTAAGTATACAATCTAACAACTGGGAGGGGATTCGGTGGATCCCATACTACACCGCGGGTCCATCCACCATCCCAAGGGTTTCCCCAAGCAGTGAACCTACCAAACCTAGTGGATTCCAACTTCAATCACCTATAGGCCACCGACAACAAGTTTGTCCACCCAAGAAGAAGTAGCTCCTATCAAATACCACCTTGTGACCTTAGTGGTATTGTCAACTATCTTCTTTGCAATCCTAGGTAACACATGGCATCAATCACTTTCGTGCTTACCAGTGACAACCAATGAACCCTCTCAATACACGGTTAGCCCCAGATTACCATTACCCGCACTGATGGGTCCCTACTTGTGCAACCGCTACGGCCGTATCATAACTAGGGTAGCCCACTACCTTCACCTCCATGAACCAGGTGAATGCAGACTAATCCCTAGCAGTAGCCTAGACATCGGTCCAATGGCTACCTATCACTACTCAAATATCTTGGAGGTTCACTCTTGGGCGAGTCATGCATAACATCAATCACAATCACAATCACAATCACAATCAACCGATACATGGACCTATACATCAGATCCTCTAGATGTGGAGTCAGTTTTCACAACACATAAAGTCACATGGAACCAACACGAGATGGAATTGGCCAAACTTATACATATATTCAATTACCAATTATAAGTAGTTAGATCACTTACTTCATTCATTTACTATTCAAAACACATCATGCGTTAAATACAATTTATTAGATTCCCTTAACTTATTTCATACCCATTCAGCCTCAACTGAAGCTTATGGAGGAGGAAAGGTAAACCACATAAGAACAACCCCAACCCTTGGAGTTTCCCCCCCTAAGCCCTCCCCTACAGACTTGAAGTTGCAAGGGAATCCTTCGCCCAAGGACCGCCTACGTTCCCGCTTCCAAATGGGTCAAAGTCACACGTAGTTCTCCTAACAAAGTCTCTCAAGGATACCTATGCACCAGTTCCTATAACCCATGGATTCACTCCACCTTAAGAATATTGAGGTCTTGGATCAATCTCCACCCAATTTATTATAATCTTGTTTGGTCATATCGTCTCTTATATTTTCATCTCATTGACCTAGCCCGACTAGGCTTATTACTTAATACCAATTTACCTTGGTTCACGCAAACCATAGGAAATCATTTCCAGTTGATACTCGTATAAGGGGTTCAATATTAAAGCTCTTATACACAAGGGGTTGAAATAAATATCTTCAAAGGACAAGCAATAGTATTTAGGAGGTTGTTTTAAGTTATAATCAATGTCGGAATCTTACTTAAGTACCTTGGCAATGCTATGTCCATTCGACCAATACATGAAATCATAGCCCATTAATAGTATTAATAATAATATTCTTGATCTTCTAGTTTTCACTTACCCTATGGAGCAACCCATGTTCTCATAATAGTCTAGTTCATTGATTGGGTAATTTATTTATACCAAATATGACCGTGATGGTCAGCAATAAGGTCACAAGAGATGTCAGATAGCATGATCTCATAGGTTTATTTGTTAACCTAATTTCAACAACATAGTTAAATTAAGCGATATTTATCTTCCACCTATAGTATATGACCATTTTACAATTCACAATAGATCTAATATTCTCCTTTCATTCACATGATATTTCCAGTATCAAGGCTCTCACATTTAAGAGGTTGTTAGACATCATAATACCGTCATAGTAAGCCTTTACCCTTAAATCCCAAGTGGGTTACCAAAAGTCTTTAAAATATGTTTAATACGTTGGGGTTCTAGTGCCACTAAAATAGATCATTATCACTTACATTATTATTCAGCCATAACCCAAAAACTCGGATTAGGCAATTGCATTCCTAGTCCATATGACATAAAGAGTTCTATATAGCTACCCCATTCCATGTAAAACATTAAGATAGTATTATACGTCACCCTCCCCTTTTGTATAGTTTGAAGATTCGAGCCTTTGGACAATGAAATAATTTAACATTGAGGGATTATCCTGTAATATAGAGGTGGTTTGGTTGAGGTAGATAGAAAATCCCAAATTCTTAGGTTTAATAATAAACTTCATTTGATAACCATCAAGGCCACACTTTTTTATATTTATTTTGTCATGATCTAAGTTGCAAGTTAAGCCAACCTTCAAAAATAATATTTTCCATTGATAAAATAATTTAGTGAAGACATCATATTTAGAATGAATAATGTCATCCTAAAACGTACCAAAGGTTAAGAACTTCAATTTTCCTATACCCCTTATAACATTCAGCTTATGGTTACGATTCATAAAGATAAAAGTTGGATTGGTGTCTACCCAATAATGCCTTTTAGTTTTTTTTCTTACAACCTAGATTTTACAATTCAACTTGGGACTATTTGGAATGTCATTTATAATCTACCATTAACATTAGGATTCATAAGTCAAACTTTGCTATAAGGTTGGAAAGTAAAAGTATGGCGTTTCGGTGAGAAACATTAATAGAGGAAGCATTGAGAAAATACTAAGCATAGGAAGAAAGAAATAACTCATATGTGTGGTGTTGGTGATCTAGCTCTTGTTTATCCTTCTCACGTCCTGGATTCTTACCCACCTCATATGCCTTACTCAGATTGTTCAGGTAAAATCCATTTATAGTCTTGCTAAAGGTCACGCCTTAGCTTCATATGCCCTTCCCATTTCTCTTCTCACATCTGGAGGGAGCCCTCTCCTGCACAATCTCCTCCTTCACTTCTTCTTTTTAATCTCTTCCCTTTTCAGCGTAGACAGAGAGGATGTTGGCACGAATTGAGAATTTGGCTCTTTTTCTTTTCACTTGCCAAAACTGCCATTCTTGAAAGTTTCTAAAGCCTTTAAACAAAACTATTTTGCGATTTTCCCACCCATCTCCTTTCTCCTTCTCCCTTGCGTTGCCTCTTCTCCTGCGTGATTTTTGGTACCTTCCCCCTGTTTTGCTCAAATCCTCTTTTATGAGGTCATCTCCCCCAAGACTGAGGTCTATTGTGTGAAAAAAATAACCCCAACCTGCAATTATGGATGGCTCCAGGGCAAGGATGTCATGCTTAATGGTGGTATGTCCAATCCCTCGCATACTCATGTCATCCCCATTTATTTCGGGATGACTCCTTCTAACTGCAAATATCTCCTATTTTGTAGCCTTTATTTGTTTATTCGCCAACTAATTGAGTTTTGCTTGAAAGTTTCTCCAAAAAATTAAGCAATGATGGAAACCCATGCTTTTTGTCATTCAAGTCATCACTAGCCTTAGCAAAATAATGGTAATGGAAGCCCTTAACTTCACGTGCAGCCCACGCTTCAAGCAAATGCAAATAGCAGGTGTAAACTTTGAAATTTATATTTTATGATTTAAAAAAAATTAATTAATTAATTTAAAATTAATAATAATTATTATTAATTTATTAATGTATGTAATAATGTATGCAAAATGTGGCTTCTACAAACCCCGCAACCATTGTATTCCATGAGCCGACATCTCTTTGAGGCGTTCCGTCAAAAATAGTGCCCAACATTGTCATTGCCAGTGCTTCCACATTTTGCATACATGGGAGCCAAAGCGGAGGGCAGAGGGAAAAGCATAGCTCGAAAAAAAACACGGAAAACTCAAAAAATTAAAAAAACCCTACTGTGCCTGTAAGTTTCGACCTCCAAAGGCAAATCTCCTGGGCGTTTCCTTGGCGTCTCCCTACCAAAAACGGCAAGGAAACGTCTCCCTCCAAGAGGAAACGTTTTGGAGACAGCGGGGGTACTTGGAGACGGCAGAGGGACGGCGGAGGGACGTTTCCCAAGCATCCCCCTGTCTCGGAAACGTCCCTGTCTCGGGTACGCATGGTTTTTCGACGTGTCCCCGTGGAACACTGCCTTACATCCTACTTGCCATTCCATAAATTCTCTTTTTTCTTTTTTTTTTGTTTCTTTTACCCTTCGTGTATAATCTGATGTGGAGGTGGTTGACAGGGATGTGACATTATCAAATAGAGAAAATAGTACAGGAGCAAAGCTCATCTCTATCAAATGGACAGAAAAAAGGTCCTTAGTATAGATTGAGATCTAGCATTACAAATAACATCTCTCCTAATGAGGGGGTACCTGTATCTCTAACTGCACAACAATATCATCAAGAACTAGCTCCAAACAAAATTTAGAAAAAAATTGGGAACTCTGAAAAACATAGGTATAAAGAATGCTAAATATTGATGGAGATGGACTATCAAAAATCAATGTCACAATCCCCTGACATAAGCATAAGCGATTGTCAAAACCACTCAGAAGAATAATTTTCAAGTGGAAGTGCCAAAATAGCAGCGCTTCCATGTGTTTGAGAAAATGTTCAAACAAACATTGGCCATCCTTAAGTCCCAAAAGATGTGTTCAAGTGCATTTGGTCCTCATTTTATCTATACAAAGCATTACCGAGCTTTAGATTTGACATATCGATTTATTTTACTAAAAAATGAAAAACAGTTGCATCTACTACAAATCTCAATCATTATGATAAATTGCATTTGACATGTTTGCATTCACAATACAGGAGTAAGATTGAGTAGTTTTGTTTAAGTTTACTTTTGATAAAATAATCAATCATGCTTGGGCCTTATTTCTCATCATTAAACTCATTCGTGACTATCATAACCAAATCCAAGAGCAACATACCTCAGGCCAAACTCATACTACAGTTGTGAAAAGATAAGTCCAAATAAACTACATTTATACAAGAAGACGTAAACTATTCTACTGTATTAAATTCTATTTAGAGTATTTAGATAAATCTTTATTCTTGACCAAGTATGGTACTTACCCATATCCATAAAAAGAAAGCAAGCTGGAAAGCATTCTGCACAAAATAAGGTAAAATTGATCTGTTAGTATATCTTCCACTCATTAACTGGGAACTAGCATTTACATTGAGACTTTAGCTTGTAAAGAATTTTGATACATGGAAGAGAGTAAAATGTATCAGAAAGAGAACCAGCTTTGGGCGATGGAACCAAAACCGTTTATCACTCAGTTGCACTATTGGCATTCCTTTGACTACAACATGTCTATCATGGATTTTTAAGGCCATCTCTATTATTATGACTTGTAGTTTCATTCCAACGAACAGAACTATCTACACATTTGGGTAAAAAATTTCCAATGAGCACCAAAAATACAACGAGAAAAACTATGAGCTGATGTTTCCATTAACACACACAACTTTCATAACTTACACATAAGGGCACGAAAGAGAGCCAAAAGTAAGCATACCACCTTGTTCGCAGAGACAGTCCATGCAATCAACAAAAGCATATTAGACTCTCATAGAGCAGTAAAAATCCTTATAAGAGCACAAAGAATGAAGATTTTGTGGACGTGTTTTTTTTCTGATGAAGGCTTACCAGACACATTAAGAAGCAAAAAGACAACAAAAAATGCCCACAAAGGATGGTTGCATATAGCTCAAATTTGGAAATGCATCCAAAAAGATGAAGCTATTTTTATAGGCCTGCAGAAACTTACAGCCTCCTCAACACCATCAAGGGGTTCTTTTGGCATTATTCTGCTCTACTCAATACCCATGCGAGAAACTGTTGCATTTGTCTCTTTAGCCAAATGTAGAGGAAGCATATTCCTCTGAAAATGTTCCATATTCCACCACATAGGGCACGTTTCTATCTTGTGTGATCCATGAGACTCTCACATGGTCACTTCCTACCAGAGATGTGTGTACCTACAAATTACACAAATATAATCGTTTGTTTAAAAATGTTAAACATTACTGCTAATCTACAAAAAGAAACAATTGGATACCTGTTGTGGATTCTTGTCTACAACAGATGCGTTTGCTGCCATTACCAAAAGACAAAAATAGAACAAATTTAAAATACCCATTAAGCCATAATAATGATCAGTTTTTTTTTTTTTTTAAATATATTGCATAAAACCTCCGCAGAAGGACGAAGCTTTACAGAAAACATTTTGGCTATACAAAAAAATCAATCATGTGTGATTAAACATTTCCTTTACATAGAAAGCTCCAAATCCTTCCATCCTTAACAAACTGGTTTACGAAATCTACTAAATCTTTTTAAAAAACCAAAAGCTTATAAATCCCAATACTACTAACTAAACCATGAAATACTCAACAACATAGATGAAATCCTTAATCCTTTGGCTAAGCCAATCTGAGGAAAAGAAAATCCTTACAGCCTTGTAGAGCGAATCATTGTTGTCAAACCCTTGAAAAACTAATTAGTTTTGCCAAAATATTTCACCCTTTCATATTATTCAAGACAGTTCAAATCCTGGAAACCTAGTGAGAGCCAAGGGTACAATTTATTTAAAAGCTCATGATAGAACATCTGTAATTGTAATAACATCATTATTTTATGAATGCCAACGTTGGTATTTAAATCCTCAAACCCAATTGCATTGTCGAAATCCTTAAAACCTTGCAAAGCTAATCAGTGGAATTATGAAACCTTTAAACACAACAATGACAATTCTCAAACCCTTGTAAATCTAGGCAATGCTTATGCAAATTCTTGGGTTTGTTTAACCCATAAAAGCATTCAAAGATAGGGAAGAGTAGACATTAACCCATAAAATGCAGAGAACAACAAACAATAGACATTAACCCATAAAATGCAAAACACAAAAATGACAATGTAAAAGATATAGGAACTTACAAACACCTTTTTTGTTGCTTCCAATACAATAGATATAAACCCTCTCAACAAACACAGATTTCACCCTCAGCAAACAATTTGAGCAAATGAATAAACAACACAAATAATCCTTTGTTCGATAGACTTAAAACTTCACATCATAAGCTATTAATGACGCCTGCACTTCAATCTATTCACAATAAATGAAAATTAGCAAATAGTAAATGCACAATGTCCTCATTAAAACGCCACGCGTTGACACTGGGTGTGAAGACACGACTATATCAAAGAACATTACAACGTTATGAAATATTTTCAATAGCAACAAAACATTAGGAATTGGTTAAATTGATTAGAAAAATACAAAACCACCAGAAAATACCAACGGCCAATGAAAAAATTGTAAAAAAGGCCAAAATTCCCTATTAATAAATTAATCTCACAAACTTTACAATAAACATTAGTAGCACGATTACCGACGAATGCATTAATAAGCATGAGCGCGCTGAAAACATTAGTCTCCCGCCTTAAAGACAAGGACTAATAAAGTAATTTCCTTATATATCTTTAACATAGTACTAGTGTTAATTTCGTAAACAAGAGAATACGATGTATGGATTACACATGTGGTATTTACCATTATAATAGTATAATGCATGCAAATGAAATATTGACCCTGTATGGAATGACGAAATGTATGCATACAATAATTATTATATAAATGTATCAGAATATGCACTAAGAATTTGAGCACAATTTTCTAGGAAGTCAGTTATCTCTACTATTTACTTCAGTTTTTTTTTTTTTTTTTAAATATATTATGGAAGCTTGATCTCTTTAGATCCCTACAACATGACCTTGCCATTACACCGAGTGCCGACCGACACTATTTACTTCGGTTACTATTTGGATAACCAAAACTTGAGGGGAATTGATTATTAGGTACTCTATGTTGTTCTTGAAGGGCATCTTATGGGAAAATTGATTTCCGAAAAAAAAGGATTTCGAACAACACAACCGCTGATGGTTCAAACCCACAAGGAAAGCAGATAGAGAACCACCAAAAGACGACACGGGATCTAGAAGCCGACTTCATTGAATATATATATTATCAAAATTTAAGCACCGACAGCAAATACACACTGATTAGAATAAGGAGAAAATACCCAAACCATTTCTCACAACAAATAGAAGCCTCAACAGTAAGTCCGCGACCCTGTAAAGGCTATAGACAAGCCAAATTAGGGTCTGCTTCAAAATTTTGAGGGAACATTTGAAACAAAAAAAGATATTAAGCACAGCCACTAACGATGCACATGTATCACATATATTAAGAAGTTAATATCCCGAAGACATAGGACTACGGACAATACAACATTATGGTGTATAGAGCGATGGATGACCAGCATTATTCCGCAATCGGAGCTAATACTAGCATTATTCCTCAATCGGAGCTAATACTAACACCTGTCTTTTTTCTATCTAGACAACTATATCTCAGACGGACAGATCTTATTAAGACTGCCTTCGATTTAGCATAAAATCTATGATTTAAGTTAAAGGAAAGATGCAAGTATCAGGTTAGGCATGCATGCAAAACGTGGGAGCAGAGGCAAGGCTCAATCTGAAATCCACAGACAGGACTTCCAAAATGTAACGGATCTGGAATAAAGAATGGCTCGCAGTGTTACCTGTAAACAACATGGAAGTGCTAACTTAAACTGAAGAAAATGATTTGAATTGCTGAAATCGAAATGCACTATTTCAAACTTGGAATGGGTAAAACTTATTGACCAAAATAGCAGCGGGAAAGTAAGCAAACTTACACTAGAAGCTACTAATTGTGGAGTGCAGAAAGTGTCCGGAAATTCAAAACCATAGATTGACTATTTGGTGATTAAAAAAAAAAACTGTGGTATCTAACAACATTATTTTTGCATATTTCATGTGTGATTTGAAAATGAAATAAATGGATGATCAAAGCTTAAAAACTAAACATCAAAAATCATGCATGATGACTAATTATATGCAGAGCCATTTGCTCACAAAAATTGGTTTTAGACTTCTAATTTTAGTGATATGAGATTTCCATAATCTATTATGAAAAATTTTGTTGCTTTTGGATTTGATTGTGTGTGAGCTTTTTTCATCAACGTTTGGGATCACATTCCGTGATCCATCATCAGGATAGAGAACTGAAGAGAATCGTTGATAAAAAAAAACTTATACACAATCAAATCCAGAAGCAACAAAACTTTTAATATTGTTTGATTATCATGATGACACGAGAACAACTCATGAAGGGGATGAAAATCACCACATGCTAGTTGACTATCAAATGAACATCCCTTGCATATAATATAGGGCTCTTTGTCTCTTCCATGTGTTGAAGTCTTAATCAATCGTGTCCTGTAGTCAGGAAACACTCAGTGTTTCTTGCTTTCAAACATGGATTGAGATGATAGTCGACCTGTGCTAAAAACATATTAGGTCACCGTAATAGATAAGATTGCCTGCACAACCCAATAGAAATCACTCCTCACCGTTACATCACAGTGGAGTAATTCCTTAAGATTATTCTCAATAATACCATTGGTTTGGGTGATCACAAATTCTACCATCTTAATCCGTATGACCAGATTACTAATCAGAGAAATTTGTTTCGATAAAGAAGATTGAGTGCAACGACAGTAGGTAGTAAACCAGAGCTTACCTCTACACAATCCATGAAATAAGACTTTGGCTGCAACCTGTCCTTCCTTGCTCGTTCACCAAACTTCTCTCCTACCTACCCACACCAGCCTCCTCCCCCCCCTGCAGCTAAGGAAATGGAAGATCTTATCAATATTGTAGATG
The DNA here is from genome assembly GCA_007258455.2 of Sequoia sempervirens. NCBI lineage: Eukaryota > Viridiplantae > Streptophyta > Pinopsida > Cupressales > Cupressaceae > Sequoia > Sequoia sempervirens. The sequence continues at coordinate 597,698,537 of VDFB02270651.1, read as the reverse complement.
CCCATGCAATGACAGGCGTGGAGAGCATATATGGTCATCATTTCTCTTAATGGAGCATGCACAACGCAAGAGAATTGTTCTTCATAACGCCTCCTAGAAACGTGGTCTTCAAAACTTGTAATTATTCTTTTCATGCAACCGTATCTTCGCAATTCTCTCTCTTTTGTGAAATTTTGAAAAGTATTCAATGCAAGAATCTAGTTTACTTAAAACTTAATTTATTTACTTTTAGTTTATTTCCAAACTTTATTTAAATAGTTTAGGATAACATTGCAAATTAAAATTATATATATATATATATATATATATATATATATATATATATATATATAAAATAGTCTCTCTCTTATTTATTATTTTCAATAATTTATTTTCTTAGTTAATAGTTAAGCTTATAAAAAAAGGGATGTGACACCTTTTGTATCTAGTATAGGAGAACTCACAAAATTGCTTCTACAATTTTTAGCAATATATCCATTTTTTTTTTTGCATTTGTGACAAACAATATTGAAGCTATACAAAGGTGCAAATGTATTTCTACTAACAAAATCATTTCTTCTTGCCAGATTCTTTCTACAATTCACAACCTTATGACCAAAATGATTACAATTAAAATAGTAACCAAAAAGAATGATAGAAACTGGTATTGTAGCCTTGTCCTCTTGGAGCTTGTATTTTGGATCTTTTATTCTATCTATGCACTTGAATGAATCCGTCATTCAACACCTTGATTTCATTGATTGCTGCAAATTTCTCAAACTTTGAACTTCTAGAGCTATTTCTTTTCAGATTCTCTACAACAGACTTTACAAGATATTCAGTCACCTCATTCTTTTGTTAATTAGTAAAACCAAGATCGGTTTTGATATGTGGTATCTTTGGCTTTCTATTATTTGATCCAAGATTTTAGTACTCTTCTCAAACTTTGACTTCAACTAATGATTTACCTTTTCAAGGTCTTTCCTCAGTGATATAATTTTTGCTTCATTTTTTTCACAATCCTTGTCTCTTGATAACAGTCTTTCAATAAGAACTTCTTCAATTATCTTTGCTTCTTCCACTTGAATTTTTAGATTAATGATCATTTTATCTGCCTCCTCAAGATTATGAGATAATTTGTCTTTAGCTTTCACTTTTTTGCAATTCTTTTCTTCAACCTTTTGATTTCCTTACCAACATAGAGTAATTATTCCACAAGGTCTACTTCTGCATCATCAATTTTGGACTTTATTTCTACATCTTCTTTGGAGGTTTCCATAGCCATGAACAAATCCCTTTCTCTTTCATTCTCGAAGGTTCCTTGGTCATCATAATTAAATGAGTAGCCTTCCTCATTGATAAAGAAACTTTTCTATTTTTTTTAATCCTTTTCCCTTTTTTAAATGACTTCTCGTCATTGCTATATTCTTTGTATGGACACTTAACCATGAAATTTCCTACTTCACCATAATTAAAACATTTGAAAGGAAACTTACCTTTATACTTTCTAAAACCTCTCTGTAGCTTTCTGACAAAGTTTGATTCTTTCGGATCTGATCCATCTTCTGAATCTAGATCATCTTGCTTCTTGGACACCTTGAATGCAACCTCTTTCCTTATACAATTTTCATTCTCAATTAGATCATTTCATAGGCAGTCAGAATTCCATGTAACTCATCCATAGTTAGAGTATTTAGATCTTTAGCTTCTTCAACGACATAAACTTTGCATCAATTTTTTTGGGAAGGGATTTGAGTACCTTATTCATAATCTAACATTATTTCAGTTCTTCACCAATACCTCTAATAGAATTGACAACCTCATCAACTTAGAGTAGGAATGTGGCAATGTTTTCTTCTTCATTCATTGTCACTTTCAAACTGACCTCAATGAGTTTGAAGCTTTTCTTGTTTTACCTTGTCATCACCTTCATAGATGTTTTGCAACTTATTTCATACTTCCTTCACTGTCCTGCAATGCATGATCTTTACAAACTCAAAGTTAGATAAACCACATAAAATAACATCCCTTGCTTTAACATTATTTTCACAAGCCTTCTTTTTAGGATAATCCCTTAGGGGACTTTTAGGGATTTCATATCCATCCATGACTAATTTCCAAACCTCAAACCCTACGGTTATAAGGTATGCACTTCCATCCTTGCTTTCTAAAATATATAATTGGACCCATCAAAGAGTGGTGACTTATTTGAATACAATCCTTCTTGAGCCACTAAGTATGCCATCTTGAATCTACCTCAATCCATTAAGCTTCTTCAAAAGGAACTTGGCTTTGATACCAATTGAAGGGCGCATAATATACTAAGAGGGGGGTGAATTAGTATATCAATTCTATTTAAAAATCTTTAACTCAACATGTAGATCTCCAAACATGAATTAAAATAGCTACTATCAATCAAGCAACATAAAAGACACATTCACATAATGAACACTAGATATGTGTGGAAACTTGGAATGGGAAAAACCACAATGAGAAGAGCTACTTGGAGCTATTTTTCAAATTTGGTCTCACAAAATAATGAATAAGTTACTATCATGAAATAGGAACCAACCTACTAGAGACACCAATCCCCAATACAAAGACTTGAGCACGAACTCAACAAGACACCGATCTTACCAGATAACATAAATAAGGTTTGTGGATCTTCAATGTTGATTACATAGCTTACAATCGATCTGGTCTTCCTTCAAACAGTCTCTCACACAACTCATGACATTCTAATGATGACACAAAATGATTGAGATGCAACTTCTATTGAATTACACTTGCTCTCACAATCACTCTCTCCCACACATATATCTCTCACTTATCTAAAGTATGATGATTAGTCATCATATACATCCCATTACATTAACATCATTTCATGTCGGCCATGAATCCCTTAACATCATCCACAATTAGCCAAGTCAACTAAGGTGGACCAAATTTCAAATTTATATGAAACGTGTAGTGAATTGATCCTAAAACAAATTTGTTGCCACCAAAATAACATGATGGCATGTGCTTCCTTCGAGAACCTTACCTTAAACCTATTTCACCATCCCATGCTACCTCTAGAGGTCACGCACTACAAATTGTTGTCGCATAGTTTCAGAACAACATGGCTAATTAATCGACACAGTGACCCTTCTATCACTCCAAACTTTATGCTTGTTGAACATAAATTTCAGAAACTCTAGAATAAGATAGAATATGTATAGACATACTCTCCATTCAAACCGCAAACCACAACTCACATCCAAGAAGAAATACAATTCATGAACATGTTGGTAGAAAAATCTCTTGCTTGGGTAACTAACCTCAAACATTCTAGATTACCTCTATCAACATGAATAGATACAAGCATGATATTGCAACATACTACAAGCAGTCTTCTTCATTGTTCTAAAAAATGCTTTGATATAATAGTATGGTTACATTTAATTCTCATTGATCTATTGACATTACTCTGTTAGCATTAGTGAGCACCTTTGACATTACTCCTTTGACATAAATGACAACATATGTTCAACACCATGTACAAAGAATCCACATAACTACTACATGGCATCCGATAAATTCATCACCATCAATTCACCACTAGCAATTCACCCCCAACAATTCACCACCAATAATTCATCGTCGTGACATATCCATCATGTATACAGTTCACCGCCAACAATTTATCGAGCCATGGTATATTCACCACGTATACCTTTTTTATGCGTTCAACAAAATATCTATACTTTTTATTTTTTGGATGCTTTATGCCACTTAAATATTGAAAATGTATATGTGGTGAATATACCACGGTGATGAATTACTGGTGGTGAATTGTATACATGATGAATGTCATGGTGATGAATTGTTGGGGGTGAATTGTTGGTGGTGAATTACTGGAGGTGAATTTTCTTATAGCCAACTATTATATGGATTAACTATTATGTATTATTATTCAAGAGTAATAATAGTTAGGGGTCTACCTCATTCTTGAAATTCTGTGAAAAAAAGGTATCAAGGATTCTATGAACATAAAGAGGAAATATTTTGATGTATGTTATAGTATATAGTTTATCAAAGAAAATGTAACATGATGGGAAAATGAAGTAATATTTGTAGATCACACACCATCCTATCACATCCCCATAAAAGACCATCACATGGAAGTTGTTGGTCAATGAAACAATACAAATGGAAATAAAAACAAAATAGAAACTTAGCCAAATTCATGGAATTTATTAATGACTCGACAGGAAAATGTATGAAAGGACTTGAAGGAGGGAGATAAGGTTGTAGCATAAGCATGGGCGATTATTAAATTTCATTAAGAAGGACTGGCCACAAATGAGTGAGGAGGCATTTGTGCCATTAATACGGTATGGTGACCCTTGGCTTGACATGGAAATAGCAGGTCACTTGAAAAAGAGGCATAGAGCAGATTTTTAAAACCCTCACGACCCCTCTTGTTGGCAGAAAGAAAATTTTGGTTGAAAGAAAATGAAGGTAGAGAACGCCATGGGCATGTTATGGAATTGTTAGAGCAATCAATGGCTTGGGGTTTCACTTCTTGGTCATCCAAAATTATAGGGGGCAAGGACCATATATTATGCATAGGGAAATAAAGAGGACCCACGACCCTTTAGAAATCAGCTTATTATGCTTCGTTCTGTGGGAGAGAAAGAGGTGAAGTCATGGAAGGGTGAGTGGAAGGCATAGGAGGAAGTGATGGCTACTGTCCTGGAAAAGATATATATGCAAAAATATGGAGTTGAGAGAAGTCATGTCCAGGCTTAGGGATGAATTCCATAGGAAACGTGGTCTTGTGAAATGGAAAGATCGCAAGATATGTACAAAATGGATCCATTGAAATGGCTTTAGAAACTTTTAAGGAGATGCAACTGGCAGGTGTTAAAAGCCACATTCCACAACCCTACCCAGTATTATCCTTTCTTGCACTAGGGGGAAAGCCTTGAGTAGGCTAAGAACATCCATCAAATTCATGGAAGAAAGAAATGTGTAGGAGAAAAAGGCAAGGAGAAAGTATGAATAGAGTAAGGCATGGGAAGGGAAGCACACATGAGAAGAGGGGTAGGAATGTTGGAAACTTGCAGCCATTTAAAAACAATTTCCACATAACCCAAAAGACAAATCTATGCAACTAAGTACTCAGAATCCACATGCAAGAGAATAGACAACATACCCATGAAAATATGACACAATATATATCCTGGGAAAACCCTTAAGAGGTAAAAACCAAGCCTCCAAAAACATCCATCTCTCATGTATTATTCAGCAATAAAGATTACAATACATCTTCAGAGTCTCCATGAAAACCATTGAAGCATCAAGCCCTCTCTAAGCAATCCATGTGAACAAGCATGTAACCACACATCCCATGCCATGCTTTAAACCCTCACAAATGCTAACAAGAGCTTACATGCAAACTTACCATCTTAAACAACTACCCTTGTGATTTCTTTTATAGAAACAAGCTCCCACAAAACCATGTGACTAAAACTGAATGAAATTACAAAACCATGTCCCCTCATTTAATATTGGGTAATTTATTTAATTATTTTCCCCAATATTAAATAATTACATTTTTACAACTTTAACTTATGTCCCAATGTTACATACAACATAAAGTGGCGCCAAGAATAATTACATTGAATACATTGTGCAAGGTGTACAACACACCTTTTCCTAACATTCTCCCACTTGTTGTATACATTGCATAAGGGGAACAAGTAACCTTGATACATGAATCAAATGAACATGGAATCAAAGTGCTCCATGTGCTCCATCAAGATACCTACAACAAGATTCAAAGTGACCACCATCCCAAGCATGAATTCTCTCATCCACCATCATGCCAATGCACAAAGATAAGAAGCCATCCAAAGAGAAGCCATACAATCTATCACAACGAAGCATAAGTTTTGCATCAACTGATATCCCAAACACAAACACTCAATCCAAAGGTATCAATATGCACTAGTAGCTATCAAGATACACAAACCCATAGCTAAAATAACACCCACAACAAGTGCCAACACATCCAACTATCCATACCTCCAAGGTATACAAAACATAGTAAACTTATGCCATAAAAATATACACCCATAAACTACAATATTCCTAAACTCCATGTGCAAAACTTGTCAAAGAATGGCATACACATCCAAGAGCTCCCACTAAATGGGTAATGAAAATCTGAAAAAGATCAAGGCATACCAAGTCTACCAATAGCATCATATAGAAAGTGTAAACTACATTATGTAGTACCAAGGAATCATCCACAATGATATGCAAAACCTGGAAACCAATAACCTGTAAGAACAACTCTCATCACAAGTCTCCATAGCTCTCCCGAGTTCTCCACACCTAACAAAGAAAAAAAGATAAAGCAATCTCCATGTCATCACCTAAGAACATACGTGAAAATACATGACCAAAAGCTAGTGATCATACTAGCTCCAACCAAACCTCAAACCAATGTAATGTGAAACCAAGCATCCAAGAAGATAACCAAGACCAAAGAGAGAAACATTGCACATCATATAGCTATAGAAAATCCTTCTACATACACCTCTAAATGCCAACTGTGTCAAGTATGATCTCCACAACACCCCAAAAGAAAAGCCATAACAACACCCAACCGTTCAAGCACCAAGATCAAACATAACATATGTATCATGTAATCAACATGCATGGAAGCCTCTCATAACTAGAGAAGATCAAAATAAATCCATTCCCAATGAAGGAAATAAGCCCAAAAAATCTCCTAATCTCAACATCAATGAATGTAATCACAATGCATAAGGAGATAGACATGCCAACACTCCTCAAATGAACCCTCCAAAACCATATATCCATAGCTCAAGATCCATATGCATGAGAAGATAAATCATAAACATAAAGCACTTGAAAGAAACAATGGGAAATACCTCTCAAGTGAAACCATCGAGTTGACCAAGAGTGGGGTAATGAGAATGCTCCTCCAAGACATCCAAGTCATCCAGACTCGACCAAGAACACTCTCCTCATAGGTCCATGTTGAACTCACGTCCAACCAAGGTGTAGGCTCCCTGGACTTCCTGCTGAAAACTCATCAAGAGTAACCATCTCAACACATGTCTCTTTTCACAAGAGAACTCAAGCCTCACCTATGTCCCCAAGTATCCATGAGTACTTGCAACCAACCAATCCATGCCAAACTCCAAATTCAACATAGCACCATCATGAAGTAATCAAGCAAACGATCAATGTACCCAATACCAAGAGAACCACACTCGATCATTGTTAAAGCTCCAATCAAGAATCAAGAACATAAACATGACATCCATGATCTAACCATCTCCTCCTAGGAGATCACATGCACCATAACATATATACATCTTGGTCTCAAGAGAACAAGGACCATGCCAAAATCTAAATGTGTATCATGAGTAAACCATGACATAATAGCAAAACACTCTAAACCAATAAACCATATCCCCAATCACATGAAGATAACCATACCAAACGATGCATCCATGTCACTGCCAACAACTCCCACTGAATTGTGATACCGAGTCACACATGGCATCGTGTCAACCATCCTCTCCATGAAAATCATCCAAGTCTACACACACAACTGAAATGTCAATAATATAACAAGTACAACCAAAAATTCCAAGCCAAGAGAATACCTACAGCCACCAAACCATCATAAACATATCAAACATCGCCAATCCATCATTGTCAAAAGCTCCCACTGAAAAGTGTAATCAAGCTATCCATGACATCATGATAACAATCTCCTCATGAAGATCAACCAAAAGGTGGACTCACACAATCAAAGAACTCAAATGTAACAAGAGCTCCTAGAAGAGGCAAAGTAAAACTATGATCCTCATACCAAGAAGATACACCGCCGCAACCATAATCAGGATCAAATCCAACACCACCAATAATGCACCTGCATAAACCATCATGACATGCCAAAGTCTCTAATGCACAAGAAACATCCATGACACTGTGATCACCACCAAATGTACCAACAACTCAACCCAACCGTGTCCACATATTTGCATAATCATAGTCAACTTCATAGGTCTCATATCATGTTTGTACCTAGTAATAACATCTCACCTCCTCAACATGACAACAAAACCATCAAACCAAGTGACTAAACCAAGCCACCATAACTGAACATGCATCAACACTGAAATATCAATGGGCAAAGATAACCCATGTCCAAGTCATAAATGCAACATGTAAGTATAAACTGCCTACAACATTGCACAACTTGTAGATACAATAGTGCAGGATACAAATCCAAACATATACTGATAACCATGTCAAATGAGAGAATAATCTGAGATGTATAACTGAGCATACAATGAATCCAACATCAAATCTCTAAGATTCGATCATCCATAAACTCATAATATCACCATAGTCAAAGTAACCCATAAAAAGCTCAGATAAAGAAAACAACAAATAAACCATGCCAAAATAACTCCAAACTTGATCCACTATGTAGTGCTCTAAAGAAGCTTTCTGTTGGCTATTCGAAGTCCAAAATACAGCTCTGTATGCACCCGATATCACCTCTCGAAGCTCAAAATGAACACCCAATGTCTAGCTAGCAAAACACTGTCAAAACTATAAAATATCATAAAATCACTGTCACCACAGCGTAGAGCACTAATTCATCTTTCCAATGAGTCTAAGAAGTCGAAAAACGAAGCACGTGGGCAAAAGTGATGCCCCTCAAAAGAAAAAATCTAGTTTGCTCCTAAGGCAAAAAACATTATTTGGCTTGGTGGTGCCACTCAACTAGTGGCGGATCTAAAAATTTTATAAATATATTTAAATTTTTGATATTACAAATTTTCGGTGGGCTTTCTATTTAATACTGACGGACCCGAAATTTCTATTCACTGTAATTTAATTTCATATTCATCCGCCCCCTTAACAAATATCACCAACAGTAATAAAATAAAATTTAATTTTGTTTTTATCCCCACATAGGGGTTTTGGTTGGGCTCACATGGCAAAGTCTGTCGGTGGTACCTGCTTGTAGTACAGTGCTGGCGGCTAGCCACCAGACAATACCGCTTGCAGGTGTCATCGGCCTTGCAGTGGGTATGGCAGCCAAGGTGGGGGCTGATCCCCTCCCCCCCCTTCAAATTTTTTAATAATTTTTCAAAAAAAAATCAAACAAACTTTTTACTGCCCCCCCTTTTTGATTAATATTTTTATAAAAAAATTATTTTCATTTTGCAATACGATTTTTTCATGCCGACGGGATTTTTTTTTCATTTTGGATTTTTATTAATTTTGAATTTTCGAAGATTTGTATGGCTTGCAAATAGGGCCTTTTACAAAAAAAAAATTGCATTTTTTTCCAGTAACCAAAATAGGGAAAATTATATATCAAAATTTGTCTCTCGGCCAACTTGAATCCAACTATGAGGTCCATTTTTTCCCAAGAGGTCATCTATAATTTTTCCCTCACAAAACCCTCATTTGAATCCACAACCAAGAAACCCTATTTTGCCAAAAAATTTGCACACCCCAAATCTAAAAACAATCCATCATAACAACAAACCCAAAACCCTCAGATCTGCAATAAAAAATCTGCAAAACTCTCATATCTTGCCATGTCTTTCATTCTCTCATGCATTGCATAGATTCAAACTTAAACAATATTTTTCTCAACCAAGGGTTATCCAACCACAACCGTGGCTCTGATACCAATTGTTGGAAACTTGCAGCCATTTAAAAATAATTTCCACATAACCCAAAAGAGAAATCTATGCAACTAAGTATTCAGAATCCATATGCAAGAGAATAGACAACATACCCATGAAAATGACACAAGATATACCATAGGAAAACCCTTAAGAGGGAAAAACCCAGCCTCCAAAAGCATCCATCTCTCATGTATTATTCAGCAATAAAGATTACAATACATCTTCAGAGTCTCCATGAACACCATTGAAGCATCAAGCCCTCTCCAAGAAATCCATGTGAACAAGCATGTAACCACACATCCCATGCCATGCTTCAAACCCTCACAAATGCTAACAAGAGCTTACATGAAAACTTAAACCCTCACAAATGCTAACAAGAGCTTACATGAAAACTTACCATCCTAAACAACTACCCTTGTGGTTGCTTTTATAGAAACAAGCTCCCACAAAACCACCAAGTGGTATTACACAAAACCATGTGACTAAAAGCATGAAATTACAAAACCATGCCCCCTCATTTAATATTTGGGTAATTTATTTAATTATTTTCCCCAATATTAAATAATTACATTTTTACAACTTTAACTTATGTCCCAATGTTTTGGCACAAACATGTAAAAAGTGGCCCTGCTAACAATTACATTTAAATACATTATGCAAGGTGAAAGTAACGCACCTTTTCCTAACAAGGAAGCCAACGTGAGGAGAAATGAGAACTCAAATTCTCCAAGGTACAAGTAGAGGCAACCATACATCATTTATAGATGAGTTATTTCTTTCTTGGTATGCTTGGTATTTTCTTAATACTACTTCCTTAACGTTTCTCACTGAACATCATACTTTGGAAATAAACGACATGTCAAATAAACTTGTGAATTGTAAAATCTGGGGGTGAAAGAGCTAAAAGGATTATTGGGTAGTCATCAATCAAATTTTCTATCTGTTATGTTTTGTAAACATAGGAAAAAGTTGTTAATATATTATTAAAGGATATATTATAACATCTATGTGGGATATGTTTGTTATTAACAGTGAAGGACTTCAATTGATATTCTATTCTTAGAGAATGACTACAATTATTATTGAACTTCAAATAATATGGTGCCCTTTAATATTCAAAGAAGTTAGTAATTTTTATCCATTGTTGTAGTTAAAAATTATTAACTCAAGTTGATTCATATTATGATCGAAAGTTAATAATCAATAAATTAATAGTATATCTTCTTATTCTTAATTATGATGTAATTTTATAATACCAAGTGTAATAATGATGTGAATTTTGGTAACATTGTTTGTATACATATAGGCCACAATATAAAATGATATTAAATAAAATAAAAACCATTCCTTATAAGTGTTGGGAAAACCAAGATCTACGAGTAACTAATAATATCTTGTAGGGTGCCCAAGATCTCAAATGCTATAATACTTGATTTGTGAAGGTTGGTATTATTAGGGATTCTTAAACAAGTAATTTTTTATAGCCAAGGGAGGATTATTTGAATATCCAAGTGCGGAATTTCGAGTAGACAATGGTGGGAGACCAAATAGAATCTCACCCAGGCTGAATTCACTAAACCACTATATTGAGACTCCAAGTGAATCTAGATGGAAAGAAAGTCTAGGTTAAATATCAAGTGATAAGAACACCTTATAATATTATCCAAAAATATATAATACACCATATACAAGATTTGGCATACAATCACTTAATAATGTAGGTGATAAGGACTTCATCAATGAAACTAAAATTATACTTGTACCAAATTATTTTATGATTAAATAGAATGAAACTATGATTTATTTCAAGGATATATGATATGAAGTTTTTTTAATAAGTTTGAGGTTAGCGGGTGAGTTTTTAACTTGAGTACGATATTTAGTAAATATATCAAGAGCATATTATAATATGGTTGATATCATAGCATATTAGTATATGCAATTATAAGAAGTATTTAGCTATAACTGAAAAGTGCCAATATTACCTAGTCCATAAACTAAACTATTATAAGAATGTGGGATTGTATTGGAAGGAAAATGAAATTTGAGGGTTAAGGACATTATTAATATTATTGAGTTTACATATTCATATGATGATCTTAAGGATATTGTATTGCCCATTTGTCTCTAGTATGACTCAAATGTTGATTATGTTTAGAGAAGGTTTGTAATTATTGTCAATAAAGTGGCAAGGATAATCATAACGGTTCATTTTGATTAATTCTAGTAACATCTTGTTACTCTATAAGAGATAAATGAATTACCAAAGATTGAATATTATAATTGAAAACAAATATAGAATCGCTAAGCAATTAAACTAGTTTGAGAGGTGGCAATTCATTTATTTTATAATTGATATTCCAAGATGGAATACTCCTAGGTTTCATCCTTGGACTTAGAGATTAACATTAATAAATCCTTAAAGAAATATCTAATCATGGTAAAGTAACTTAACACCAATTTCCTTATGGGTGGTAATTTCGTGTCTAGGTGGGTGGGCTAGAGAACCCTATCTACTAAAGTTTTTGTAAAGGTAATTTACCATTCAGGCTCATGGTAGTTGTTAACCCTATTATAATTTTGGGGGCTTTGCATGGTTGTTGCATAATGAATAATAACTAAGGTGAGATTCAATTTGAGACCTTGTCTTACATGGATGGAAGTTTCATAATATAAGTTTGCTAAATTAGGAATTGGTGCATAGGTATCCTTGAGAGACCATGTAAGGAGAAATATGTGTGAATTTTGTTGAGAATATGTGTCTCAAAATCACTGGTAGAAACCCTAGTACTGTCACCAAGTAGCAAATAATTCATAAGTTCTAAGTCCATGCTTGTTCCTCTATACCACCAAGTGTTTGTGAGAGAGGAGAGGTAGCACGGTTACCACCCTACCGTGGGAACCTCTCAGCTGAATGGTGCAGCGTGAATACCACCATATTGTGGGTGTCTTCTCACTAAGGTGTGGTAGTGCGGTGATACCACCATATCGCAGAAGAATTTTGTTTTCCTGACGGTAGTGCGGTGTACCGCCATACCACGAGAGCTTTGTGACTGACTAGCGGTAGTGCGATTACTACCATACCTCGGGAGCCCTCGACCTGTCTAGAGGTAGCATGGTATACCGCCACCCTGCAGGAGCCTGTAGATTGTGTAGTGGTAGCGCAGTGTAAGGTGAACAACATGAACTTGGTTGAATGCTAAGTTATAAGTCGTTAAGTGGAGGATGTTGCTGACTTGGAAGGTGGCCGTTCAAATGACTAGGAAGTTTGACAGTTTCTCAACAGAGGAAGTTGAACTGAATCAATTGTACAAAGGATGAGTAGTTCATGGTTGTTGATATACATTATAACACACTATAACTATGAAGAGGTTAGATGGTTCAATAGTTCAATGGTTGGATGATCAAATGATTTGTTAATGTTTTTCATTGTATATTGTATATGCATTGTAACAGTGAGACATAACGTAGATTGATCATAATTTATTTTGTACGAGGTTGATTTGGGAAATGTTGCTATTGTAATATTGGCATCTGAAAGGAGAGTTTGTAACTTGTATGTAATTCAATTATTGTAATACAAGTGATTTTCTTTGGTGTGGTGGGTTTTTCTCTTGTAAGGGTTTTCCCACGTAAATCTGGTGTCAATCGTGTTTGAGTTTATTTCTCTATTTTGTTATTCCTTTCATGTGAATCTTAATGAACTCTAATTGTAAAATTTAAAGACATATTTGCATTCTTCTTTGAGTTTTGACATTAGGAAAGTTTGTTCCACATCTGTAGGCTTTCCTTACAACTTTGATCCGTTTAGAAGCGGGTATGTAGGCGATCCTTGGGCGAAGGATGTCCTTGTGACCTCAAGTCCATAAGGGGAGGGTTTATGGGGGAAACTCCAAGGGTTGGGGTTGTTCCTAATTGTTTGACTTTTCCTCCTCTATAAGCTTTAGTTTGAGGCTGAAATGGGTATCGAACATGGGTATGATCAAGTTAAGGGAATTTAATAACTTATATTTAATACATAATAGGCTTTTATTAAACAAAATGAAGTAAGGGATTTAACTACTTTATATTGGGTATTTGATTATATGTATGTGTTAGGTAAAGTCAATCTCACGTTGGTTCCATGTATCTCTTATGTGTCTATGTAATTCAACTCCATATGTAGAGGTCTCTATGTATAGGACCATGTATTTTTTGACTGCGATTGTGATTCATGTTATGTATGACCTGCCCAAGAGTGAACCTCTGAGATATTTGAGCAATGACATGCAGTCGTTGGACCATGCCAATGACTGATGTTTGGGCTACTGCTAGGGATTAGTCAACATTCACCTGGTTCATGAAGGTGAAGGTAGCAGGCTATCCTGGTTATGATACAGTCGTAGCAGTTGCATGGGTATGGACCCATTCATGCAGGTAACAATAATCTGGGGCTAATTATGTACTGAGAGGGTTCATTGGCTGTCACTGGTAAGCATGAAAGTGACTGATGCCAAGTGTTACTTGGTATTTTGAAGAAGATAGCTAACGATGCCACTAAGGTCACAAGGTGGTATATGTCAAGAGCTACTTCTTTATGGGTGGACAAACTTGTTGTTGGTGGCCTAAAGGCGATTGAAGTCAGAATCCACCAAGTTTGGTAGGTTCACTATTTGGGGACACCCTTGGGATGGTGGAAGGAGTCGCGGTGTAGTATGGGATGCACTGAATCCCCTTCCTAGTGTTCAAACTGTATACCTAGCCTTGTGGGGTTGAGGACGAACCCATGGTGTAGTATGGGATGCACTGGATCCTCTTCCCATTTGTCCAATGGTGCAGAAGATCGGTGGAAAAGATAGGACCTGCAGTGTAGCGTGCAATGCATCGATATTCTTTCCATCTAGGATGCATTATGGACATGTGTTAGTCATCCATAGTGATGTGTTAGTCAACCATTATGTATATGATGTACGTTGGAGCTTGCCACTATGTATGTGATGTATGTTGGAGCTCGTTGCTATGTATTTGTGATATATACTGAAGCTCATTATTATGTATTTGTGATGTATGGTGAAGCTCATCACTATGTATATGTGATGTATGTTAGAGCTTGTCACTGTGTATTTGTGATATATGTCAAAGCCCGTCACTAATGTAAATGTGATATGCGTATGAAACAATCACTGTTGTACTTATGATGTACATATGAGCTAATCACCATTGTACATGTGATTTGTGTATAATCCAGACACTGTTGTACTTGTGATGTGCATGAGCTAATCAACTTGTGTATATGGAGGTATGCTCGTGATAGCCATCATGTATAATATTTGTGATTATGGTATGAATGACCTCTTGAGAATATTGTGAATGTTTGTACACTAACATTTGGTAATGATTGGTATGGACCCAACACTTGATGACAAGTTATTATCAAAGTTATTAACATTATATTATATTGGATAAGTTGATAGCTTACATGTACTTAATTAATAGTCACGGGTTAAAAGTGAGATCAAAGATCTCATGCAAGAGGAGATCTATTGAACTCCCTCTGACATTGTTGGGAAAACTATGAAGCCTATGATTCCCACAAGGGGATACATAGCCAGGGTCACTATGAACCCTCGAGGAATAGGTTTGGGTTTAGGAATGACCCTAGTTGTCTGAGCTTAATACTTTTGAGTGTAAGCATATAAGTAGCGATGTTGATTTTTGTTGCCACCATGTTGAATGCAAAGTTATTGAAATTAACACTTCTATTTTACATGGAATATATTTGGTTTGTTAAGTCGGTAGTTGTGCATTGTTTATGCAAAAAAATAAAAAATAAAAAAAATGTTGTGCCCAAGATGGGGATTTTACACATCCATATAGGAACAACAAGACAAGCTCTCTAAAGTCCATTCGTGTCACAATAGATAACATCATTCCTCTTAAATAAAAATAATGTAATTAACATAATGTGGTTAGAACACACCTCAAAAGTTTCATGGAAATGGGTTTTATTATAGCACAGGTGTCAATTATGGGTATACAATCCTTATTATGTGAGTTCAATATCTTTAGTTTTTAGTAATATTGTTATTATGGCCTATTTCTTTTTATTCTCAATGAATTAGTTATTATGACCATTCTTTAGATGTAAAATTCATTTATTAATTATAAAATTTTCATAGACTCATAACTAACACCATATGGATTACCATTAAACCCCAAAACCTCAAAGTAATTATTTTCCATTATACATGTATACTAATGTATTATTATTTTTTCTTGAATAAGTTTTAACAAAAAAATTAACTTGTGTTGAAGTAGAGGAAGAAAGGATAAGTACACCTTACAAAACTCTAACCATTGTTAGATGTGTAGGGTGAACTTTTATGTAGATAATGCCACTCAACAATTACTTGTACGATGCATCACTCTTCCTTCCTTTATCCTATAAAGAACTTCATTATCATCCACTTATTGCATGTCTCTTATTAATTCAATCAACATGCTAAAATATTGTC